>CM046041.1:64563413-64925689 GCA_025215565.1 Flaveria ramosissima
TACGCAATATCTTTAAGCAATGGTTATTCTCGTGGTACCATTGATATGACCTTATTTAAAAAGGAGGTGAATGGTGAAATGATCTTGTTCAAGTGTATGTCGATGATATTATTTTTGGATCCACAAACTCTCAATGTGTAGAGTTTGAAGAAGTGATGAGCCAAAGTTTGAAATGAGTATGATGGGTGAAATGTGCTTCTTTCTTGGCTTGCAAGTTGAACAACAGAAAGAAGGATTCTTATTCACCAAGAGAAGTACATTAAAGATATTCTGAAGAAATTTAAAGATGGATGATGCGTCTACTGAAATGACTCCTTTTAATGCTCAGAGTGTCTCACTCCAGATGAAAATGGAAAACCAGTTGATCCTCATCTTTTTCGGTCTATGATTGGCTCTCTCATGTATCTTACTGCAAGTCGTCCTGATATCACTTTCGCTGTTGGTTACTGTGCTAGATATCAGTCGGCTCCAAAGGAATCTCATGAGAAAGCTGTCAAACGAATATTTCGTTATCTCAAAGGATCGTCTCGTCTCGGACTATGGTATCCATATGGTGGAAATTTTGATTTACATGCTTATTCTGATAGTGATTCCAATGGTTGCAGGTTAAACAGAAAATCTGTGTCTGGAGGTTGTCAATATTTGGGAAATTGTCTGGTATCCTGGCAGAGCAAGAAACAAACTACTGTTTCTCTTTCTACAGGGGAAGCTGAATATATTGCTGCATCTAGCTGCTGCTCTCAAGTTCTCTGGATCCAACACCAAATGATTGATTATGGAATTAATTTCCTTCATACACCTTTATTCTGTGATAATGAGGCTGCCATTGGAATTGCTAAAAATCCCATTCATCATTCTCGCACAAAGCATATTGAAACCTGAATTCATGCGATTCGTGATGCACAGGAGAAGAGTTTCATTAATATTATTCCCATCGATACAAAAAATCAAAAAGCTGATCTTTTCACAAAAACGTTTGATAAACCTCGTTTTTATGAATTGATTTCTATGCTTGGGTTAATATCTTTTTAAATTTTCATTTTCTATTTCTTTGATTAATAATCAAGTTACAATTTTGTTTATATTATAGATATATGAAAATAAAAATTTGGGGGAGTAATATCATTATTCTGAGATCGGATTTAAAATGATGAGAAATGATTGTATATTCTCTAAATATTTCTTATTTACATGACCAGTAATTCTATGAGAAATGATAGTAACTGTTACTGGATCCTGTTTCACATTAAAATAAAAAGAAATGGAACAGATTCTTTGACGATATGCTTGATAGACTCAGCCTGATGAATGAAGTAGACAGCAGCTTTATGATTAAATTAAACTTTATGCTTAAGAATGTCTGGATTTACTCATTCATTTTGGATTGCACAAAAACTGAGTCCTGACAAAAATTGGATTGAGAATGAATCTTTCGTTCATTTTGCTTTGATTATGTCATCATTCTCTGCTGGTTTATTTTGTGTCAAGATGTCTTGTGTCTGTGCTTATCTCCTCTGCTGTACGTGAGTACTGACCTGGAGTGATGATCTCCTCTGCTGTACGATAGTACTGACCTGGAGCTCTCATCAGCACATGTTCAAATGGTTATCTCCTCTGTTATACGTGAGTATAGATCTGGAGCTCTTACCATTCTGATATAATTATGTCAAATCATCTTATCGATGAATTTCTCTCAGAATGAAATATTCTGTTGATAATCATTTGCAAACTTATCCACAAATCTTGTTCCATGAAGATTGATTCATAATTCAATAAATCCTGAGGTTGGGTGAGGGTTTTTACCAAATGATTGTGGGGTCTTAGCATTCTAAAGCATCTAATCGAACCTTAAATGAATCATAAGCTGTTGGTTGAAAAAGGATAAGGCATGAGTTTAAATGGACAATTATATCAGCAATCGTTATTGATTTGTTCTAATTTCAGTTGTTTCTGTGCAGATTGTGATCAGATCTTGTATTCAGTATGATCTCATGACTGGTAGATGATTTTTAATCATCATTATGTTCTAAAATATTTAGAGAATGTGATCTCTGATTATTTTAGATCTCATTATGTGATGTGCTTCCTTTGAGTATTATAATTAAAAAAAATAATAATAATAAAAAATTAATAATAATAAAAAATAATAAAAAAAATAATAATAATAAAAAAATAATAAAAATAATAAAAAATAAAAAAAAATGGTGCGAAATTATTCTTTCGCTAATAGCTTCGCTAAGCGAAACTGCAATTTCGCTAGGTTTGCTTATAAGTTGTTAACCAGTTATCTTTTATCGAAATTACAGTTTCACTCGGCGAAACTGTAAATTCGCTAGACGAATTTATAGTTTCGCTGCCAGCGAAACTGTTGGCTATATAAGTCAATTTTGCGAAATTTCTTTCATAATTTTGCGAAATTGTTCAGTTTCTCCTTTTAGGGTTTTTCAGTTAAATAAACGGCGATTTTGATTTGTGATTGTGTTTTGGACTGATTTTGAGTGCTATTCACTTCGTATGTGAGTTTCGATCTTTGATTGACTCCTTAATCTGGATTACATCACGTATTCATAAGCAATCTGGATTGTGTCGCTTCGGTGGTTTCGCTGTTCGTTCAGCGAAACTACTGAAGTTTCTGCGAAATTGAACGAAAGTTCACATTCTTTCAGCGAAACTGTAAAGTTATGCTGTCCGAAAAAACTTAACAGTTTCGCCATATCTTATCTAATTTCGCAATGACTAATCCTTATTTCACACAGTTTCGCCTGTATTTTCATGAGTCAGCGAAACTAATTTGTAATAGCGAAACTAAATTAATTTTTGGTGAAACTAATTGCGAAACTACTTTGATTCATTCTAATCTTGTCGAAACTACTTTTTGTTCTGCGAAATTAACAAGTTTCTATGAGCGAAATTATAGTTTCGCTTGTCGAAACTGTTTGTTTTCCTTGTCGAAACTGTCCTTGATTCAGCGAATCTATCATGTCTTAGTGAGCGAAACTATTGCTTCGCTTGCCGAAAATGATTGCTTCTTTTGTTTTGGTCTTATTTTCTTATTTTCAGTATTTCTTATTCAAATTTATTTGTTGTTCTTTTCAGGTTATTATGGCGAATCTCAAGTTTGACGAGAGGAATAACATTACTGCCATATTAGATGATAGTTTGCCAAAGGTTGCCGGATTTCGTGATTGTATTAGATGGCTCCAAAGATCACCCATTGCATATGCTATCTCTCACTCACCCAATATCTATGATCTTCACATTAGAGACTTTTGGAGATCAGCTGAATACAACACCGGAGGAGATGTTCAGAGGATCACAGCTAGAGTGCTTGATCATGATATATCTATTACTGCTGAGAACGTGTCGAGGATTCTTAGACTGGAAGATGATACTGGTGATGAAGTTGATATGACGGAATCTGAAGTATTCCAAGCTTTCAGACAAATGGGATATGAGGGACCAGTCTTTGGTTCGAGGAAAGAGATTAAAAAGTCCTTTTTATCTAAAGAATGGAGATATATAGCTCACGTGTTTATTATGTGCTTAGATCACCGTAAGGGTGGATCTGATGGACTTAACCTTGACTGGGCCAAAGCTATGGTGATATGTTGTAAAGGGGAGAAAGCAAACATTGCTAGATTGATCTTTGCGTGTATGGCAGAAAATGTGATGGTGGTGAAAAAGGATAAATGGTTGTTATATCCTCGTTTTATTCAGATGATTATTGATGATTTGATTCCTGATGTTCCTAAACATGGTGAAGTTAAGAGATTAGTTCAGATGAACCCTCGGATATTTGCAGATTGCTGTGCTATACGCCATGATTTCAGTGGTAAAATAACCCATCTCTGGGAAAACATGTACCCACCAGAGCGATGGAATTATATCAGACGGGTCAATGAGTCTGAAAACAAAAGAGCTGAGGAAACAAGGGTGAAACAAGCTGATGCAGCTAAGAAAAGAAAGAGATATGCAAAAGAGAAAGATTATGATTTCAAAGAAGACATAGATACACAAGCAGAAGAAATAAGGTTGGAGAAAGAACGAATGTCTAAAAAGAGAACTGACTTTGTTAAGCCTGAACGACGAACAAAACATAGACACGAGGGTTTCACAGCAGGGAAAGAAGCTAGTGCTGGTCTTGATGAGGATGTGATTCGTGGTCTAAATACTTCATTGACAAATGAGTTAAAGTATGATAAAGACTAAACTGACGAATCAGGAGATTAGGGAGCAACAGAAAGATGAGGTCATTGAAGGAATGAAAAAGATGTTGGTTGATCAGAATAGTTTGATTAAGAGGTTATTTGAAGAAATTTCACAGGTGAAAGCTGCTGCTGGCCTACCCAGTCAACTAACTCAATCTGAGCTAGATGATATGACTGATATATCTAAGTACCCATTCTTGAATGTGGGTACTTCATCCAAGGTAGGAGAGGGCACCTCTGGAGCAGCTGATACTGAAGCAAGAGAACAAGAGATCCCAAGAGAAGATGCTGGAAGAAATGAGGAAGATGATATTGTTGAAGCAGGGTTTGTTAACCTACAGTTTGATTTTGATAAGGATATTTTGGGAGAAGAAGTGGTCGTTACAGCTACTAATGAGGAAGTATCAGATAAAGGAAAAGGGTTGATTGATGAAGAAGAGGAGGATGAGCAGTTGGTTGATTATGATTCTGAACCGGAATTCTATGAAGTAGATGAGAGACCTTTGGTGTATGTGGCTAAGAAGGGAGATGATGAAAATGATGTGTTTGAGATGGATAAGAGTGATTGGTTGGTAAAGGAGAAGGAGGCTGAAGAACTTACTCCTCTGTTTCAAAATATGGAGAGTTTAAGCAGAAAAGAGGCAGACAAGAAGATAATCAGTTGGTGTTATAATCCTTTCTTAAAGATGTTTTTGATTAAAAGAAGAGGAGGTAATATTAGTTACATGCTCAAGAGGAATGCGTTTAAGACCTTGCCTAAGTGGGATCTGAGACGGGTGGCTACCTTGCCTTTGATTAATGGTCATTTAAGTGAAAGGGTAGTTTTTCTTGAGAAGGAAATTAAAAATGGCCTTAATGATAACTTTGAATCATTTGGATACATGAAGGCTGAACGAAAGAGGTCGAAGAAAGATAAAGACTGGGAGACTGGGAAAGGAAGAATTGTTTTGAGAGTCAAACCACCTAAGACTGTAAACAGAGTAAGATTGGCTGATCCTCTTCCTCCACGTTTACAGGACTTTGAAAAGTGGTTCTATGATAATAACACTGGTGAGGCTGTGATTAGAGCCAAACAAGGAAAAGAGTTTAGGGTGTTTGACCCAATGGAGTTATTCAGCTTCTGTGATGAAGATCTCTTGATTCTCTGTGAAAATCATATAAAGGCCGGAGCAGGTGAGGAAACACGAAAGGAGGCAAGCTTGTTTATGAATGTGGCGAACAAAATAAGAGGAGTACGGGCAGAGGTAAAGATTTTGGCTGAAAAGGTGAGAGCACAAGATGACTTTGCCATGGATGTTCAAGACATGACCAGGCAGTTTGCTAGAGCTAGTGGTCATTCGGAGGAAGCTGATGATGCAGGAATTAACCTTGGAGAATCAGTGGCTGAAGCTTCTAAAGACGTTGCTGCAGGAGGGGATGAAGATAGATCAACAGCAGCTGAGGAAATGGGAGCTGAAGAGACAAACCAAGAGCAGTGAAGATAGTGAGGTCCAACCTAGGGGGAGTATTGAAGATCATGTTAGGTTGGACTCACTTTAGTATAGATGTTTACTTTACATTGTAATAGGACTTTTGTTAGTTTCATTTTGTATTTTGTTTGTAATTAGCAGTTTTGGCAGTCCAGCGAAACTGTGAGCGAATCTATAGTTTCGCTCACAGTTTGCTGTTTTGGTTCACCCGGCGAACTTGTGTTCTGCCGGGCGAAACTATAGTTTCGGCATGACAGTTTCGCTGGTAGCGAAACTGTCAGCGAAACTATGACTGCTATATATACTATTGTCATTTCATTTTCTATGATAAGTTTGCAAAACCCTAATCGTGGAATTCTGTTGCAAACTATCATTTTCAAGCAGTTACTTCATTGAAATACAATTGTGCTTATTGTTATTGAGTGAGTTTGTTCATTTGAATATCAATTATGTCTTGATTCATCATATTCACCTCTCAATTGTTTGTTATTTGATTTGTGTATTTGATATTGATCAAATTATCCTATCAATTGTACTGTTCATCGATCACATGGACCAACATGTTGACTCCCACAAAGCTCTAAGTAAGCATCAATCTTGCTTGGATTTGGACACCAAAAACACCAAAATGAAAGCTGCCAAAAGACCTTCAAGATAGTGAACTTCCAGCAGCAAATTTGATGATGTGGGAAGATGAAATCGACCAAGGTTCCAAGAGGAGGAACCCTCAAGTGTGTATACCCCAAGCTTATCTTGCAAACACACCTTCTTGTTAGGAAGAAACACCACAAAAGCTCCAAAAACCCTCAACTTTCAGCTGCTAGAACCGAGATTTTTGAGAGAGAATAGAGAGCTTTTCTTGTTTGCATGTATTGTGAATGGTGGAGAAAAGGAGAACCCCAAGACCACTTAATGTGTGTGTGTTTCTCAAAACAAAATGGTCCAATGAGAAATGGAGGGGGGGGGGGACGGCCAAAAACCATTCAAAATGGGTTTTCCCTCTTTAAATTAAACACATACACACACATTAAAATGGTCTTGCAACTAGACATATAATTACCATTTAATTGTATGTACAAGTTTTATAACTTATAAAATTAACCAATTAACTTATAAGTTATAATTTCTCATTATTATTTGGTGTTATTTAACTCATTTAAATACCACTTCAAATAATATTGTTGAACAAAATATTCTAATAAGTTGTTCCACCTCATATGCAACTTATTTAGAAAACCCATTTTCTAAATTGGTGTAAATATTTAACTGCATGATCATATCATCAATTAAATATTAATTTGTGTTTGCTAAGCTTGTTATTGGGTATAATCCGACTTGGATCATGACATACTAACCGCATCAATGTTCTATGTGTCTTGGGCATATAGAATCTAACAATCTCCCACTTGCACAAGATTCATAGAAGATTGATGCAAGTAGTAAATACCGCCTAACAACGGTTTACTACCCTTAATACGCATGACATATAGCCATTCAATAACATCATCCCATTCAAGTATCCTACTTGAAATGATTTAGGTGAATTAAACATTTATCCTTTTGTTACAGATGTCATGTTAAATCCAAGAACATAGAGTGATCATTCCTTGTTGATTTAACTTATCAGGCCTTAGACATCTAACTCTCAACGAATAAGAGGAACAAATTCCATCTTGACTACATACGTTTCTCACAAACACCTCGTGTCATACCTGAACATACCCTTATGTGCTGCCTACTATTTCAGGACAGTGAAGAATAAGTTCAAGGTATAACACTTGGTGAATATCAAAACCCAGTTGTATGTCATCAACATACAATACTTGGAAAGTTACTGATGAAGCCTCATCAGCGTTTTTGATGAAGCCAAATTTCTTTACTTCCTCATCAAAACGGTGATTCCAGCTTCTCGATGCTTGTTTCAATCCAAAGATTGATTTCTTTAACTTGCATACTTTATTAGGATGTTTTGGATCGACAAAACCTTCAGGTTGAACCATATAGACATCTTCCTCAATATATCCATTTAGGAAAGCGGTTTTGACATCCATTTGCCGAATCTCATAATCATAATGAGCAGCTATGGCAAACAATATCCTTATAGACTTTAGCATCGCAACAGGTGAGAAGGTTTCATCATAATCAACCCCTTGAGTTTGAGTGAAACCCTTTGCTACAAGTCTAGCTTTATAAGTATCCAAGTTTCCATGCATATCGGTTTTCTTCTTGAAAACCCACTTACTTCCAACTACCTTGGAATTAAGAGGTGGTACAACAAGTTCCCAAACTTGATTGTCATACATGGATTGCATCTCAACGTTCATGGCCTCAAGCCATTTGTCACAATCCAAATTGGACACTACATCATGGTATGTGGTTGGTTCATCTGAATCTATCACATAGCATCCATCCATGAAAAATCCGTATCTTTCAGGTGGATTACTAGTTCTACCACTTCTGCGAACGTTTTGTGTGTATTGATCAACCATTTGATCATCTTCAACATCCTCATGTTGAGTGCTAGTTTCAACCAAACGTGCATCGGGTTGTGGTTCTTGATCTTCCTCAAGATCCACTGTTCTACTGCTAGCTCCTTCCATAAGGAACTTTGCTTCTAAGAACTCACCCTTTCTGGCAACAAACACCTTTTGTTCCAGTGGATCATAGAAATAATATCCCATAGAATCTCTAGGATATCCAATAAAGATACACTTGGTGGATCGGACGTCCAATTTGTTTAGGGTGGGAGTCTTAACATAAGCCTCACAACCCCAGACCCTTAAGTATGATAGGGATGGAACTCTTCCATGCCATATCTCAAAAGGTGTCATTTCCACCTTTTTGGTTGGGGCCATATTTAGAATACGGGCCGCGGAGAGCAAAGCGAAACCCCAAAATGATAGAGGTAATGTGCTTCTAGCCATCATAGATCGGACCATATCCAATAAGGTTCGATTCCTCCTTTCAGACACACCATTATGTTGTGGTGTTCCAGGTGGAGTAAGTTGTGAGACATCCCACAACTCCTAAGATGATCTTGAAAAGCATCACTTAGGTATTCACCTCCTCTATCGGTACGGAGAACTTTAATCGACTTGTTGAGTTGATTTTCTACTTCATTCTTGAAGATTTTGAACATTTCAAAAGCTTCATCTTTGTGCCTTAATAAGTACACATACCCATAGCCACTATAATCGTCGGTAAAGGTAACGCAGTATCTTTCACTATTCCTAGTCATTGGCTTAAAAGGACCACATACATCCGAATGTATGATTCCTAATAAATCTTTTGCCCTTTCGTTAGTCCCACTAAAGGGTGCCTTTGTCATTTTACCTTGTAAACAAGATTCACACACATCAAATGAATCACATTCACTTGTTTTTAAAAGACCATTCTTTTGTAGTGTTTGAATTCTTTTCTTGTTTATATGACCAAGACGACAATGCCAAAGATAGGTATCACTCAAATCCAACTTGAGTTTCTTGGTGCTAGTTTGGTACAATGAACTATTTAAAGTATATTCATGAACCAATTCATAAATACCATTAATGGGTATAGCTTTAAAATAGAACATATCATTTAAAGAAACATGAATATCATTTTCAATAAAAGATAATACATAATCATAAAGTCTTAATTGGGATACAGAAATAATGTTCCTAGTCAAACTAGGAGCATACAAAACATTCTTCAAAATAACATCCAAGCCACTTGGAAGTTTTAGGATGTAGTCCCCACGAGCTTCAACTTGGACTTTGGTTCCGTTTCCCATGAAAAGACTAACATCCCTTTGATTGAAGTCCCTACTTCTTGTGAACCCCTGCAACAAATTGCAAATATGAGTTCCACATCCGGTATCCAATACCCATGTGTTAGAAGATGTAACATTAAGATCAATATGAATCATGTATATTGTACCTGAGGTCTGCCCGGCATCCCTCTTGGCTTTCAACTCTTGGAGATGGACAGGACAATTCCTTGCCCAATGTCCAATCTCCCCACACTTGAAGCATGGGTCATTGGTAGCAACCTTTTGCTTCTTCTCCTGTGGTTTGGGTGGTACCCTTACCACCCCTTTCCCCTTTCCCAAAACGGGTCCCTTACCCTTGGCAACCTTTGCCTTGGGTGCGGGATAAGGCCTTTTCTTGTTCCCACCTTCATTGATGGTGAGAACGGGTAAAACCCTTTTACCCATGGCCGCCTCGGCCGTTTTGAGCATCGAGTGAAGCTCACCAATGCTCTTGTCCCAAGCATTCATGTTGTAGTTCAACACAAATGTCTCGAACTTCTTGGTAAGGCCATTAAGGATCAAATCCGTGGCCAATTCCTTCAAGACGGGACAGTTAAGCCTCTCGAGGCGGTCAATATGACTTTTCATCTTAAGAACATAAGATGAAACAGATTGGTTGTCGTCCATACGACATGCATGGAGTGCTCGAACCGTTTCGAAGCGTTCAACCCTTGCTTGCTGTTGGAACGTTTCCTTCAGCTGGGTTATCATGTCATAAGCTCCGTGATGTTCATACTCCTTTTGGAGATCCGGAGTCATGCTCGCTAGCATGAGACAAGACACTTGGACGGAGTCCTCAGTGTACTTCAACCAATCGTTGAAGGCCTTCTGATCATCCTCAGTAGGTTGATCGGGGATAGGGTCGTCTAAAACATATGATCGTTTCTCTTGCTTGAGAACGATTCTCAAGTTTCGATACCAATCAATAAAGTTGTTATGATTTAGACGTTCCTTTTGGAGGATCGCACGTAATGATTGGTTGGACGCGAATGAGTTATCGTGATTTTCATTGTTGGTGGCCATCTACAAAATTTAACAAAGGTCTATTTAGTATTTTTGATATTGCTATTTTTAATAATTAACGCCTTTTAAGGTCATTTTTATATTAAAATCTAGAACCCAACATTACATTTAAATTGTGGTTAGGTGACCTTTATCCCACGATTTAAATTAATAAGGTGGTCAACGATTGACGGTTGCAACCATTTGCAACTTCTAGAGGCATGGGATCGACTTTAAACATCATATGCAAAGTCGGCATGTAAATCCCATCAACACCATTTGGAAACCATATTTAGGTGATCCATTTAACATGGTTTGCAAATCAAGTTATCCTACTTGCCCACACGTGTGAGTTTACCCACATAAGTGGTTAGGTGACCTTTATCCCACCAATATGGTGCCCCTACCTTAAGTCACAAGTTCCCTCTAAATGGTTAGGTGACCTTTATCCCATTTAGAGTTTCCAAATGACTCAAGTGTTGTGCAAAAGGACGGTGTTAAACTTGTTTGTCAAAAGTTTAGAGATTTCATAATTCTAGTTTTAGAAAACTCTATGTACTTGTATTTGCATGCTATCAAATACAAGATACCCTATGGTTCTCTTTTAATAAAACTTCTTTTATTTTGAAATCATTAATCCTTTTAACAACCTTTTATTAGTCACTTAATGATTAGGAACCAAAAAAATTCAGCTTGTTATGATAATTAATTTAGATTGTTAAGCATATCCATATATCAAACAATCAACATAAAATGAATAATCAAACAAGCATATTTCATACAACCACATGTGCATAACCATAGCCACTAAGATGACTACACTTGTTTGCCATCACAAGTGTTGTCATAAGGTCTTTGGTAAGGGTTAACAATGACACATCATATGTGTCCATGAACTCCCACTTGATTCCACATCCAAATGCTTCAAGTGTACATGTCTTTGATGTCCATCTTTGGGTCTTGATCTTGTGCATCTTCCTTTTACAAATTTGTATCCTAATACATTTTTCTAATAAAAGAAATGCACCTATTCTATTTATTACATAACCAAATGAATAAATAAATACAACCCAAATAATAAACATAAATATTACAACCCAATTGAATGAATAAAACCAACCATTCCAATCATCCAAATCAAAAGGCCAAAAGCTAGGTTATGCACACTAACATCTATTGATCATATCATCCAAACACATAATGAAACCCCACTTAAAACCACCAAATTTCAGCCCACATAAACTGAAATTTTGGGTTTTAAACATTGTCCAAACAAACAACATTCCATAATATATATCTTTCAAGATCTAATCACTAGCATGTGTGATATGACCTTGAAAGTTTGGGGAATCATTCATACAAAATTAGCAGCCCAAAATCAGCCATAAAAGGTAGATAATACATCTTTAAAACCGATTTTAAAGACTATGAACAAGCAAGTTATCCACATAACCGGCTCTTGATGCCATTGATGGGTTTGTTAGAACATCAAAACCGAAGTTTAACCATTTAAACTTTCTGAAAAACGCAGCGGAAGACATGTTTATAATCTGAAAATTTTGTGTTCTTAATGATGTTTTAAGATGGAGAAAAAAACCCAAAACAAAAGGGATCTTTTGTATGTGAATAAACATGCTATGTATACATAAAAGCAACATAATATGACAACCACAAAGGGCTGCCATAACTACCTTTCAAGAGCTCTAAAAGTCGACCAAAGAAGGATGTTTGGATGCTAGAGATTCGGCCAAAGCTTCAAGGTTGGATGTCCTCAAATGTTGACTCCCACAAAGCTCTAAGTAAGCATCAATCTTGCTTGGATTTGGACACCAAAAACACCAAAATGAAAGCTGCCAAAAGACCTTCAAGATAGTGAACTTCCAGCAGCAAATTTGATGATGTGGGAAGATGAAATCGACCAAGGTTCCAAGAGGAGGAACCCTCAAGTGTGTATACCCCAAGCTTATCTTGCAAACACACCTTCTTTTTAGGAAGAAACACCACAAAAGCTCCAAAAACCCTCAACTTTCAGCTGCTAGAACCGATATTTTTGAGAGAGAATAGAGAGCTTTTCTTGTTTGCATGTATTGTGAATGGTGGAGAAAAGGAGAACCCTAAGACCACTTAATGTGTGTGTGTTTCTCAAAACAAAATGGTCCAATGAGAAATGGAGGGGGGGGACGGCCAAAAACCATTCAAAATGGGTTTTCCCTCATTAAATTAAACACATACACACACATTAAAATGGTCTTGCAACTAGACATATAATTACCATTTAATTGTATGTACAAGTTTTATAACTTATAAAATTAACCAATTAACTTATAAGTTATAATTTATCATTATTATTTGGTGTTATTTAACTCATTTAAATACCACCTCAAATAATATTGTTGAACAAAATATTCTAATAAGTTGTTCCACCTCATATGCAACTTATTTAGAAAACCCATTTACTAAATTGGTGTAAATATTTAACTGCATGATCATATCATCAATTAAATATTAATTGGTGTTTGCTAAGCTTGTTATTGGGTATAACCCGACTTGGATCATGACATACTAACCGCATCAATGTTCTATGTGTCTTGGGCATATAGAATCTAACAGTTAACCATGTGGAGAACCTTAAATATAATCTTTTGAGTGTCAGTCAAATGTGTGATAAAGGGCATGTTGCACTTTTCACAAGTCAAAACTGTCGGATTCTGTCTTCCACAGTTTTGCACAAGATTGACAAAATATTGGATGAGTATACTCTCCTGAAGGCCAACAGGATTGGAAGAGTATATGCTTTAGATCTATCAAAGAAAATTGATCTAAAAGGCCATCCATGTCTGTTCTCCAAAGCCTCTCATCAAGAATCTGAACTATGGCATAGAAGGCTGGGTCATGTGAATTTCAAGAACATGAATCAGCTCATTCATCATGGTTTAGTGAGAGGCTTGCCATTGAAGGAGTTCAGGTGTGATGATAACTGCCCAGCTTGCTTAAAAGGAAAGCAACACAAAGCTTCATTCCCTTCTATAGAAGAACCTAAGTCCACTGTCTGCTTGCAATTACTTCACATGGATCTTTTAGGTCCTGTGAGAGTAATGAGCATGGCAAAGAAAAAGTACTGTCTGGTAATTGTGGATGATTACTCAAGATATGTATGGACTTTCTTCTTGCACTCCAAGGATGAGGCTGCTCAAAGTATCATCTATTTTGTGTTACATGTGGAAAAGCAGCATTCACTTCCAGTTAAGTGTGTGAGAAGTGATAATGGGACAGAGTTTAGGAATCACACTCTTGATGAATTCTATTTGTCTAAGGGAATCAAAAGACAATATAGTATTCAAAGAACTCCAGAGCAAAATGGAGTGGTGGAGAGAAAGAACAGGACCCTGATTGAAGCTGCAAGGACAATGTTGGCTGACTCTGGTTTGCCACTAACCTTTTGGGCTGAAGCTGTCAATACAGCTTGCTATGTTCAGAATAGAGTATTAGTGAATTAGAGGTTGATGAAGACTCCTTATGAGCTCTTACATCATTTGGCTCCTTTGATTTCATTCTTTAGAGCTTTTAGGTGTCCATGTTATATTCTTAACACAAAGAGTATCCTTCAGAAGTTTGATTCCAAGGTGGATGCAGGGTATTTTGTTGGGTATTCATCTACTTGCAAGGCATATAGAGTTTTCAACTGCAGAACAAAGATTGTTTAAGAAACTTTGCATGTCAAGTTTAATGAATCCCCAAAAGACAAGATTCCTTAAAACCCTGTTGAGATGTTTGACTTGGACATACTGCAATATGTTCCATATCAGTCTCCAGCTGTTGTGGTCTCTGAAGTTCCATCCTCTCCAACTGAAGATACAAATGCAAGTTGTAGTGATCATCTGCCTGTTTCTACTAAACTTGATGTTCCTGTAGCCTCAGCAGCTCCATCCACAACAAATGCTGATGAAATCTCTGAATCCTCTACTTCATTTGAACTGCCATCTCAGTCTAGGTTTCAAGAGTCTACATCAACATCTGCTGCTGCTGAATCTTCTACAAACACTTGCACAGATATTATTGCATATCAAGAATTGAAGAATCATCCCATGTCCCAGATCATTGGTGACATAATTGCTGGTGTTTCAACAAGAAGTCAATTGTCCAATTCTGTCTCTATGCTCTCTTCATCAGTCAGCAAGAGCCAAAGAATTATCATGTTGCCTTAAGGGACAATGGATGGGTTGAAGCCATGCAGCTTGAGCTTCTTCAATTTCAAAAATAGCAAGTGTGGGAACTGGTTCCTCTACCCCAAGGTAAGTGTGCAATAGGCACTAAATGGTTGTTTAGGAATAAAACTGATGAAAAAGGCCAAATTGTCAAGAACAAGGCCAGACTGGTTGTACAAGGGTTTTCACAAGAAGAAGGTATTGACTATGATGAAACCTTTGCCCCTGTAGCCAGACTGGAGGCAATTCGATTGTTTTAGCTTATTCTGCTTTTCATAACCTTAAAGTTTTTCAAATGGATGTCAAAAGTGCATTTTTATATGGTAAAATAAAAGAAGAAGTTTATGTGTGTCAACCACCAGGTTTTGAAGATCATAAACACCCTGATTGGGTGTATAAGCTTGATAAGGCTCTTTATGGGTTGAAACAAGCACCCAGAGCCTGGTATGAAACATTATCTAACTTTCTTCTTCAAAATAATTTCACTAGAGGCTCCATAGATAAAACTTTGTTTAAAAAGAAAGTTGGCATGCATAAGCTCCTTGTTCAAATTTATGTTGATGATATTATTTTTGCATCATCTGATCCACAGTTATGTGATGCATTCACAAAATTGATGCAACAAAAGTTTGAAATGAGTGCAATGGGAGAATTACAGTTCTTTCTGGGTTTACAAATCAAACAACTGACTGATGGAACTTTCATTCATCAGTCAAAATACACAAAAGATTTGTTAACCAAGTTTGATTTACAAAACTGTAAAACATGTTCTACTCCCATGTGCAGCAACACACAACTGGATGCTGATCAAAAAGGTAAAGCAGTTGATGAAACTCTTTACAGATGTATGATTGGTTCCTTGATGTACCTAACAGCTTCTAGACCAGATATTATGTTTGCAACTTGTGTCTGTGCTAGATTTCAGGCTGCTCCTAAGGACTCCCATATGATTGCAGTTAAGAGGATCTTTAGATATTTGCAAGGAACTAAATCTATAGGACTATGGTATTCCACTGGGCACTCTTGTAAATTGGTTTCTTTTTCTGATAGTGACTATGCAGGGTGTAAGTTAACCAGAAAATCAACTTCTGGTGGATGCCAATTTCTAAGCAACTGTTTGGTCTCTTGGCAGAGTAAGAAACAAACATCAGTTGCTACATCAACAGCTGAAGCAGAGTACATTGCAGCTGCAAGCTGTACATCTCAGGTACTTTGGCTTCAAAATCAGTTATTGGATTATGACATTACAGAGACTAAGACTCCATTATTAATGGATAGTTCTTCAGCTCTTTGTATTGTTAAGAATCCTGTCCAGCATTCTAGGACCAAACATATTGAGATCAGACATCATTTCATTAGGGATTGCTATGAAAAAGGTCTGATTGATCCAAAGTTTGTGCCTAGTGCTGATGAGCTTGCAGATATATTTACTAAGCCTTTGGATAGTGCAACTTTTCATAATCTTGTACTCAGGCTTGGTACGCTGCAACTAGAATAATTTGACAACTACTGATGCTCTTAGTTCATAAATACTGATGAGCATTAGTATACTTTTGTCAAAAATAAGTGCTGATAAGTCATTTTTCAGTAGTTTTACAACTACTGAAGACTAAATTACTTAAAAGTACTGAAGTACCTTATTTGTTAGAAAATACTGATGTAGTTCAAACTACTGATGTCTTTTATAACAAATAAATATTGATGACCAATGAAACATCTGAAAATCAGATGATCTGATGAGTAAGTGTCAAGGTCATTGAAACAGCTGAACTTTGTGAAGTGACGACAACCACTGTTTCATTTCCAAACACCTGAAGCCAAAACCAAGTCTTCAGCAGTTTTACAACTACTGATGACCAACACCAAGTATTCAATTGTTTACAACATCTGAAAGTTAAAACCATGTCTTCAGTTGTTTTCTAACACCTGATGACTAACACCAACACTTTCAGTTGTTTTCCCTCAGCCGTTTCATAACCTATATATACCTAACCCTAACTTCAACCTTTTCATAACCCACTTTCCAAACGTTCATCTTCCATTAATGGCGACCATGCAAATCAAACCTCGACACAACTGTGTTGCTCATCTTACCAAATCACCTTTCTAGAACAAGTTTGATGCTGCTATCGACTTGATGGTTGATTCCCAATACCGCACAGCCTTTCTCCTAAATCCCACCATCTACCTCGATACCCTGTGCCAGTTCCGGACAAACGTTACCGTTCATACTGCTGAGAATGATACCACCATCACTCTCCAGTCTTTTGTTAACTAGAAACGGGTGATCATCACTCCTGAGATCATTCGTCAAACCCTAGACCTGAATGATGCCACCTATCCTACCAAATACCCCAAAGGCACCAATGATCTTTCTTTTGCTAACCATGGTTATGAAGGTGACCTAAGTGCTACTACCATCCTGAATAAGCACTTCCATGATGCCTAGCGACTTATATTTCACATGATCAATGTCTGCCTTGCCTCCAAAACATCCTCTTGGGATCAAATGTCATCCAGATGGCAACAGGTATTATATTCTATCCTTGAACATCAAAATCTAAATTTTTCTGATATTACCTTTTTGGAACTGAAAGATTTGGCATTGAAACCTGTGGCAAATAGATGGATATTATATCCAAGGTTTCTTATGGCAATCATTTTGAATCAGTTAAAATCTGATGGCCTTGTTGGCCTTGGAGTCCCTGCTCTGCTGGTTTTGCCAGAGGTATACTCCAGGCACAACTCAAACCCACAACTCAAAGAGGCTGCCAAACTGCTTAAACCCAAGCAGAGGGAACCCATAGCCTCCACCTCCAAATCTAAAGTCCCCTCCAAACCAAAACCTAAGAAAACCAAAAAGGCTACTCAGGGAGTTGAGTCCTCTGATGATGCCCCTGTAGCACAAACGCAGGATGAGACTACAAGCCTTAATCCCCTTGTAGTTTCAATGACTCCACCAGCTGAAACCGCTCAGGTATCCTCTCAACAGGATCCTGATGCAACCAATATTGGGGAAACCACATTACTGGAATCTTTCTCACTTGAGAAGATTGCCATTAAAGAGCACCACTCTCCCCAGGTGCAAACCTTTTCACCCCCATCTCCCACTGATACCACCCCTACAAGCCCAACTGCAGTCATTGCACAAGTGCTGACTCAGCTACATTCCTCTACCCCTCCCCAGAAACCTGTTACTACTGGGAAAACCTCAACAGCTGAGGGAGAGGATCAAAATGTAGTTGATACCCAACAGCATAGGGATTCTAAAGTTTAGTCTCCTAGTGTAGATGTGGAGACTAGAACATCTGGTGAGGCTACCTCTTCCTCTGTTTCAACACATGAACATGATGAAGCAGGTATCATCTCTAAGACCTCACCTGAGGCAACTGTCAATGAAGGACACGCTCCTGAGGCAGGAAGTCCCCAGTTCCAAGACAAAGGGGCACATGTGATCATTGATTTACACTCAGCACATGTTCATCCTGATTCACTCAGGAGGTCAGCTGATTCAGTTTATACTTATGATGACCTGGGCTTTTTCTTTGAAGTCTTAGCCCAAAATACTATTCTTGAGGCTGAGGTTTGTAGATTAAAAGATCTGCTTCCCATCATGCCTCAGGATTCAAGTCCATCTGCCCCAATAAACCCACAGATGGCAGCTTCTGTTGAAGCTTCACCAAACACTGAGCCACTCAAATAAAACAAACCACCAGCCTCTGGCTCAGGCACCATTTCTCAGGGAGAGAACCACTCTGAGCAAATGGTTGTTGCTTTCAAATTTTCCTTACCTCTCATCACCCCCATCATCACATCTATTGTTCATAAAACCATTGATGAGAGACTCTCCTCAGATCTTAACTCCCTTGTGACTGATGCTGTGTCAAAGCCCCTTTCTGACATTCAAACCCCTGAACCCAATGCAACCAAAAAGGGGGGAGTCTAAGTCAGTAAAGGATGATAAAAGGAAAAGAGCTGAAGAGGAAGAAGCTAAGGAAGAGAATAAAGGCAAAAAGATCATCACCTACAAAAGAAAGAAAAGTATTGGTGAACAAACTGAAGATGAGAAGAGGTTAGATGAGATGATCAAAGAAGCTGATGACCAACATAGCAGATCCATGGACATGATCATTGATCAGCTCTTTAGGCAAGGATTTGATACTGCCAAACTTGACTCAGAGATCAGAAGACTTGAGATTCAAGAAATTGAGGATCGATGGGCAAGTTGCAATGAAGAAGAAAGGGAGAGATTAGAGGCTATGATTAGATTCCTCTCTAAACACTTGGGAAGACCTATCATTGAGATCAAGTCACGGTCCAGAGATAGCATTTTGGAGATAACTACCAAAATATGCTCATCTGAAAGCTTCAACAAAGGCTTAATCATTGAAGCTCTGGATGAAGCTGGTGCTGGGAAGAGAACTGATATGGCCAAGTTATCCAAAGCCACCCTCACCAACAAAATGATAGAGCAGCCCTTAAAATCTCCTTTACCAAAACAATCTTCAAAGCCAACCTCACAACCAAAACAGCCAATCTTAAAACCTTCAAAACAATCAACCTCTCAACCTCCAAAATAATCAACCTCACAACCATCTAAACCAACCTCTTCACCCAAGAAACCCATCCAAGATTCCACCAGTGAAGCACCCAAAAGAAAAAGAAGGCTGTTGAGGATGGAAGAAGAAGAAGAAGAGGATGAAGAAGACAATCTGCCAATATCTGCTGTTCTTGAAAAGAAGAAACTGAAGCCTAGGAGTCAATCACAAACAATAACTCCTGAAACTCAAAGGCAGATAGTTAAGGTCAAAATTGAAGAAGAAGAACAGCAGAAGCAGCATGATGAGCAGTTTCTTAGAATGGTCGACGAGGATTTCCCTCAGTCCTCATCCATTCAAGCTATGAAGATTCAAGCTCAGAGGCTGTACACTCTCAGACATACTTTTCAACATCAAAAAGAAAGAGTGAGGATTTGGCCAGATCCCAGGGTAAGTTCTAGAATTCACAAGAAAAATTTACCAAGTAGATATCATGGCCAAGTAAGAAAGACTTTGAATGCTGCAATCATGTTGGCCATGGTAGTCTCACCCTGGGAAATCATTGAAAAATTCAAGAGAGCTCACACATCCAAATCAACCCCTATGTCTATTCTTGAGAACAAAATGATCAAGAAGGGGTTGTTGTACAAAAGACTTGAAGATCTTCAAAAGAGTGAACTCCAGTTGCTGCTCGAAGGCTCTCATCCAGATGAATTCGCATATAGAGAGATAACAACTGTTGAGTTGAAGAATTGGAAGACAGTGAGGTATCTGTCTGAATACTATTGGCCTGAGTTCTTCTTTGAGGGAGAAGCAGAAGAACTCACTAAGGAGGAACAAGTTGTTCTCCTTGAGGCCTATGCAAGGGAGTCTTTCAGACTCATCAATGGGAAATAGGTTTCATGGTTGGGACAAGACTCTGTGTCCAATTTCCCCAAGACAGAGTTCCCTTCCATACTTAGCCAATCAAATGATTAGAAACCTTTTCCTGGCCTATGCTTATCTGTCTACCTCTGAAGCTGATCAAGAGAGTACTTTTGTTAAAGAATAAGTGGGATCTTCAATAAAGTTAGAGGTTTTGGCTGCATTGGTTCAGGGGGAGTTTGTTGGACCAAAAGAACCAATGAGCCTAATCAGAAAAACCTCAAAGTCCCACAGACATTACAACTGCTGAAGAAGATCACAACAGCTGAAGACATCAGCTGATTACCAAGGTCTGAAGACAAAGTCTGAAAGCAAAGAACTGAAGACAAAGTCTGAAAGATGAAGTGCTGAAGACAAAGACTGAAGACCAGAGTGATCAGCAGTTGTCACAACAGCTGAAGTTGTTAACTTCAGTAGTTGTGATGGTTTTACTTTTCAGTACTTGTAATTTTACATTTCAGTAGTTTATTGTTTCAGTAGTTTTTAGTCAGTAGTTTCATGTATTTGTACTTAGCATTCTTTGAGAGGTGATCAGTTGTTGAGAACATCTCAGTAGTTTGCATATTTCAGTTGTTTTGTAAATTCTGTTAGATGTCACTGTCAAGTGACATCAGCAGACGTCACATTCCTCTATATAAGGGATGTTGACCTAGCTGTATTCTAACCGAAGCATTACGCGTGAATGAAAACATTCCTTTAACAAAAATATTCTCTCTATAATTGTGATTGAGTGTTTTGCATATTCATTACTTTTCTTGCTTGAATTCGATCTTAATCCATGATATTCCGCTGCATAATTCAAATCTAATTGATCCGATCCTATCAAACTGAAACTACTAACTAACATTCCTTTAACAAGCTCTGATACCATTTGATAGGATTGGATCAATTAGATTTGAATTATGCAGCGGAATATCACGGATTAAGATCGAATTCAAGCAAGAAAAGCAATGAATATGCAAAACACTCAATCACAATTATAGAGAGAATAATTCTGTTAAAGGAATGTTTTCATTCACGCGTAATGCTTTGGTTAGAATACAGCTAGGTCAACATCCCGTATATAGAGGAATGTGACGTCTGCTGATGTCACTTGATAGTGACATCTAACAGAATTTACAAAACAACTAAAATATACAAACTACTGAGATGTTCTCAACAACTGATTACATCTCAGAGAATGCTAAGTACAATTACATGAAACTACTGACTAACAACTACTGAAACAATAAACTACTGAAATGTAAAATTACAAGTACTGAAAAGTAAAACCATCACAACTACTGAAGTTAACAACTTCAGCTGTTGTGACAAGTGCTGATCATTCTGGTCTTTAGTCTTTGTCTTCATCACTTCATCTTTAGACTTTATCTTCAGTTTTTTGCTTTTAGACTTTGTCTTCAGACCTTTGTAATAAGCTGATGTCTTCAGCTGTTGTGATCTTCTTCAGCAGTTGTAATGTCTGTGGGACTTAGAGGTTTTTCTGATCAGGCTCATTGGTTCTTTTGGTCCAACAAACTCCCCCTGAACCAATGCAGCCAAAACCTCTAACTTTATTGAAGATCCCACTTATTCTTTGGCAAAAGTACTCTCTTGATCAGCTTTAGAGGTAGACAAATAAGCATAGGCCAGGGAAAGGTTTCTAATCATTTGATTGGCTAAGTATGGAAGGGAACTCTGTCTTTGGGAAATTGGACACAGAGTCTTGTCCCAACCATGAAACCTATTTCCCATTGATGAGTCTGAAACACACCCTTGCATAGGGCTCAAGGAGAACAACTTGTTCCTCCTTAGTGAGTTCTTCTGCTTCTCCCTCAAAGAAGAACTCAGGCCCATAGTATTCAGACAGATACCTCACTGTCTTCCCATTCTTTAACTCAACAGTTGTTATCTCTCTATATGCGAATTCATCTGGATGAGAGCCTTCGAGCAGCAACTGGAGTTCACTCTTTTGAAGATCTTCAAGTCTTTTGTACAACAACCCCTTCTTGATCATTTTGTTCTCAAGAATAGACATAGGGGTTTATTTGGATGTTTGAGCTCTCTTGAATTCTTCAATGATTTCCCAGTGTGAGACTACCATGGCCAACATGATTGCAGCATTCAAAGTCTTTCTTACTTGGCCATGATATCTACTTGGTAAATTTTTCTTGTGAATTCTAGAACTTACCCTGGGATCTGGCCAAATCCTCACTCTTTCTTTTTTATGTTGAAAAGTGTGTCTGAGAGTGTACAGCCTCTGAGCTTGAATCTTCATAGCTTGACTGGATGAGGACTGAGGGAAGTCCTTGTCAACCATTCTAAGAAACTGCTCATCATGCTGCTTCTGCTGTTCTTCTTCTTCAATTTTGACCTTAACTATCTGCCTTTGAGTTTCAGGAGTTATTGTTTGTGATTGACTCCTAGGCTTCAGTTTCTTCTTTTCAAGAACAGCAGATATTGGCAGATTGTCTTCTTCATCCTCTTCTTCTTCTTCTTCTTCCATCCTCAGCAGCCTTCTTTTTCTTTTGGGTGCTTCACTGGTGGAATCTTGGATGGGTTTCTTGGGTGAAGGGGTTGGTTTAGATGGTTGTGAGGTTGATTGTTTTGGAGGTTGAGAGGTTGATTGTTTTGAAGGTTTTAAGATTGGCTGTTTTGGTTGTGAGGTTGGCTTTGAAGATTGTTTTGGTAAAGGAGATTTTAAGGGCTGCTCTATCATTTTGTTGGTGAGGGTGGCTTTGGATAACTTGGCCATATCAGTTCTCTTCCCAGCACCAGCTTCATCCAGAGCTTCAATGATTAAGCCTTTGTTGAAGCTTTCAGATGAGCATATTTTGGTAGTTATCTCCAAAATGCTATCTCTGGACCATGACTTGATCTCAATGATAGGTCTTCCCAAGTGTTTAGAGAGGAATCTAATCATAGCCTCTAATCTCTCCCTTTCTTCTTCATTGCAACTTGCCCATCTATCCTCAATTTCTTGAATCTCAAGTCTTCTGATCTCTGAGTCAAGTTTGGCAGTATCAAATCCTTGCCTAAAGAGCTGATCAATGATCTTGTCCATGGATCTGCTATGTTGGTCATCAGCTTCTTTGATCATCTCATCTAACCTCTTCTCATCTTCAGTTTGTTCACCAATACTTTTCTTTCTTTTGTAGGTGATGATCTCTTTGCCTTTATTCTCTTCCTTAGCTTCTTCCTCTTCAGCTCTTTTCCTTTTATCATCCTTTACTGACTTAGACTCCCTCTTTTTGGTTGCATTGGGTTCAGGGGTTTGAATGTCAGAAAGGTGCTTTGACACAGCATCAGTCACAAGGGATTTAAGATCTGAGGAGAGCCTCTCATCAATGGTTTTATGAACAATAGATGTGACGATGGGGGTGATGAGAGGTAAGGAAGATTTGAAAGCAGCAACCATTTGCTCAGAGGGGTTCTCTCCCTGAGAAATGGTGCCTGAGCCAGAGGCTGGTGGTTTGTTTGATTTGAGTGGCTCAATGTTTGGTGAAGCTCCAACAGAAGCTGCCATCTGTGGGTTTATTGGGGCAGATGGTCTTGATTCCTGAGGCATGATGGGAAGCAGATCTTTTAATCTACAAACCTCAGCCTCAAGAATAGTATTTTGGGCTAAGACTTCAAAGAAAAAGCTCAGGTCATCATCAGTATAAACTGAATCAGCTGACCTCCTGAGTGAATCAGGATGAACATGTGCTGAGTGTAAATCAGTGATCACATATGCCCCTTTGTCTTGGAACTGGGGACTTCCTGCCTCAGGAGCATGTCCTTCATTGACAGTTGCCTCTGGTGAGGTCTTAGAGATGATACCTGCTTCATCCTGTTCATGTGTTGAAACAGGGGAAGAGGTAGCCTCACCAGATGTTCTAGTCTCCACATCTACACTAGGAGACTGAACTTTAGAATCCATATGCTGTTGGGTATCAACTACATTTTGATCCTCTCCCTCAGCTGTTGAGGTTTTCCCAGTAGTAACAGGTTTCTGGGGAGGGGTAGAGGAATGTAGTTGAGTCAGCACTTGTGCAATGACTGCAGTTGGGCTTGTAGGGGTGGTATCAGTGGGAGATGGGGGTGAAAAGGTTTGCACCTGGGGAGAGTGGTGCTCTTCAATGGCAATCTTCTCAAGTGAGATAGATTCCAGTAATGTGGTTTCCCCAATATTGGTTGCATCAGGATCCTGTTGAGAGGATACCTGAGCGGTTTCAGCTGGTGGAGTCATTGAAACTACAAGGGGATTAAGGCTTGTAGTCTCATCCCGCGTTTGTGCTACAGGGGCATCATCAGGGGACTCAACTCCCTGAGTAGCCTTTTTGGTTTTCTTTGATTTTGGTTTGGAGGGGACTTTAGATTTGGAGGTGGAGGCTGTGGGTTCCCTCTGCTTGGGTTTGAGCAGTTTGGCAGCCTCTTTGAGTTGTGGGTTTGAGTTGTGTCTGGAGTATACCTCTGGCAAAACCAGCAGAGCAGGGACTCCAAGGCCAACAAGGCCATCAGATTTTAATTGATTCAAAATGATTGCCATAAGAAACATTGGATATAATATCAATCTATTTGCCACAGGTTTCAATGCCAAATCTTTCAGTTCCAAAAAGATAATATCAAAAAAATTTAGATTTTGATCTTCAAGGATAGAATATAATACCTGTTGCCATCTGGATGACATTTGATCCCAAGAGGATGTTTTGGGAGCAAGGCAGACATTGATCATGTGAAATATGAGTCGCTCGGCATCATGGAAGTGCTTCTTCAGGATGGTAGTTGCACTTAGGTCACCTTCATAACCATGATTAGCAAAAGAAAGATCAATGGTGCCTTTTGGGTACTTGGTGGGATAGGTGGCATCATTCAGGTCTAGGGTTTGACGAATGATCTCAGGAGTGATGATCACCCATTTCTGGTTAGCAAAAGACTTCAGAGTGATGGTGGCATCATTCTCATCAGTATGAACGGTAACGTTTGTCCAGAATTGGCACAGGGTATCGGGTAGATGGTAGGATTTAAGAGAAAGGCTGTGCGGTATTGGGAATCAACCATCAAGTCGATAGCAGCATCAAACTTGTTCCAGAAAGGTGATTTGGTAAGATGAGCAACACAGTTGTGTCGAGGTTTGATTTGCATGGTCGCCATTAATGGAAGATGAACGTTTGGAAAGTGGGTTATGAAAAGGTTGAAGTTAGGGTTAGGTATATATAGGTTATGAAACGGCTGAGGGGAAAACAACTGAAAGTGTTGGTGTTAGTAATGAGGTGTTAGAAAACAACTGAAGACATGGTTTTAACTTTCAGATGTTGTAAACAACTGAAGACTTGGTGTTGGTCATCAGTAGTTGTTAAACTACTGAAGACTTGGTTTTGGCTTCAGTTGATTGGAAATGAAACAGTAGTTGTCGTCAATTCACAAAGCTCAGCTGTTTCAATGACCTTGACACTTACTCATCAGATCATCTGATTTTCAGATGTTTCATTGGTCATTAGTACTTATTTATTATAAAAGACATCAGTAGTTTGAACTACATCAGTATTTTCTAACAAATAAGGTACTTCAGTACTTTTAAGTAATTTAGTCTTCAGTAGTTGTAAAACTACTGAAGATAAAATGACTTATCAACACTTATTTTTGACAAAAGTATACTAATGCTCATAAGTATTTATGAACTAAGAGCATCAGTAGTTGTCAAATTATTCTAGTTGCAGCATACCAAGCCTGAGTACAAGATTATGAAAAGTTGCACTATCCAAAGGCTTAGTAAATATATCTGCAAGCTTATCAGCACTAGGCACAAACTTTGGATCAATCAGACCTTTTTCATAGCAATCCCTAATGAAATGATGTCTGATCTCAATATGTTTGGTCCTAGAATGCTAGACAGGATTCTTAACAATACAAAGAGCTGAAGAACTATCCATTAATAATGGAGTCTTAGTCTCTGTAATGTCATAATCCAATAACTGATTTTGAAGCCAAAGTACCTGAGATGTACAGCTTGCAGCTGCAATGTACTCTGCTTCAGCTGTTGATGTAGCAACTGATGTTTGTTTCTTACTCTGCCAAGAGACCAAACGGTTGCCTAGAAATTGGCATCCACCAGAAGTTGATTTTCTAGTTAACTTACACCCTGCATAGTCACTATCAGAAAAAGCAACCAATTTACAAGAGTGCCCAGTGGAATACCATAGTCCTAGAGATTTAGTTCCTTGCAAATATCTAAAGATCCTCTTGACTGCAATCATATGGGAGTCCTTAGGAGCAGCCTGAAATCTAGCACAGACACAAGTTGCAAACATAATATCTGGTCTAGAAGCTGTTAGGTACATCAAGGAACCAATCATACATCTGTAAAGAGTTTCATCAACTGCTTTACCTTTTTGATCAGCATCCAATTGTGTGTTGCTAGAGAGTGTAGATCATCTGGATCTAACTCATCTGCACCCTTTGTGACTTTTCCAAGTAATAATTCACAATCCAAAGGGCAACATCCTACCAGTTCTGATCATCATTCACAACATCAATCATCTCCTGCATACTTTGTCCCTCAAAGCCCCATGCCATATCCTTATCCATGCTTTTACATGCCTCAGTCTGGTCAAGTTTCTGTACCCATGGCTCAACAACCACATGCTCTACCTGATCCTCAGCCATCTCAAACAAATCAGCAATCTCAACCTCAATCTCATCAGAGCTTTTTCACCTCTGAGGTTGTTGACTGGAGCAGCCTACCAGATGATGTCTCTGGTTATTCTGAGCAATTTGCTGGTGCTGGTCAACATGGTGGTGACAATCCTTTTGGAAACCTTGCTTTAATGGCCCTGGAATCTACTGATAACAAGCCTTCATCATCACAGGTACCACAGGTATCTTCTGAGGCTAAGGCCAAGATATGTTCTGAATCATGCATAGCTGCTTTTGTTTCTATTAGGGAAGCAAATGTAGCTTTAATTAATCAAAATCTTGACCTAGAAAAAGCAATTTCCAAAAGAAAATCTGAGTTTGAGTCTGTTTTAAAAGAGAAGGATGAGGAGATTTATAAACTTAAATGTCAAAATACTGATGAAAAAGCAAAGGTAGAGGTCATTCTAGAAAATCACAAGAATCTCAAAGAAAAACTTGCAGCTACCCAAGTTGATTGTGAACGATGGGTAACATCCTGCAAGGAATTTGAAATGCTTCTCAGTAAGCAAACTGCTTCCAATGTGAAGTTTGGGATTGGGTATAATCATACCATACCACCCACAGATTTTACTCCTAAGTTAGAAGTACAATCTGAGGTTGAGAGTCATTCCCAAACCACATCATCAGGTGTTTCATCCTTAACTGAAAATTCAAAATCTGAGGATGAAGATAGTGTGAGTATCTCAGTTAATCAAATAACGGATGATCCCTCTGCTTCGAAACACTTGATCAAGAAGAGGCTGAGAAATTCAGGTGTTGTTCCACAAGGTACTCAAAGTACTGAAGGGCAAAACACAACACCTGAAGAGCATTTTAAATCAGAGTAAAACAATCATTCCTTGACAACTGCTGAAGAATCTATCAGGATTCTAAAAAGTACTGATAGAAAACCACTAAAGAAGAAATCTTCAGTTGTTGAAAATCCTTCAGTACTTCCCAAGTACTGAAAGGAAGAAAGTACTGAAGAACAAATCTTCAGTAGTTTCATCAACTTCAGCAGTTGATCAATAAAAGATGAAAAGAAAGCCATGTGAAATATGTGGTTTGTTCAATCATCTGACTGATGAATGCTGGTATAACAAGGGTTTAAAATTCAATAAAGAGAAAATCATTAAGCAGGAAATGCATAAAATGAAAAATGAATTTCAAACCAAGTTTGTACTACAATCATCTCATTCTAATAAACCTAAGCTTTCTCAAAAAGTCACTAAGGAGGAAGGGGTTTTTCAAACAACAGCTGCAAATATTCCTCAGGGAATATTGAAAACTCAGACTAAGTCTGTGTCTTTTCAAAAGAAGGATGTAGTGAATAACAAGAACAAATCATCTACAAGTACTAATGTGTCAACTGAGTTGAAAACTCTGTCAACAAATCAGACACAACTTGTGATGATGGTTCAACATCTATTGGGGAGAGTTAACCAATTAGATGTTTCTGTGATTAAACCACTGAAAAGGATACCTAAGCCAAAATCCAAGAAATCCTTTTCAGCATCATCTACATCTTCAAAAGCTGTTAATCATGCACAACCTGTTAGTTTAACATCTGTTGATGAAAACAGACCCAAAACCAAAAAGGTTTGGGTCTCAAAGGCTAACTAATGTTTGTGATAAATGCAGGGTTCTTCATCATGCCAAAGAAGCATCTGGTATGTGGACAGTGGAGGATCCATGCACATGACAGGGAGCAGCTCTCTTCTTCATGACTATTCCCAAAGGAAGAAGGGATTTGTTTCTTTTGGAAATGATGCCAAGGGTTACATCATTTGGAAGGGTTTTGTCTCAAATGGGGAGATAAGATTTGATGATGTTAACCATGTGGAGAACCTCAAATACAATCTTTTGAGTGTCAGTCAAATGTGTGATAAAGGGCATGTTGCACTTTTCACAAGTCAAAACTGTCGGATTCTATCTTCCACAGTTTTGCACAAGATTGACAAAATATTGGATGAGTATACTCTCTTGAAGGCCAACAGGATTGGAAGAGTATATGCTTTAGATCTATCAAAGAAAATTGATCTAAAAGGCCATCCATGTTTGTTCTCCAAAGCCTCTCCTCAAGAATCTGAACTATGGCATAGAAGGCTGGGTCATGTGAATTTCAAGAACATGAATCAGCTCATTCATCATAGTTTAGTGAGAGGTTTGCCATTAAAGGAGTTCAAGTGTGATGATACCTGCCCAGCTTGCTTAAAAAGAAAGCAACACAAAGCTTCATTCCCTTCTATAGAAGAACCTAAGTCCACTGCCTGCTTGCAATTACTGCACATGGATCTTTTTGGTCCTGTGAGAGTAATGAGCATGGCAAAGAAAAAATACTGTCTGGTAATTGTGGATGATTACTCAAGATATGTATGGACTTTCTTCTTGCACTCCAAGGATGAGGCTGCTCAAAGTATCATCTATTTTGTGTTACATGTGGAAAAGCAGCATTCACTTCCAGTTAAGTGTGTGAGAAGTGATAATGGGACAGAATTTAGGAATCACACTCTTGATGAATTCTATTTGTCTAAGGGAATCAAAAGACAATATAGTATTCAAAGAACACCAGAGCAAAATGGAGTGGTGGAGAGAAAGAACAGGACCCTGATTGAAGCTGCAAGGACAATGTTGGCTGACTCTGGTTTGCCACTAACCTTTTGGGCTGAAGCTGTCAATACAGCTTGCTATGTTCAGAATAGAGTATTAGTGAATCAGAGGTTGATGAAGACTCCTTATGAGCTCTTACATCATTTGGCTCCTTTGATTTCATTCTTTAGAGCTTTTGGGTGTCCATGTTATATTCTTAACACAAAGAGTATCCTTCAGAAGTTTGATTCCAAGGTGGATGCAGGGTATTTTGTTAGGTATTCATCTACTTGCAAGGCATACAGAGTTTTCAACTGCAAAACAAAGATTGTTGAAGAAACTTTGCATGTCAAGTTTAATGAATCCCCAAACGACAAGATTCCTCAAAACCCTGTTGAGATGTTTGACTTGGACATACTGCAATATGTTCCATATCAGTCTCCACCTGTTGTGGTCTCTGAAGTTCCATCCTCTCCAACTGAAGATACAAATGCAAGTTGTAGTGATCATCTGCCTGTTTCTACTGCACTTGATGTTCCTGTAGCCTCAGCAGCTCCATCCACAACAAATGCTGATGAAATCTCTGAATCCTCTACTTCATTTGAACTGCCATCTCAGTCTAGGTTTCAAGAGTCTACATCAACATCTGCTGTTGCTGAATCTTCTACAAACACTTGCACAGATATTATTGCATATCAAGAATTGAAGAATCATCCCATGTCCCAGATCATTGGTGACATAACTGCTGGTGTTTCAACAAGAAGTCAATTGTCCAATTTCTGTCTCTATGCTCTCTTCATCAGTCAGCAAGAGCCAAAGAATTATCATGTGGCCTTAAGGGACAATGGATGGGTTGAAGCCATGCAGCTTGAGCTTCTTCAATTTCAAAAACAGCAAGTGTGGGAACTGGTTCCTCTACCCCAAGGTAAGTGTGCAATAGGCACTAAATGGGTGTTTAGAAATAAAACTGATGAAAAAGGCCAAATTGTCAAGAACAAGGCCAGACTGGTTGTACAGGGGTTTTCACAAGAAGAAGGTATTGATTATGATGAAACCTTTGCCCCTGTAGCCAGACTGGAGGCAATTCGATTGTTCTTAGCTTATGCTGCTTTTCATAACCCTAAAGTTTTTCAAATGGATGTCAAAAGTGCATTTTTATATGGTAAAATAAAAGAAGAAGTTTATGTGTGTCAATCACCAGGTTTTGAAGATCATAAACACCTGATTGGGTGTATAAGCTTGATAAGGCTCTTTATGGGTTGAAACAAGCACCCAGAGCCTCGTATGAAACATTATCTAACTTTCTTCTTCAAAATAATTTCACTAGAGGCTCCGTAGATAAAACTTTGTTCATAAAGAAAGCTGGCATGCATAAGCTCCTTGGTCAAATTTATGTTGATGATATTATTTTTGCATCATCTGATCCACAGTTGTGTGCTGCATTCACAAAACTGATGCAACAAAAGTTTGAAATGAGTGAAATGGGAGAATTACAGTTCTTTCTGGGTTTACAAATCAAACAACTGACTGATGGAACTTTCATTCATCAGTCAAAATACACAAAAGATTTGTTAACCAAGTATGACTTACAAAACTGTAAAACCTGTTCTACTCCCATGTGCAGCAACACACAACTGGATGCTGATCAAAAAGGTAAAGCAGTTGATGAAACTCTTTACAGATGTATGATTGGTTCCTTGATGTACCTAACAACTTCTAGACCATATATTATGTTTGCAACTTGTGTCTGTGCTAGATTTCAGGCTGCTCCTAAGGACTCCCATATGATTGCAGTCAATAGGATCTTTAGATATTTGCAAGGAACTAAATCTCTAGGACAATGGTATTCCACTGGGCACTCTTGTAAATTGGTTGCTTTTTCTGATAGTGACTATGCAGGGTGTAAGTTAACCAGAAAATCAACTTCTGGTGGATGCCAATTTCTAGGCAACTGTTTGGTCTCTTGGCAGAGTAAGAAACAAACATCAGTTGCTACATCAACAGCTGAAGCAGAGTACATTGCAGCTGCAAGCTGTACATCTCAGGTACTTTGGCTTCAAAATCAGTTATTGGATTATGACATTACAGAGACTAAGACTCCATTATTAATGGATAGTTCTTCAGCTCTTTGTATTGTTAAGAATCCTGTCCAGCATTCTAGGACCAAACATATTGAGATCAGACATCATTTCATTAGGGATTGCTATGAAAAAGGTCTGATTGATCCAAAGTTTGTGCCTAGTGCTGATGTAAGGCCCCGTTCCCGGAACACTTACAGTTGGCCACTCATCGCACATAAAACATATAATTACATTACATTAAGAAATCATTGCAGCGGAAACATTCAAGAATGACATCACGTTTCATTATAATTACTTTTGCCAAGTAATACATCATTATCCGGTTACAAAATTCATGTTTGCATTACATCACAAAAGCTATATAATTGGATGCCATCTCAAAAGAGCCGAGTAGCCTTGCCGTGCCATCCTCAGCAATCATTACCTGCCAACTGGAAAATGTAATAAAAGTCAGCGTTGCTGAGTGAGTTCTAGTTTTATAACATAAATATACTTTACTTTCATTAAAAAAAACCATTCCTTTATCATGCGATCATGCAACATACGTACACACAGATAATTTCATTATTATCTTTCATCTCATTCATATTCTTCCGTTCTTTTCGTTCATTCTGTCTTCCGAGTCTTTTGCGACAACATGGTCGCTCACCTCAATGGCAATCTCAATGATTGCACGCTATCCGAGTCTTTTGCACCCCTAAGGTTGCTCACCCCAATTGCCCATCACGATAGCAAGCTATCCGAGTCTTTTGCAACAACAAGGTTGCTCACCCCAAGGCAACATTACGATAGCACTTTACTCGAGTCTTTTGCAACGACAAGGTTGCTCACCTCATAGGCAATCTAAATGATTGCACTTCATCCGAGTCTTTTGCAACACAAAGTCGCTCACCCCAATATATATGCTTGCAAGCCTTTCATTCGTTCATTCATCATTCATTAATGCATGCATTCTTACTTCATGTTCCTCTTTCATTATCTTTCGCTTTACATTACATAATACTTCATTCATTCATTAGCATGACATGTAAAGCCACAAGAAAGATAAGCATACATCATAATAAGGAACATTCATACACATTTATCATCATCATACAGGGCAACATCATACATTCATAATATGCATAAACATGCAACATCATCATCATCATGCCCTACATGCTCTCTAAGGCCATAACCATCCTCTTACATGCTCTTACGGGTTACTTTACGTCCAAACTTACATCTGCACCTTTCCCCGAAGGCCAGAAGTCAAACTACACATTCCTTCGAGTGCAACAGCCCTATTCGGGCGTATGGACACCCTTCTGTCGCATGGCCTCCATGCGACTGAACATCATGCGACTGGACTCATGCGGATGAACACCTATACGAATGAACATCCAATCGTGCGTATGGACCATGTGCGAATGGGATTACTGCGAATGGGCACCTATGCGACTAACCTCAGGCGAATAGACTCATGCGACTAAGCATCCATGCGACTGAACCCTCAGTCGTACAACCCTCATGCGACTGGACTCCCAGTCGTGCGACTGAGTCCCAATCGTGCGAATGACCTTCAATCGCCCTCATTCGGCCGTATGGCCTTCATTCGGTCGCCTAGCCCTAGCTGATGCAGAATGGAGTTCATCCCGAACCCAATCTGCCATTTTCGGCCTCCAAGCTCATCCAAACCCATTCTAAGCCTAAATTAACCCTCCTGGACCTTAGAAATGCATACCTTAACACCATACAAGCACACACAAGCCCGAAATCATGTTCTAAACACATCATACACATCACACCCAAATGGGTCAAACACACACATACATAAAAACGGGTTTTGCACATTTTCCAGCCCCAAAATCGGTTGAAAACAAGTAAAAGTGGGGTCCTAGAACTCACACAATCGAGCACAAAGACAAGAGCTTCGATTTGGCTTGCTACTCGACGGATTTGGACACCCGAATCACCCGAAACACCACTTTTTCTCCCTTTTCTCCTCTTTCTCTCTTCTCTCTTCTTTGTGAGCTGAAATGTGTGATGTGTGGGGAGAGTGGGCTGCCCTCTCCCTACACATATCACCACATTACCCGACTTTTCTTCGTTGGCGAGTTTGGTCCCTCGACTTTGGACTTTATTTCTTTTCTTTCTTCACCGGCTTCAAAATAATAAATTTCCGGGTGTTACAAGTCCACCCCTCTTAAATAGGTTTCGTCCCCGAAACCTGTTATTCCTCGAACAAACGTGGATAATGCTGTCTCATTTCCTCCTCGGTCTCCCACGTCGACTCGGATCCCTTCCTGTGCTTCCACTGTACACGCACAAGAGGAACCACTTTATTCCTTAGCCTTTTCTCCTTTCGGTCGATGATTGCCACTGGTTGCTCCACATAATTGAGCCGTTCATCTACTTCGATATCTTCCAATGGGACAATCATATCTTCATCTGCTAAGCACTTCCTTAGATGAGATACATGGAATGTCGGGTGAATTCCACTTAACTCATCTGGCAACTCCAGTCTATAGGCCACCTCTCCTACTCGAGCAATGATTCGGAAAGGGCCTATATACCTTGGGCTCAACTTGCCCCGCTTTCGGAAGCGAATGATACCCTTCCAAGGTGAGACCTTCAACATAACCCGGTCACCCACCTGGAACTCAATCGGTCTGTGTCGTTTATCAGCATACGACTTCTGTCTGTCTTTGGCTGCCTTCATGAAGGCTTTGATCTTTTCAAGCTTCTCAGTCGTAGCCTCGATAACCTCGACGCTTCCCAATTCCTTCTGACCAATGTCACCCCAACAAACGGGCGTTCTGCATCTCCTACCGTATAGCATCTCATATGGGGGCATGCCAATGCTGGCATGATAACTGTTGTTGTATGAGAATTCAGCTAACGGTAGGTGGTCATCCCAACTTCCACCAAAATCAATCACACATGCCCGAAGCATGTCTTCCAGCGTCTGGATGGTCCTTTCTGACTGACCATCAGTCTGGGGATGATAAGCCGTGCTGATATGTAACCTCGTCCCCATAGCATCGTGGAACTTCTTCCAGAATTTAGATGTAAACCGAGTGTCGCGATCCGACACGATAGACACCGGCACACCATGACGAGTCACAATCTCCTTGATGAACAGATCAGCCAACCTCTCAGATGAATATGTCTCGCGGATCGGTAGGAAGTGAGCACTCTTCGTCAAACGATCAACTATCACCCATATGGCATCATACCCTTTCGGGGTACGCGGCAGCTTTGTAATGAAATCCATGGTGATGTGCTCCCACTTCCATTCCGGTATATCCAAAGGTTGTATCTTCCCGTACGGCTTTTGATGCTCGGCCTTCACCTGTAAGCAAGTAAGGCACTTACTCACATACTCCACCACGTCGCGCTTCATACCCGGCCACCAATAATCTTTCTTCATATCATGGTACATCTTCGTGGCACCAGGATGAATGGAGTACCGAGTCTTGTGAGCTTCATCCATTATCTTCCCCCGTAAATCCCCAAAACGAGGAATCCACACACGATCAAATCGGGTTCTAACACCGATCGTGTTTTCACCCAATTCTCCAACCAGACCTCTCATCCTTTCAGAGTTAAGATGATCTTCTTTCAGTGCCTCATCTTGAAACTCTTTAACCTGCTTCATTACATCAGAGGTCATGATCAACTGATAGGCTTTCACCCGAATCGGCTCGGGCCTTTCTTTCCGGCTAAGGGCATCAGCCACCACATTGGCCTTGCCCGGATGGTAGTGGATCTCACAATCATAATCCTTTAAAGTTCCAACCACCGCCTCTGCCTCATGTTCAAATCCTTCTGCTTGAAGAAGTACTTCAGACTCTTGTGGTCAGTGAATATGGTGCACTTCGTCCCGTACAGATAGTGCCTCCAAATTTTAATGCAAAGACCACAGCTGCTAGCTCCAAGTCATGAGTAGGATAATTGACCTCATGAACCTTCAACTGTCGGGATGCGTAGGCTATAACCTTTCCTCTCTGCATTAACACACACCCCAACCCCGAGTAAGAAGCATCGGAATAAACCACCATATCTTCACTTCCATCGGGTAATGACAGAACAGGAGCTTGAGTCAACCTCGCCTTCAATTCTTCAAACGCCTTCTCTTGAGCTTGACCCCATACGAACTTCACCTCTTTTCGGGTCAACTTAGTTAGTGGAGAAGCAATCTTGGAGAAGTCTTGGATAAATCTTCTGTAGTAGCCCGCCAAACCCAAGAAACTGCGAATCTCGGATGGCGTCTTTGGTGACTTCCATTGCATAACCGCCTCCACTTTCGCCGGGTCCACCATAATCCCATCAGGATTCACCACGTGACCCAAGAACTGAACTTCGCGCAACCAGAACGCGCACTTGGAGAATTTAGCATACAACTTCTCCCTCCTCAGCGTCTCTAGAACCTCCCGAATGTGTCCGGCGTGCTCTGCTTCGCTCCTCGAATAAATCAGGATATCATCAATAAACACAATCACTGATTTATCCAACATAGGCCGACACACACGGTTCATCAAATCCATAAAAGCAGCTGGCGCGTTGGTCAAGCCAAAGGACATGACAAGAAACTCGTAGTGACCATAGCGCGTACGGAAAGCTGTTTTAGGAATATCCTGCTCCTTCACCTTCAACTGATGGTAACCAGATCGAAGATCTATCCTTGAAAACCAACTGGCACCCTGAAGCTGATCAAACAAATCATCTATCCTCGGTAAGGGGTATCGGTTCTTCACTGTCAACTTGTTTAGCTCGCGGTAGTCGATGCACATCCTCATACTACCGTCCTTCTTCTTTACAAACAGGACCGGAGCACCCCAGGGAGAGATACTCGGTCTAATGAACCCCTTATCAAGCAACTCCTGCAACTGCTCCATCAACTCTTTCATCTCGGTCGGAGCCAACCGATACGGTGCCTTGGCAACAGGTTGGGCACCCGGTATCAAATCAATCTGAAACTCAATCTCTCTGTCAGGTGGCACTCCTGATAAGTCTTCCGGAAACACGTCTGGAAATCACACACAACTGGTACATCGGCTAGTTGTGGTGTTGGCGTATCCACATCCTTTACATAGGCCAAGTAGGCACTACATCCACGCCTCATACACTTTCCCGCCACCGCCATCGAGATCACCTTCGGAATCGTAGTAACCCGATCACCATATACCGTCACTGAACTACCGTCAGGCGCCAACAACCGAATCATCTTCTTGCGACACACAATGTTCGCCTCGAAGTCCGCTAACCAATCCATCCCAAGAACCAAGTCAAAACCACCTAAGGTCATCACAAACGGTCTAACAGGAAACTTATGACCCTCGAGCTCCACATCACAATTCTCTATCATCTCAGAAATCCTGGTAGACTTACCTATGGCAGTTTCTACATCGAAGGGCGCATCAACACATCTACTACTAACAGGCAGCTTAGCACAGAAAGCAGCAGAAATAAAACTTTTACTTGCACCAGAATCAAATAACACAGAAGCTAAAGTTTGGTTCACCAGAAACGTACCGGACACGACATCAGGGTCCGTTCTAGCTTCCTCCTGTGTCATGGTGAATGCCCTGGCGCTCGCCCTCGGTCCATCACCTCCCGTCCTCTTTGCCCCTGAACTCTCAGCCCTCGGCTTCTTACAATCTTTGAGCATGTGACCCTCTTCGCCACAGTTAAAGCACCGGACTGCACGACAGTCCTTTGCCATGTGCCCCGCCTTTCCACACCTGAAGCACAAGTTCGACCCGAACCTGCACTCCCCGCTATGCTCCCGTCCACATTTGCCACACCTTCTCGACCCCGCACCTGACGTGACCACACGGCGATCATCCACCCGTGCCTTCTTATTACCCGTCGAGGCATTACCCCGACCAAACCTCTTCCCCTGCCAGTTCCGGTCACCACCGCTCTTCCTGCCACCATCAGTCACCACCACCGTCCTCTCATCATACAATCTTCCCGCCAAATCCACCGCCGACCTAAACGTGCTCGGCCGGGCGGCGATCATGTGCCTGCGAATATCCGCCGGCAAACCCTGTATATACCTCTTGATCTTTCGGGACAGAGGCGTCACTTGATCCGGCACCAGACGTGCCATCTCGTTGAACTTCGTGGTGTACTGTTGGTGTGTCATGGTTCCCGCCTCCAGTTGCAGAAACTCCCTTTCAACCTTATCCATTTCCCGGTGAGGACAAAACTCCTCGATCACCATCTTCTTCAGTTCGGGCCACCTCATTCGCCCGATCACCCGTTACCCTCTGCTTGGACAATGTTGTCCCACCAGCATAGTGCCGAGTCCACGAAGGAGTGGGTGGCAAACTTGACTTTCTGATCTTCTCGGCACTCGCTGATGTTGAGAACAACCTCCATTTCTCTCACCCATCGGTGAGCAGCGGCAGCATTGCCATTACCATCAAAAGTAGGGGGCTTGCATCTCATAAACACCCCGTAGTTACAGCCTCGTGCCACCTCCCGCACAGGCTCCTCTTCCTCTTCCTCCTCATTATCGGAGAAAATCGTTTCAGGCTCCGGTTGCTCCCCCGAGGCCCGGTTTCTCTCCTTGCGTTCCCCCTCCTTCACAGCTTTGATGACTTCGGTCACCACAGACGGTAAGATTGTCTGCATGACCTGATGTACTTCCTCAACAACAGCCTCCTTTACCGAGGCCCTCAGATTCGCACTCTCATCCCCAGCTTCTGGATGAGGGGTCTCAGGTTCTGCAGGAACCTCTTTCTCAGCTCTAGGCCTTCCTCTTTTAGGGCGTGGTTCAGCAACAGGGCCATCACGGCCTCCACCCCTAGAAGCTCTAGAAGATCTACCACCAGCCATTCTCTACCACACTGAAAGATTCAAACACCAACACGGTCATTCAAGGAAACAACTCAGTTTATGTCAAGTATAGTAAGTCCCTAATTACAGTGGCCAGTTGTGATTAGCCACTTACTGTACTCTTCATACCCCAAGTATTACCTGTCCTGACTACATCAGTATTCAAATCTACATACAACACATAACATATACCATGCGCACATAAACCGGTTAACTTTAAGAAAATACCTGATGGCACGCAGCTACTCAGTTTGGCATCCCATTCCCTTTTCGTCCCATTCTCAGTTTAAGTTAAGGTTTATTTTGAAAATTTACCCATTTCACTTAAACTTTGGCTCTGATACCAACTTGTAAGGCCCCGTTCCCGGAACACTTACAGTTGGCCATTCATCGCACATAAAACATATAATTACATTACATTAAGAAATCATTGCAGCGGAAACATTCAAAAATGACATCACGTTTCATTATAATTACTTTTGCCAAGTAATACATCATTATCCGGTTACAAAATTCATGTTTGCATTACATCACAAAAGCTATATAATTGGATGCCATCCCAAAAGAGCCGAGTAGCCTTGCCGTGCCATCCTCAGCAATCATTACCTGCCAACTGGAAAATGTAATAAAAGTCAGCGTTGCTGAGTGAGTTCTAGTTTTATAACATAAATATACTTTACTTTCATTAAAAAAAACCATTCCTTTATCATGCGATCATGCAACATACGTACACACAGATAATTTCATTATTATCTTTCATCTCATTCATATTCTTCCGTTCTTTTCGTTCATTCTGTCTTCCGAGTCTTTTGCGACAACATGGTCGCTCACCTCAATGGCAATCTCAATGATTGCACGCTATCCGAGTCTTTTGCACCCCTAAGGTTGCTCACCCCAATTGCCCATCACGATAGCAAGCTATCCGAGTCTTTTGCAACAACAAGGTTGCTCACCCCAAGGCAACATTACGATAGCACTTTACTCGAGTCTTTTGCAACGACAAGGTTGCTCACCTCATAGGCAATCTAAATGATTGCACTTCATCCGAGTCTTTTGCAACACAAAGTCGCTCACCCCAATATATATGCTTGCAAGCCTTTCATTCGTTCATTCATCATTCATTAATGCATGCATTCTTACTTCATGTTCCTCTTTCATTATCTTTCGCTTTACATTACATAATACTTCATTCATTCATTAGCATGACATGTAAAGCCACAAGAAAGATAAGCATACATCATAATAAGGAACATTCATACACATTTATCATCATCATACAGGGCAACATCATACATTCAATATGCATAAACATGCAACATCATCATCATCATGCCCTACATGCTCTCTAAGGCCATAACCATCCTCTTACATGCTCTTACGGGTTACTTTACGTCAAACTTACATCTGCACCTTTCCCCGAAGGCCAGAAGTCAAACTACACATTCCTTCGAGTGCAACAGCCCTATTCGGGCGTATGGACACCCTTCAGTCGCATGGCCTCCATGCGACTGAACATCATGCGACTGGACTCATGCGGATGAACACCTATACGAATGAACATCCAATCGTGCGTATGGACCATGTGCGAATGGGATTACTGCGAATGGGCACCTATGCGACTAACCTCAGGCGAATAGACTCATGCGACTAAGCATCCATGCGACTGAACCCTCAGTCGTACAACCCTCATGCGACTGGACTCCCAGTCGTGCGACTGAGTCCCAATCGTGCGAATGACCTTCAATCGCCCTCATTCGGCCGTATGGCCTTCATTCGGTCGCCTAGCCCTAGCTGATGCAGAATGGAGTTCATCCCGAACCCAATCTGCCATTTTCGGCCTCCAAGCTCATCCAAACCCATTCTAAGCCTAAATTAACCCTCCTGGACCTTAGAAATGCATACCTTAACACCATACAAGCACACACAAGCCCGAAATCATGTTCTAAACACATCATACACATCACACCCAAATGGGTCAAACACACACATACATAAAAACGGGTTTTGCACATTTTCCAGCCCCAAAATCGGTTGAAAACAAGTAAAAGTGGGGTCCTAGAACTCACACAATCGAGCACAAAGACAAGAGCTTCGATTTGGCTTGCTACTCGACGGATTTGGACACCCGAATCACCCGAAACACCACTTTTTCTCCCTTTTCTCCTCTTTCTCTCTTCTCTCTTCTTTGTGAGCTGAAATGTGTGATGTGTGGGGAGAGTGGGCTGCCCTCTCCCTACACATATCACCACATTACCCGACTTTTCTTCGTTGGCGAGTTTGGTCCCTCGACTTTGGACTTTATTTCTTTTCTTTCTTCGCCGGCTTCAAAATAATAAATTTCCGGGTGTTACAGCTGATGAGCTTGCAGGTATATTTACTAAGCCTTTGGATAGTGCAACTTTTCATAATCTTGTACTCAGTCTTGGTAAGCTGCAACTAGAATAATTTGACAACTACTGATGCTCTTAGTTCATAAATACTGATGAGCATTAGTATACTTTTGTCAAAAATAAGTGCTGATAAGTCATTTTATCTTCAGTAGTTTTACAACTACTGAAGACTAAATTACTTAAAAGTACTGAAGTACCTTATTTGTTAGAAAATACTGATGTAGTTCAACCTACTGATGTCTTTTATAATAAATAAGTACTGATGACCAATGAAACATCTGAAAATCAGATGATCTGATGAGTAAGTGTCAAGGTCATTGAAACAGCTGAGCTTTGTGAATTGACGACAACTACTGTTTCATTTCCAATCAACTGAAGCCAAAACCAAGTCTTCAGTAGTTTCACAACTACTGATGACCAACACCAAGTCTTCAGTTGTTTACAACATCTGAAAGTTAAAACCATGTCTTCAGTTGTTTTCTAACACCTGATTACTAACACCAACACTTTCAGTTGTTTCCCCTCAGTCGTTTCATAACCTATATATACCTAACCCTAACTTCAACCTTTTCATAACCCACTTTCCAAACGTTCATCTTCCATTAATGGCGACCATGCAAATCAAACCTCGACACAACTGTGTTGCTCATCTTACCAAATCACCTTTCTGGAACAAGTTTGATGCTGCTATCGACTTGATGGTTGATTCCCAATACCGCACAACCTTTCTCTTAAATCCTACCATCTACCCGATACCCTGTGCCAATTCTGGACAAACGTTACCGTTCATACTGCTGAGAATGATGCCACCATCACTCTGAAGTCTTTTGTTAACCAGAAACTGGTGATCATCACTCCTGAGATCATTCGTCAAACCCTAGACCTGAATGATGCCACCTATCCCACCAAGTACCCAAAAGGCACCATTGATCTTTCTTTTGCTAATCATGGTTATGAAGGTGACCTAAGTGCTACTACCATCCTGAAGAAGCACTTCCATAATGCCGAGCGACTCATATTTCACATGATCAATGTCTGCCTTGCTCCCAAAACATCCTCTTGGGATCAAATGTCATCCAGATGGCAACAGGTATTATATTCTATAATCTAAATTTTTCTGATATTATCTTTTTGGAACTGAAAGATTTGGCATTGAAACCTGTGGCAAATAGATGGATATTATATCCAAGGTTTCTCATGGCAATCATTTTGAATCAATTAAAATCTGATGGCCTTGTTGGCCTTGGAGTCCCTGCTTTGCTGGTTTTGCCAGAGGTATACTCCAGGCACAACTCAAACCCACAACTCAAAGAGGCTGCAAAACTGCTCAAACCCAAGCAGAGGGAACCCACAGCCTCCACCTCCAAATCTAAAGTCCCCTCCAAACCAAAACCAAAGAAAACCAAAAAGGCTACTCTGGGAGTTGAGTCCCCTGATGATGCCCCTGTAACACAAACGCAGGATGAGACTACAAGCCTTAATCCCCTTGTAGTTTCAATGACTCGACCAGCTGAAACCGCTTAGGTATCCTCTACACAGGATCCTGATGCAACCAATATTGGGGAAAGCACATTACTGGAATCTATCTCACTTGAGAAGATTGCCATTGAAGAGCACCACTCTCCCCAGGTGCAAACCTTTTCACCCCCATCTCCCACTGATACCACCCGTACAAGCCCAACTGTAGTCATTGCACAAGTGCTGACTCAGCTACATTCCTCTACCCCTCCCCAGAAACCTGTTACTACTGGGAAAACCTCAACAGCTGAGGGAGAGGATCAAAATGTAGTTGATACCCAACAGCATAGGGATTCTAAAGTTCAGTCTCCTAGTGTAGATGTGGATACTAGAACATCTGATGAGGCTACCTCTTCCCCTGTTTCAACACATGAACAGGATGAAGCAGGTATCATCTCTAAGACCTCACCAGAGGCAACTGTCAATGAAGGACATGCTCCTGAGGCAGGAAGTCCCCAGTTCCAAGACAAAGGGGCACATGTGATCACTGATTTACACTCAGCACATGTTCATCCTGATTCACTCAGGAGGTCAGCTGATTCAGTTTATACTGATGATGACCTGGGCTTTTTCTTTGAAGTCTTAGCCCAAAATACTATTTTTGAGGCTGAGGTTTGTAGATTAAAAGATTTGCTTCCCATCATGCCTCAGGAATCAAGACCATCTGCCCCAATAAATCCACAGATGGCAGCTTCTGTTGGAGCTTCACCAAACACTGAGCCACTCAAATCAAACAAACCGCCAGCCTCTGGCTCAGGCACCATTTCTCAGGGAGAGAACCCCTCTGAGCAAATGGTTGCTGCTTTCAAATCTTCCTTACCTCTCATCACCCCCATCATCACATCTATTGTTCATAAAACCATTAATGAGAGGCTCTCCTCAGATCTTAAATCCCTTGTGACTGATGCTGTGTCAAAGCACCTTTCTGACATTCAAACCCCTGAACCCAATGCAACCAAAAAGGGGGAGTCTAAGTCAGTAAAGGATGATAAAAGGAAAAGAGCTGAAGAGGAAGAAGCTAAGGAAGAGAATAAAGGCAAAGAGATCATCACCTACAAAAGAAAGAAAAGTATTGGTGAACAAACTGAAGATGAGAAGAGGTTAGATGAGATGATCAAAGAAGCTGATGACCAACATAGCAGATCCATGGACAAGATCATTGATCAGCTCTTTAGGCAAGGATTTGATACTGCCAAACTTGACTCAGAGATCAGAAGACTTGAGATTCAAGAAATTGAGGATAGATGGGCAAGTTGCAATGAAGAAGAAAGGGAGAGATTAGAGGCTATGATTAGATTCCTCTCTAAACACTTGGGAAGACCTATCATTGAGATCAAGTCATGGTCCAGAGATAGCATTTTGGAGATAACTACCAAAATATGCTCATCTGAAAGCTTCAACAAAGGCTTAATCATTGAAGCTCTAGATGAAGCTGGTGCTGGGAAGAGAACTGATATGGCCAAGTTATCCAAAGCCACCCTCACCAACAAAATGATAGAGCAGCCCTTAAAATCTCCTTTACCAAAACAATCTTCAAAGCCAACCTCACAACCAAAACAGCCAATCTCAAAACCTTCAAAACAATCAACCTCTCAACCTCCAAAACAATCAACCTCACAACCATCTAAACCAACCCTTCACCCAAGAAACCCATCCAAGATTCCACTAGTGAAGCACCCAAAAGAAAATGAAGGCTGCTGAGGATGGAAGAAGAAGAAGAAGAAGAGGATGAAGAAGACAATCTGCCAATATCTGCTGTTCTTGAAAAGAAGAAACTGAAGCCTAGGAGTCAATCACAAAAAATAACTCCTGAAACTCAAAGGCAGATAGTTAAGGTCAAAATTTAAGAAGAAGAACAGCAGAAGCAGCATGATGAGCAGTTTCTTAGAATGGTTGACAAGGACTTCCCTCAGTCCTCATCCATTCAAGCTATGAAGATTCAAGCTCAAAGGCTATACACTCTCAGACACACTTTTCAACATCAAAAAGAAAGAGTGAGGATTTGGCCAGATCCCAGGGTAAGTTCTAGAATTCACAAGAAAAATTTACCAAGTAGATATCATGGCCAAGTAAGAAAGACTTTGGATGCTGCAATCATGTTGGCCATGGTAGTCTCACCCTGGGAAATCATTGAAGAATTCAAGAGAGCTCACACATCCAAATCAACCCCTATGTCTATTCTTGAGAACAAAATGATCAAGAAGGGGTTGTTGTACAAAAGACTTGAAGATCTTCAAAAGAGTGAACTCCAGTTGCTGCTCGAAGGCTTTTATCCAGATGAATTCGCATATAGAGAGATAACAACTGTTGAGTTAAAGAATGGGAAGACAGTGAGGTATCTGTTTGAATACTATGGGCCTGAGTTCTACTTTGAGGGAGAAGCAGAAGAACTCACTAAGGAGGAACAAGTTGTTCTCCTTGAGGCCTATGCAAGGGAGTCTTTCAGACTCATCAATGGGAAATAGGTTTCATGGTTGGGACAAGACTCTGTGTCCAATTTCCCCAAGACAGAGTTCCCTTCCATACTTAGCCAATCAAATGATTAGAAACCTTTCCCTGGCCTATGCTTATTTGTCTACCTCTGAAGCTGATCAAGACAATACTTTTGCCAATGAATAAGTGGGATCTTCAATAAAGTTAGAGGTTTTGGCTGCATTGGTTCAGGGGGAGTTTGTTCGACCAAAAGAACCAATGAGCCTGATCAGAAAAACCTCTAAGTCCCACAGACATTACAACTGCTGAAGAAGATCACAACAGCTGAAGAAATCAGCTGATTAAAAAGGTCTGAAGACAAAGTCTGAAAGCAAAGAACTGAAGACAAAGTCTGAAGATGAAGTGCTGAAGACAAAGACTGAAGACCAGAGTGATCAGCAGTTGTCACAACAGCTGAAGTTGTTAACTTCAGTAGTTGTGATGGTTTTACTTTTCAGTACTTGTAATTTTACATTTCAGTAGTTTATTGTTTCAGTAGTTGTTAGTCAGTAGTTTCATGTAATTGTACTTAGCATTCTCTAAGATGTAATCAGTTGTTGAGAACATCTCAGTAGTTTGCATATTTCAGTTGTTTTGTAAATTCTGTTAGATGTCATTATCAAGTGACATCAGCAGACGTCACATTCCTCTATATAAGGGATGTTGACCTAGCTGTATTCTAACCGAAGCATTACGCGTGAATGAAAACATTCTTTTAACAGAAATATTCTTTCTATAATTGTGATTGAGTGTTTTGCATATACATTGCTTTTCTTGCTTGAATTAGATCTTAATCCGTGATATTCCGCTGCATAATTCAAATCTAATTGATCCGATCCTATCAGAATATCCACCCACTTCCCACCTACATCAGGTTCTTCTCTACCCATTGTCGGGTTAGAGGAACAGCTGGCAAACCTCAACAGACTGGTGCTGAAGCTGTTAGCTACAGATGAGCTCAGAGCAAATCATATGAACCAGCTGAAAGCGGACAACAACGCCCAAGGCAAGTTGATTGCACAGCTGACAGATAAGAAGACTGCTCAAGAGAGAGCGTTAGTTCGAGCTCGCCATGCACTAACGACTCAAAATGAGCTTGTAAAGGAGTTTGTCAAAAGGATTGAGGGGTTGGAGAAGAAGAACATAAAGTTGATGCTAAGGCTGAAGGGAACCAAGGATGAGCCCCTGAAGATCAAAGGTGATAGAGATGATGGTGGAGATGATGATGATGAGGATACGCCAGATGATGAATCAGAAGAAGAAGATGATGATGAGGAAGCTGGAGGAAGTGGAAAGGGTAAGGAAGAGGCGCTCCAAAAGAGCTGCGTCCTCTGCAGCTCCAGTTTAGGAGACACAGGATCAGGGAAAAGGCAAAGATCCACAAGCTGATAAGTATGATGTCGTTGCCCTTCAGCAAGTCAAAACTCAGCTAACTATGATTCTTGATTTGCAAGGGATTGTCAGAAGGTCAGTGAGCTACACACCCGAAGAAGGAGAAATCATACATGATCTGACTGACGAGCAGCTTGCTGAGATGTTTAGAATGAATCCATATGAGCTGGTTAAAGATGCTCAAGAAGTTGATGTTTTGGGTGATGAGGAGCTACAAGGAGTGGATGAGATCGAAGTTGAAGATGTCACATCCGATCACTATCCACAATACACTGACCCTGAGGGCAACGTTATCCCCAACTTGGGTGAAACTTTTGGCAGTGATAACTTTGATAAGCTGGAGGAGATGGAGAAATAAAAAGAAAAGGATGAAAGTAAAGCCCAAGCTTCAGATGCAAATGTTGATATTAAGAAAGCTGAATGGGCAGGTTGTTTTGCTGAAATGAAAGCCCAATGCGCACCTCGAAAGCAAAATGCCTACACCGAACTTTACAGAGTCAAGAGACATCAGAAAGTGTCAGGAAAGATTATCACGTGGGCATATTTTGAAGATTTGGAAGTCTATGCTGTTAAAAGGGAGAAAAGGATTGAATACTTCAGATATCCACATGATCTGAAGACACTTCCTGGTTTTGAGCTCAACCGATTGGCATGCTTAGATCTGTTAGGACCTGGTATTTGAACGAAATACCTAGTGATTAGCGTGTTAAACCAACTCAAATAGTGCGGAATCCTATTTGATTGGCGATCCAATCAGTGAGAACACACGAAGAATCAATCAAGAATTGAATCCAACGTCAGAAATCGATTAGGAATCGATCTAAAGTGTTCTGTGAACTTGGAGAACGATTTGGGAGGCTTCTGGACGGCTAGGGTACGTCTGGAATCGTAATGGGATGAATGCTTACGTTATTCCACGAATTGGGTCTATTTATAGGTTAGTATTGTTCAATCGTGCGACTGGGCCATTAGTATGGTTCAGTCGTGCGATTGAACCATGCGGTTGATTCATCCGCACGACTGAGTGTTCAGTCGTGCGATTGATTCAATATTATGTGTCAATCATACGACTGATCCAGTCTCCTGGTTCAGTCGTGCGATTGAGTCAATCGTATGAAGTTATTCATGCGTGTGGTCCATTCGCATGGGCCATTCGCATGAGAACTTCATTAAGTTAAGTTTGAATGTTTTAATTAATGTAACATAATGTGCAACCATTCAAACAATCATAAACCCAATCAATTCAATCACGACTCATTTATGAAATATTAAACATTACAAGTAACAACCAATTCATGTCATTTCATTAGTCAATACAAATTACATAATCATCAGACAGACAAGTTCATTACATTACAAATCATGATCTAGCGACATACATGCATCAACAAACTCCCCCTTGGACCTAGATCTATCTAATCTCTTGTCTTCTGCATTACCTCCTTATACTTCTTTTACTTCTCCTCTTTGGTGACTCCTGCGTGAATCTCAAACGCAAAGCAAAGTCGTATAACGTTTTGGAACTGGAAGGCTTGTACAATGTCTTGTGTGTCATAGAACAGTGGCCACTTGTATAATGTATAGACATCATTAGCAGACAAGTTGGTTAGCCACATCGGGTCGAATACCCTGATAGTATCCATTTGGCCCTCTTTATTCAGAACTATGACAGCTTCAGCGGTTCTCCAATCATAGTACCACCATTTGAAGTGTGGAGTGAAGTCCTGTGGCATTTCCCTGAGAGGGATTCTCGACATAGTGCGCGGAGGACTCCACTTCAACACAATCTTGGGCTTGCTAGTAATGGCATCAACCTTAGACCTTCTTATATACCTCGTAGGCTGTTGTGGTCTGAAGTTAACCCATCTGGTGTGGTACTCCTTCTTCAGGGCAGCCTCGAACCAGCCTGACATCTTTCTTGGGTCAGCATACAGCAGCTTTAGTTTAGCCAGCTGGTTGAGCTCAAAACCAGGTAGAGTCTTCAGATCATGTGGGAACCTGAAGTACTCTATGCCCTGTTCCCTCTTAACTGCATACGCGTTAAGGTCATCAAAATAAGCCCATGCAATAATCCTGCCTGACACCTTATGGTGTTTCCTGACTCTGTAGAGCTTGGTGTAGGTATCTTTCTTTGGTGCAGCACGCTGGGCTCTTACTTCTTCAAAACAGGCAGCCCACTCAGCCTTGCGAATGTCTACGTCATCATTGGAGGCTTGGGCTGTTCCTTCAGTCTTTTCGGTTTCCTGCTCCATCATGTCTAGTACCTCAAACGTATCACTGACTAGGGACTCACCCAGATTGGGGACCACATTACCCTCGGTGTCAGCATACTGAGGGTACTCTTCTGCAGTAATATCTTCAACCTCAACTTCATCAACGTCATTTAGTTCTTCATCACTGGTTGAATCAACTGTTGGAGCATCCTTGACAATTTCATCAGGATTGAGTCTGAACATCTCTGCCAGTTGCTCATCAGATAGGTCATGAATTATCTCCCCTTCTTCAGGAGTATAACTGACAGACCTTCTTACAATCCCTTGCAGATCAAGAATCATGGTTAATTGAGTCTTGACCTGTTGAAGGGGAGCAATGTCAAACTCATCTCTTTGAAAGTTTGGATCTGTTTGATTTAAACATTCAACACATAAACCATTAGTAAGTAATCAAACAAAATTATATCAACTTAATATATAAACATTCAACACACTGGTTTTCATTACATGATTCAAATACAAAATAAATAAATACATAAGACATCTAATCTGTACTTTTGTCTTGAATCATGGGCGTGTCGCTCGGAGGAGCAGAAGTGGTAGATGACTGGTCCTGTCGATGCTTCGATCTTAGCTCTTGACCAGAAGCAGAGGCCGATGCAGCAGCATCCCCTCCTTCTGCTTCGTCATCATCATCTCTACCTTCTGTCCTTTCTTCCTCAGTCTCTTCCTCATCCTCATCATCTTCCTCATCATCATCATCATCTTCATCATCACCATCTCCATCATCCCTATCACCCTCCTTTATCTTCAAAGGCTCATCCTTTGACCCCTTTAACCTCAGCATAATCGTCTTGTTGGTCGTCTCCAACTCCTCTATACGTTTGACTGACTGGGCCTGCTGGTCCTGGAGTTGGGACACCTCGACTCTCTGAGCATCGATTAGCTGGTTCTGCTGGTCTATCACCCGAGCCTGCTCTGCCATCTGCTGAGACTGGGCAGCAGTCAGGTCGGTCAGCTGGCGGATCTGCGCCGCCTTCTCCTCATCTGCAGCGAGCAGGCGCATTACCATACGGTTAAGCGCCGACAGCTGCTCCTCTACCCCGATGTGAGGTAGAGTAGATCCATAAGCATGTGATGGCTGGGCTGAAGGTCCAGCATGATGTGAGGTGGTGGTGGTAGTGGCAGTGGTGAATATGGGTCGGTAGGCTGGTGCTGGTGATGTAGGTGTGAATGGTATGGTGGTGGATGGGAAGGATACAGTGGTGGTAGGTAAGGTGGTGGCTGTGGTAGTGGAGGTAGTGGATGTGGTGGCTGTGGTGATGGGTGGTATGTCAGTGGAGGTGGTAGTGGTGGCTGTGGTGGTGGAAGTAGTGGCAGCAGTGGTAACGAAGGTCAGGCGACGCTTCTTCTTCTTCAGTCCGTGGGGTTGAGCCATCCTCTTCCTCCTAGTCCCGGTGGAAGTGGATGCTCCCCCTGCAGCTCTGCCCACTGAACCCGGAGCATAGCTCGGGTCAGTCTCTTTCTCTGAGGAGTCCCGAGGGTGTACACCAACCACCCTAATCCCGTGTTCTGTGGGAACAACTTTGCTTCCCACAGTCCTAGTGAGGGGCTCCTCATCCGACTCCTCCTCCTCTTGATCACCAGCTACGAACTCCTGATGGAAACCGGCCATCTCAGCAACCTCTCCGGCAGTGGCAGACCCCGGGGGAATAACGTCTGAATCAGTGCCTCTATGTGGAGAAGGCATATCATCCCCGGCGTTGCCGCTATCATCATCATCTGAGTCAATATCTGGTATAGCAATCTGCTCTACATCTGAATTACTGTCATCGTGGCGCCACTTTCTCTTGGCTGGCGCCACATAGTCAGCACGGGCCAGATGCCCAAACAACCTCCTGACAGGGGGTTTCACCTGCTTCCCCCTGTACACCTTCATCCTGCCTAGCGTAGTGTCGTCCATGACCTCGAGCACTACAGCATCCTCCTTCTCCTTTGGCAGGGAGGGAAGCTTCTGATCAGTAATCATCTGTATAAACCTCGGATACATACAGAAGCCTTCCTTCCCTTTCCCCTCAATGTTCTCCACCAGGTAGGTGAAGATCATTTTGGAGAAGCTGAACGGGTGGTTCAGCACCAATGCAGCATAAGCGTTCTGGATCTGATCCGACAACTCATCAAATCCTCCCTTCCTCGACTCTATGCACTTCAGCAGAACATGCGCAAGATACTTGAACTGGGGACAGAGGTTACTCTTGTTGAGTACCCCAGCATTGATGTCCCCAGAGTACTTGGCTCTCATAAAACATCCTCTGACAGTGAGGGGGTGTAGACGAGTAGGACAATCAGCATCATCCCCTAACTGTAGAACAATCCTCAAATCCTCCTCTGATATGGTAATAGCCTCACCAAAGATCGTACTCCTGATGCAATGAGGCTCAGAGGATCTATCAACAGTCGCGCCTTCCCAGAAGGCCTGCTGCACTGATCTATACGGCGTGCATGGTGTAGAGATAGCATGAGCAATCCTGGATCTCAACAGAAACGTAATGATGCCTGAGAAGTCAGCTGCGTTCCTGGATGTCAAATCCAGATGAGCACATATGTTATGCTTGGTGCTCATGTTCCATCGACTCGCCATCTGTAACACATAACAATATAAACATTAGTTCCACTGGCTAAGAGTATAATGAAACACTTAAACTTTGAGTAGAATGTCTCTGTCATACGATTGAGGTTGTGCGACTGAAGACAGTCGTGCGACTGAACAGTGCGATTGAGGTTCAGACGTGCGAATGACCTCATGCGTACGACTGAGTGTGCGACTGGACTCATGCGCATGTACTCTTATGCGGTTACACCAGTCGTGCGACTCGAGTCTCATTCGCATGGTTCAGTCGTGCGGTTAAGTGAATCGCCCCCTTCAGTCGTGCGACTGAAGTTCATCCGCCTGTCCAATCGTATGACATCCTGTCCGTTCAATTCAAATTAACTTTTTCACCAATTTTGAGTTTTAGACTTCGTGTTTGGTTCATTTGACTCGCAACCCATTCGTTGTAACACCTAACATCTTTAATTTCATTAGTTTGAGCCATTTAGTTAGGTCATTTTGTCACACAGTCACAGTTTTCCAACGGGTCTGATTATCCAGATTAAAAGTCAAATTGAACGATTTGGTGATGTTCTTCGTCGCAAATTACCTGTAGAATCGAAGTAAATGGTCAGTATGCAAGAAACGAAGGTTTTATAGAGATCAAACGAAATTTGGGCAGAGTGACTTTAGTCGTGCGATTTAGGGTTTCTTTGAGGGTGATGAGTCTCTGCGACCGACTCCTCCTCTATTTATACTAACCCTAGATCCAATCGTGCGACTGAGTTCATACGCACCTTTCAGTCGTGCGAGTGGAACTCAGTCGTGCGATTGGGTCAGTCGCCCTTCTCCAGTCGTCCGATGGATTTCAGTCGTGCGACTGACTCACTCGTTCGCACTTAAGCCTCCGACTGGGCTAATCGTATGGGCCATTCGGTTTGATGGTCCATACTCATAGTTCATTCGTGCGAATGGATTCCATTCGTATGGTTAGTCCATACGTATGGTCCATTCGTGCGAATGGGTCATACTTAGTTAATTTTCTGCCATTTTACCAATTTACCTTTAAACCCTTTTAAATTAATTGAAATTAACGTTATGAGCCTTTGATCATCTCAGACATGATCATTTTATCCTGAAAACATTTTGATCACCTCAGACGTGATCTTTTTAAACACTTTAGTCACCTCAGACGTGACCCTTTTAAAAACACTTTGTCACCTCAGACGTGACTATTTTAAACTTTCAAAGCCCATATGGTCATCTCAGACATGACCCTTTTAGTGAGTTGATTCCTTCTGATTTTCCTGATGTAGCCCGACACACGACTAAAATTAAAATTAAAACAACTAACTAATTAAAATTCTTAACTAATTACATAAACAAACTTATTTTTGGCTTTTTGTGAGAGATAAATCCAGAGATTGATATCTACGGGATTTGGTTCGGGAGTAGATAGCTTCAACTTAGATTGATCATATCTGGACCAATTCAATTTTGGAATCATACAGGCAAGTCAAATCATTTGAGACTAGTTATTAAAACTTTTGATGCTTAATTTCTCGGTGTTCATCCAGAGTCGTTAGCAACTTAAGGAAATCATACTGAAACTCTTAGATTTTCACATTGATTTGAACCTTTGAACATGTAGCCACAATGATTGTCAGTATGTTTGTCCACTTAAATCCATACACAGACTTTTGACACAGACTGGTGACTTATTTAGGTTTAATTATTTCAACTAACATTTGTGGATCCCACACTTATATGGTAATCAACATTCCTCAGGAGCTTTTGAGCGGTCTACGGGTATTATTACAAGAAGAGACTATTCTTAGAGCTTTCAAAGAGAAGCCTGTCCTCAGGTCAGTGCCATCGCACAGCAGAGAGGCGGCAAACAACAATGAATTCTAGAATATCTAGGTTATGCTTATCCTCAGGTCAGTGCCATCGCACAGCAGAGAGGCACATAACCTATCTCCTTGTTAGAGCAGCTTATTTTATTTTACACAAAATGCACCAACAACATAAGTCATTAGCTTTATTGCATTTGTCTTTCAATTTTTTTCTTGCTTTGCTCTAATTATGGTCATCCGCACACATTTGTGGCGTTTAATTGCTCATTACCCCTTATTGGATATATTTGATTGTGTTAACCAGTGATAAGATGGAAGCCCACAGTCAGTTGAACAACTTAGTTTGATCTTGAGATCACCAATCAGGTCTAATTGTCTATTGTGTTGAATCTACCAACATATCATTTGTGGTCTAGCAGCCTCTAAGTCTACTTTCTTTGTGTCACCTTAGGAGTTGCCAGTTTTCTATCATCTTCCCTTTTTATATTGCTTAGACTACACAGACTTATACTTTGAACTTTTGCATCTTTCCAAAACTTAAATTTTAAAGTCCCTCTTGATTTGTTCCTGTGTACTATCATTTTCCAAAGGTATTGAATCGGTATCACAGACACAATCTACCTTATTTCAGCTAGTTTTCTTCTCCCTCAATTTTTTTTTTTAATGTTAACTTGCTGACATATTCTCCCCCTAAAATACTAAAATCATTTCTGGTTTAATTATTTTAGGATTTTAATAAACAGCAAAATAACATGAGTTTAAATAAAACAGACGAGAATAAAACAAATAAAAAAATAAAATAAACTTTAATTAAACTACATCGGACTACACATTATCATCATCAGGAATTACCTCACTTTTCTTTTTAACGCCGTTGACCTCTAGCAAATATTGAAAACGTGGTTTATCAAAGGCTTTAGTATAGAGGTCAGCGCGTTGAAAATCAGTATTAATTTTAACCACATCAATTAAGTTCTTTTCAAAGCAATCTCTTATGAAATGGTATTTAATACCGATGTGTTTGGTCTTAGGATGTTGAACCGGATTTTTAGTTACTGCAATTGCAGCAGAGTTATCAACAAAAATAGGAGTAGATGAGAATTTTAAACCGTAATCCCGCATTTGCTGTTGAATCCAGATGATTTGTGAACAGCAACTTGCAGCAGCAACATATTCGGCTTCACAGGTTGACAATGCAACCGATGTCTGCTTCTTACACTGCCAGGTAACTAATCTTCTCCCAAAGAATTGACACCCCGCTGATGTAGACTTGTAGTTCATCTTGCAGCCCCCGTAATCCGAGTCACTATACGCGGTAAGCTCAAAGTCATCATCATGAGGATACCACAATCCAAGTGTGGGTGTACCCTTCAGATAACGAAAAATCCTCTTGACCCCGATCAGATGGTTGACCTTTGGTTTAGCCTGATATCTAGAACATAGACATGTAGCATACATAATATCAGGTCTTGAGGCAGTGAGATACATGAGGGATCCAATCATTCCTCGGTACATAGTGGCATCTACTAGATCTCCATTCTCATCAGGTGCTATATCATGATTCGTAGCAAGTGGAGTCCCAGCAGCAGAAGCATTCTCCATGTCAAAGCGACTGAGAATGTCTCCTACATACTTGGTCTGATGTAGAAAGATTCCATTAGGTGTTTGATCCACCTGTAACCCGAGAAAGAACTTCATCTCCCCCATAGCACTCATCTCAAACTCTTTCTTCATCACTGCTTCAAACTCTTTGCATAACTCTTCGTTCTTTGACCCGAAGATTATGTCATCAACATATATCTGTACAAGCAGTAGGTCGCCATCCTTTTCTTTAATAAACAGTGTACAGTCAATGACTCCCCTGCGAAAGCCGTGTTTCACAAGATGAGTCGAGAGTTTCTCATACCAAGCTCGAGGAGCTTGATGAAGCCCATATAAAGCTTTGTCGAGCTTGTAAACTCTATCCCGATGATAAGGATCTTCAAATCCCTCGGGTTGACTTACATAGACTGTTTCCCTGATTTCCCCATGAAGGAATGCACTCTTCACATCTAATTGGTAGACTTTAATCTTCATGTACGATGCATAGGCAAGGAAGATACGAATAGCTTCCATCCTTGCCACGGGTGCAAACACCTCATTATAGTCAATCCCCTCGACTTGGCGAAAACCTTGAACCACCAGTCGAGCTTTGTTCCTGATAATGACTCCTTGGTCATCCTTCTTGCATTTTAGTACCCATTTGGTGCCAATGACTTTAGCACCTTTAGGTCTATCAACCAGAGTCCATACACCTAACTTCTTAAACTGCAGAAGTTCTTCTTGCATGGCACTCACCCACGCCTCATCATTTAGTGCCTCACTGACATATTTTGGCTCAACCTGCGAGACAAAACATCGATAAGCACCATCATGAATGTAACCTTTCTCCATAACCGAGGCGTAATCAGCTGAGTATAGCTGATTTCGGGTTTGTACTCCTGATCTGACATCCCCAATAACATTGTCAAGGGGATGATAGACGTTTAGTCGTGATCCTGGAGTAGTAGGAACAGCCACCTCAGAACCGAGATTATGAACATTTTGTTCTGCATCTGAGGTAGTTGGAGTTTGAGGTTCCGAAGTCGAAGGAGCATCACTCGTAGATGCTTGTGGACTTTCAGGAACTGGAACCTGTTCCTCCTGACTGTTCTGGTCATCTGCTTCAGTTTCATCTTCAGAGGAGGAGTCACTGTCATCGACTACTCCCCCTGACTGAGTAGATGATTCTCCCTGTGTGCTAGATGGTGTATTCAGAATATCATACATCATCCTAGTAGCTAACTCATCATCCGAGGGAGAGAGAGAATGTTGAAGGACTTGAAGAATCCATCATAATCGAAGAAGTATGCAGGTCCTTTGCCTGTAGGTGGTGTGGTATATCTCTGAACGTCGACATTACACCACACTTCTACAAGACCCGTTGAGTTATTGTAAACTCGCTTGTTCGGTATGTTGTATCCTAGAAAAATTCCTTCATCTGCCTTCTCGCTGAATTTTCCTTCTTGTGTCTTCTTCAGAAGTGTACACGGCGCGCCAAAAGGTTCAAGATACTCCAAATTTGGTTTGCGTCTTTGTAGTAGCTCATAACATGTCTTTCCGTGGCGCTTGACTATTAGGACTCGATTCAGTGTATAACATGCATTTGCCACTGCCTCATTCCAGAATTGGATAGGCAGTTTCGAGTCAGCCAGCATAGTCCGTGCAGTCTCTATCAAGCTTCTGTTCTTTCTCTCAGCAACACCATTCATCTGAGGCGTGTAGGCTGAAGTGAATTGATGCACAATTCCCTTTTCCTTGCAGTATGCCTCCATCCATTGATTCTTGAATTCTGTCCCGTTGTCTGAGCGTACTTGTCTAACTTTTAGCTTGTAGAGACATTCCAGTGTGGTTACTAATTCCTTGAATGACTCAAATGTTTCTGATTTGGATTTTCAGAAACATTACCCAAGTGAACCTTGAGTAGTCATCAGTGACCACAAAACAGTACAAATCGCCTGCAATGCTCCTTGTACTGACTGGACCAAACAGATCCATGTGAAGAAGTTCAAGAGGAAGTTCTATTGAATGAACTTTCTTTTCCTTATGAGACTTCTTTGTCTGTTTGCCTTTCTTGCAAGCTACACAAAAGTCAGGAAGTTGGAAGTTCTTGATATTTACTCCTCTCACTAAATCCTTCTGAATAAAATAATTCATCTTCCTTTGACTAATGTGTCCCATTCTCCTATGCCAGGAGATTGAGTCCTTCTCAGTAGCTTTAGATAGAAAGCACTGAACCTCATGATCCGTTGTAGCAGCTGTTGACAAATCCAAGACATAAAGGTCTTTATATCTTGAAGCAGTCATCAGAACTTGGTCCTCTGGGATCATGTAGTCTTTCTTCAGCACGTAACACTTCTTGTTGTCGAAGATGACTTTAAATCCTTTATCGCATATTTGGGAAACAGAAAGTAAGTTATTTTGAAGTTGTTGAACGTAGTTCACCTTATCAAACTTAACTTTCTGATTTCCCACTTCTCCCTGAGCTGTGATTTATCCTCCCTTGTTTCCTGCAAAGGAAACATGCCCTCCTTTTATTTGTTTGACGTTTGATAAAAGGGCTCTATTTCCTGTCATGTGCCTGGATGCTCCACTGTCTATAATCCACGTGTTAGTCTCAGCGCTGTATCGAACACCCTGCACATATAAAGTAAATGTATTAGTTTAGGTTAGGAACCCAAGCTTTTACTGTCTTGGGTTTCCCAGAGGCATCACACATCATAAACTCTACCTATTGACCCTTAGAGGGTGAGGGTAGCTCAGGTTCCTTCTTGTCATCAGTATCAGACACGCAGGATGACTTCTCTTTCCATAAGCCAGATTTGTGCAATGCCTGTTTATGATAAACAGTCGTCTGGCTTACAGGTTGGACTTTAGGTTCACTAGATCTTCTAGGTGGAGTTAGAGAACTCCTATTAGAAGACCGAGGTCTAGAGTCCTGAAGATCAATCTTCTTCCTAGGTGTCTGATAGAAAGGACAATAGGAAGCAATGTGTCCACATTCTCCACAGTTGTAGCATGATCTGCTATCTACTTTATAAGTAGACTTTCTTTGTGGAGAAGTACGTGACACTCTAGTAACATCAATCACTTTAGGTTTTGACTCTTGTATGTTTGATGTTTTCTCTGGTTTAACAAAATTAACTGTTTTAACCTGTTTAACATGTTCCACTTTTTGGTTAACTGGTTTTTGACTTGAAGCATGTGAAAAATTAACGTTTGAAGTCCTTTTAGGTTCTGATTTGACTCTGTTTGACCCTGACTTTAAGTTATCTTTTTCAAATTCATTTTCCAGATTAACACAAGGCAATTTACCCTTTGCCTTTGAAGTGGCCTCCTTTTGTTTCTGTCCAGATTCAGTAGATGAACATGATGTGTCTGGATCAGTAACAAGAGGAGTAGTCACCACATGATCCTTGATGGGGTTGTTGTTTACTGGTCTAGACTTAGTGTTCATCAAGGTCTCAGGTGGAGGTGGAACCACTTTGTAGCCTAATCCCTCCCCGTTATTCCTTTCTCTCACTAAGTGTTTTAATGAATTAACTTCTACTTCTAGAACTTCCTTTTGCTTCTTAGTGTCCTCTAGGGAGTTTAGATAGTACCTAATGTCATTTGCTTGGTTAAAGGCAACTACTTCGGTTTCCCTAAGCTGTTTAGTCAATAGGTCTATCTTTTCTTTATAACTATGCTCATTTTGTTTTAGAACTCTATTAGCCTCAGTGTACAGTTGTAAATCTTTTACTATGTTATCATTGTGATCTAATAACCTAGCAAATTTTTCATCAATGCTATTCCTAAACATATCACAATCAGAACAAGCATGATTATCAAACATTTGGTCAGTTGTACTTACCTGTGTTGGTTCAGAAGAGTTAGCCATCAACGCAGCATCAGACGTCTCTGGTTCTGGTGATTCTGACTTTTCTGTCTCTGACGTGGAAGTCTGCTCCTTTGGCTTGTAACTGACCTCAGCTGCAGTTGTTTCTTCACTATGTGACATTGCTATCTCAACTGCTAGATCACCTTCACTCGCAGAATCATCATCAATATCCTCAACACTTGCAATGTTAGATTCTCCTGGTGAGACAAACCTAAAACTCCAATCCTGTCCTTCATCATCATGAGCAGTCAAGGCTTTTGGGTCCTTGTTTGATGTAGTAGAACTGGAGGCTTGCTTGTCTTGGCGAGTAAAGGACGAGAACGGGTTCCTAGTACCCGTCTTCTTTGGCTTGACACATTCTCTCTTGAAGTGCCCCTTCCCTCCACAGTTGAAGCAGGTCACTTTGCTCTTGTCAAAGCCAAATGTGGTATCCTTAGTAGCTACCAAGTTCTGTCCTGTCTTCTTAACAAACTTCTTCGCCCTTCGGACAGCGCTAGCTAAGGCCCACATTATATCCATCCTCTCAAGCTCCATTTCGTCCACCTGCTCGTAGTCCTCATCTGCCAGATGGCAGTTTCCAATCTTCCCGGCAACAAGTCCATCATATGAATGAACCACTACTGCTAAAAGATCCATATGCTCTCGAGCTACTTCTACGGTCACATTACCAAGGTTCTTGGTCTTCAGTTTGGTAGCACTTGCTTCTGATCCAATATAATGGGTACATGACGACCCTAACGTGTCTGATCCAGAAGGAGAAGCATGTGAAGGACCTGACGAGCTAGACACAAATGCAGTCTGGAGAGGTGCTCCAGATGTCTTAGCTTGAGGCGTGGCGTTGTATAAAGCTGGATTTTGTGTGTACGCAGACTTCTGAGCTCTATATTTCATCCTTAGTGCTTCTTCTCGCAACTTAAGAATGAAGTCATTTATATCCAGCCTTATAAGCATTTCATTCTGTCTAAGGATAGACACAAATGAAGCCCACTTATCAGGCAATCCGTCTGCGAAGTTGCTCACTTTCTCTTCCATGGTTGTTTCAACTCCATGTGTATGCAATTCACTCATCAAGTGGTAAAATTGTCTATGACTTCGTCTAAACTCTCGTTACCAATAGATGAGAAGTTATCGAATTCCTTCTTTAACTCCTTGCCTTGATTGCCTTCAATGACGCATTCCCATCATATCTCTTCTCTAGCTCATCCCACAGTTTCTTGGACTGTTTGTTCTCTGAATATTGGTGGAATATATCTTTGGGGATAGACTGAGTGATCAATGCATAAACCCTTTTCTCTGCATTGTATTTTACTTTCTGTGCTTCTGTCATCCCGCTTAACGTTAACTTAACTCCATCAGCTCCCACCGGTGTACTATAACCGATCTCAATGGCTTCCCACAGATTAGGATCTACTCCATTAAGGTAGATCTCAAAGCGTTGTTTCCAGTGGGGAAACTCATCTAAAGTGAAGAGCTTTGGTGGTTTATTGTGATTACCCACCTCACTCTCAAGCAACAGCAGGTTCTGTATCCTTGAGTCCTTCCCAGCAGTAAAGGCTGACATCTGATCTTCCATGGCTAATAAACTTAGAATCTAATCAGACAAACTTTCACTGATGCGACTGAAGGATGCGAATGGTCTAATCATGCGTATGAACTCTGCGATTGGTTCAATCGTGCGGCTGAACTGGGCGATTGGTTCAGTCGTGCGAATGAATCTGGTGCGTATGAGTTATGCGAACGAACGGTTTCAGTCGGCCGAATGAGGGTGCGACTAGGTCCAATCGTGCGAATGGGCAATGCGAATGGAGTCCAGTCGTGCGAATGGGTCACTCGTGCGACTGAAGCTGCTGTTTTGCGAAAATTTCTAGGTTTGACGGGTTTTAGCCGTAAAAATTCGAAATTTCACAAGTCCTAATCGCCTAAGTCCGTAGAAACTAAACTTCAATGAGCAGGGAACGTCCAAGATCACTTTTGATGCCAAAGATTGCGTTTTTCGTGCAAAAACACAAACTTTTGTGCAATCTTGATTGAATCAACACGTAATCAAGAGCCAAAGCTCTGATACCACTTGTTAGGACCTGGTATTTGAACGAAATACCTAGTGATTAGCGTGTTAAACCAACTCAAATAGTGCGGAATCCTATTTGATTGGCGATCCAATCAGTGAGAACACACGAAGAATCAATCAAGAATTGAATCCAACGTCAGAAATCGATTAGGAATCGATCTAAAGTGTTCTGTGAACTTGGAGAACGATTTGGGAGGCTTCTGGACGGCTAGGGTACGTCTGGAATCGTAATGGGATGAATGCTTACGTTATTCCACGAATTGGGCTATTTATAGGTTAGTATTGTTCAATCGTGCGACTGGGCCATTAGTATGGTTCAGTCGTGCGATTGAACCATGAGGTTGATTCATCCGCACGACTGAGTGTTCAGTCGTGCGATTGATTCAATCTTATGTGTCAATCATACGACTGATCCAGTCTCCTGGTTCAGTCGTGCGATTGAGTCAATCGTATGAAGTTATTCATGCGTGTGGTCCATTCGCATGGGCCATTCGCATGAGAACTTCATTAAGTTAAGTTTGAATGTTTTAATTAATGTAACATAATGTGCAACCATTCAAACAATCATAAACCCAATCAATTCAATCACGACTCATTTATGAAATATTAAACATTACAAGTAACAACCAATTCATGTCATTTCATTAGTCAATACAAATTACATAATCATCAGACAGACAAGTTCATTACATTACAAATCATGATCTAGGGACATACATGCATCAACAAGATCTTTTGTATGCCAACCCAAGGAAGATGTCGGGATGGTTTAAGACAGCGCTGAAGAAGGAATACCACATCAGATGGGTCAACTTCAGGCCTCAACAACCTAAGGGTTCATTCATAAGACTGAAGTTGATCCTATATCTAGAAGACCTAAGGTGGTGTTGAAGTGGAGTCCCTCACGTACAATGTCTAAGATTCCTTTACGGGAGATGCGTCAGGACTTCACTCCACACTCTAAATGGTGGTATTATGACTGGAGGACGGGGGAAGCGGTCATAGTTCTAAACAGAGAAGGAAAGATTGAGACAATCGGGGTATTTGACCCAATGTTGCTTACCAACTTGTCTACTGAAGATGTCTACACTTTATAAAAGTGGCCACTGTTCTATGACACGCAAGATATGGTACAAGCTCTACAGTTCCAACATGTTATACAACTCTGCTTTGCATTCGAGATACATGCAGGAGTCACCATAGAAGAGAAGTACAAGAAATTTCAAGAGCATGTTAAGAAGGTTAGTAAATAGGCTAAACGTATTGGCTTCAGAGGAAGATCTTCCAAGATTATGAACAACAGATTGATCCATAACAGAGCCAAAAGCTTGCTGAAGAAGTACAAAAGATCCTAGAAGAAGGTGATGACCATGAAGTTAAAACTAAGCTCCTGGTGCATCTGCAGTTTGATAAATTCAGCCTGATATAGTATCTTCTAAGGAACCGATTGAAGACTGTGTGGTGTACACGTTTGGCAAGAGCTGAAGACCAAGAACAGAGGAAGCAAATTGAAGAAAAAAATTAGAACCGGAGCCTGATTTGGTTTCAATATTGGAGCAATTGCATGTCACGAGAGCAACAGCAAAAGAAAGACAGAAGAACTTGGAGAAAAGCATATTAGACAATAGAATAAACTAAGTCCAAGGGGGTGTTTGTTGATATATCATGTTCCTAGTTTATGTTCTTAATGTAAAAGTCTTTCATTTCTTACACATGTGTAATGTAACTACTTAATGAAATATGATACGTTCTTGATGTTTATTTATCTTTAAATATTTCATATTATTGGTGGTTATTCATGCTAATGGACCATACTTATGGGTCATACGCATGAATGAATCATATTTATGGACCAGTCGCACGACTGAACCAGGAGACTGGATCAGTCGTATGACTGAGACATAAGATTGACTCAGTCGCACGACTGAACCTTCAGTCTTGTGTATGAATCAACCGCATGAGCCAGTCGCTCGACTGAACCATGCTAATGGTTCAGTCGTACGAATGAACACTAAAAACCTAGAAATACCACATAATTCGTGGAAAAACGGAGACTTCGAAGATTATTAAACCCTAGCCGTCCAGAGCGTCCTAAACAGCATATCCAACTTCAAAGTTCGTTCCTGATCGTTTTCTAATCAATTCTTAACATTTGATTCATCGTTAGATCGATCAGGTTGTCGTTCTCACTGATTGGATCGCCAATCAAATAGAATTTCGCGCTATTTGATCTGGTCTCACGCAGTATCCATTAGTACTCCGTACGAAAACGGTCCTAACAGTGGACTAATTAGGTAGAATCAAAGTAGAATACTGGTTTGATGATGGTGATGATTATTGATGAAGAACAGTGAAATTCGCTCGTCGCACTATAAAGTCTCTCAAATATGAAAAGTATTAAATAACCTTTTGAACTGGCTTTAAATAGTCAATTAATGTCTTTTACAAAAGTTACAATTTTCAGGACAAATGCGATCAATTTTTAAATTCACTGTAGCAAATGCGGAAGAGTTTTTGTTCATTACCATTTGTGTACTGTTACATATGCAAAAGAGTAAAAACTTAACAGCATTTGTTCACGATAGCAAATGCAGTTGAACAAAGTTAGTCAACATTTTTTCACTGTAACAAATGCGATTGAATAACGTTGTTCAGCATTTGTTTACTGTTACAAATGCGGCTGAACAAAGTTAGTCAGCATTTGTTAATTGTAACAAATGTGGTAGAGTAAAATTCTTTTATCCACATTCACTTCAACAAATGCCGCAGAACAATAAAGTTGTCCGCATTTATTGACTTTCATCATCATGACAAAAGAGATTTTGCACTTTGTTTATTCATTTTGATACACATGAAAAGTGTTAATGTCAACCACATTTAGTTTCACTTTGTTTTAAATGACATAAACACTTATGCGCATTGGTTGTATGCATGGGTTACCTTCACCCGCATTAACCAATGCACTTACCCGCATTAAATTCTAAACTTAAATCAAAATTAATGTTTCAACAGAGAATTTATTTCTGTTTTTGTGATTGTTCTTTCTTGTTATGAAGAATTGTCTTTGATTGACTTGTCTCTTATGAAGTTTTTGACTATTGTTGGGGTTGTCAATTCTTCTTTGGATTGACATGTATATCATATGTGATACAAGTTTCCCATTGTTTGACTGATCTTGAACTTCTTATGCTTCAATGAATCTGCGTAAGCTGAGATACTATAGTATAACTTCTGCACCAACACACTCAGTTTTTTTTTGATTTGTTTTATAAGTTTTAAGAAAGTAAATATCTATACAAACTAATCAAAATTTTAAATTACTCCACCTAAAGTTTATATCCATAACTAGATAGAAACCTTAAAGATTTAAAACTTTTGAATATGAAATATTTTTTTTGAATTTTTTGTTTTCAGATTTAAACATGAAGAGGAAGTATACCTTTTATTGGGATCATATCAATCTTACATTACACATGTGCACTCTTTTTGTTAGTAAATTAGACATGTTTATGAACTTATTGATTGAATGTATGTTAGTCCTCTTAAACTCATACCTAGTTAATATTTTAGTGCATGTGATATTAATCATGTTTTGGTTGATTTGATTATTCAACATGTACCTCACACACAAAAGCATGGTATGATCAACCATCCTCATGTAATGCATGGTAGAACTTTTTCACAACTTACTTGACCAGGTCACTAAAGGTATGAGATCTCGTTTTAACTGATCCTCATTGGGATTCTTTTACTTTGATCCTTTTCATGATTTGATCCATATAGGGATTCTTTTTCACTTCACTTTAGAAGGTGATCCATGATGGTGTTCTTTTTGTTCACTAAGAAGGAATGTATTCTTTTGTTGATTCATCCAATTTGGATGTTGTTAGATTCTTTATGCCCAAGACACATAGAATATTGATGTGGTTAGTACGTTATGATCGAAGTCGGGTCATACCCAATAACAAGCTTAGCAAACACCAATTAATATTTAATTGATGATATGATCATGCAATTAAATAAATACACCAATTTAGAAAATGGGTTTTCTAAATAAGTTGCATATGAGATTGAACAACTTATATGGATATTTTGTTCATGGATATTATTTGTAATGTTGTTTAATTTGGTTAAATAACATCAAATAAAAGGAGTGTGTGTATAAGTTATATAATTAAAGGGGGTAATTGCAAAAACTTACAAAAGACTTTTTTTTTAAAATGGATTAAGGTTTTTGGGGGGAAACCCTAATAGAAAACAAGGGTTCGGCCGCCCCCTTGGGGGTAGCCCTCCCTTTTGGTTTTCTAATGTTTCTCTTGTGTTCTTGCCTCTCCTAGCACACACACTCTCTCTTTTCAGATATCTCTCTCTCAAACATGCAAAAATGGTCACAAGAACATCAACTCTTCTTATGGAAGAAAGAGTTCAAAGCTGAAAAGGGTCCAGCACCCTTGTTGGTTGTTCACGGCTGGAACAAGTTTTTCAGCAGCTTCTTTGACCGATTTTGGTGTCCAAATCCTAGCAAAGATGGTGTTTCCTTGTTGGCTTGTGGGTATGGACACTTGAGGACTTCTACCCTTGAAGTCTAGGCTTTTCTTTTGACTCATTTCAGCCCCCTTTTGGTCGTTTTTCACAGCATCCAGAAAGGTTTGTTATGGTATGATTATATATCGTTTTTGGGTGTTCTTGATCATATTGTATGCTTGCTTTTCACATAATAAAGATCCTCTTGTTATGGGTTTGTTTATTTACACAAGATAATGGTTATTTTCAGAAACTTTAACAAGATTAAAGTTGAATGTTCCGCTGCGTTTTGTATGTTTAAATGGTTAAACAAGATGTAAATGATCATACAAACCCCAACAATGGCATCTAGAGCCGGTTATGTGGAAACTAGCATCATTATCCTTGTAAAATCAGTTTTAAAGGATGTTTATCAAGTCATTAGAGGCTGATTTTGGTTGATTTAATAAACCCCATGTCTTTCAAAGTTACATCTTCATGCTTATGATTAAACTTTGAAAGATAGAAATGTCAATTGGTTGATATGTTTTGGTTGTTGTTTGTTTGGACAAACAAACCCTAATTTTCAGTTTATGTTGGCTGAAAATTTGGGGTTTGATGGGGTTTATTTTGTTTGTTAAATGATGTATATGGATACATATATTAGTGCATAACATAGCCTTGACCATGTATGTTTTGGATTTGGTTGATTGTAATCTTGTCATGTTGGTTGTATTCATTCTTTATGGGTTGTAATAATTTCTTTTGTGTTTCTATTTGGGTTGTAATTTGTTTATTCATTTGGCAATGTAATAAATAGATTAGGAGTATTTTTCTTTTACTAGAAAATATGTATTAGGATATATATTTTGTAAAAGAAGATGCTCGGGATGGAAGCACAAAAGGAAGACACAAAGGATGGACTTGAAGCATTTGGATGCAAGTTCAAGTGGGGGTCTTTGGAGATCTCATCATTTGTGTTATGTTGAACCCTTAGGAAAGACCTTATGACAACACTTGTGATGGCAAACAAGTGTAGTCAACTTAGTGGCTATGGTTATGCACATATGTTTGTATGATTATGCTTGTTTGGTTGTTTGTTGTATGATTGTTGTTTGATATTTGGATATGCAAAACCAACTCATTTGCAAACTTAACAAGCTAAAATTTTATGGTTTCTAATCATTAAGTGGTTAATAAAATGTTATTAAAAGGATTAATGATTTAATAAAAGAAGTTTTATTAAAAGAGAACCATAGGGTACCATGTATTTGAAAGCATGCGAATACAAGGTACATAGAGTTTTCATAACTAGAATTAATGGAAACTTAAATCCCTTTGGTAACAAGTCTAACACCATCCTTTTACACGACACTCGAATTTCTTGGGAACTATTTGTGGGATAAAGGTCACCTAACCACGTGTAGGGAACTTGTATCTTTGAGGTGAGTCTAACGTACTTGTGGGATAAAGGTCACCTAACTGCTTGTATGTGAAAACTCACACGTGTGTGTAAGTAGGACGACTTGAATTGGAAACCATGTGATTAGGGTCACCGAAGCATGGCGTACAATGGTGTTGATGGGATTAAACATGCCGACTAAACATATGATGTTTAACCGATCCCATAAGACTAGAAGTTGCAATAGGTTGCAATTGTCAACTGTTGACTACCTTGTTAATTTAAATAATGGGATAAAGGTCACCTAACCATCATTTAAATGTAACGTTGGATTCTAGATTTTAATTATTAATTGTCTATGAGACATGTAAAGGGTATTAATAGTTAAAATGCAATTTTTTCAGAAATACTAAAATGAACTTTGTAATTTTGTAGTAATGGCCGCAAACCACGATGTTACTACCCCGACCGTCCCTACCCTATCACCGAGAACCATCTTAAAAGGGGATCGTCTTAACCATAATAAACTTATGGACTCAATTTCGAAATTTGAGAATCGTTCTCAAAATGAGTAAAGGCCTATGTCCTTGACGATCCCATACCTCACCCACCAACGCTGTTGATGTTAAGGCCTTTTGACGATTGGCTTAGGCACACTAAAGATTCTATGCAAGTATCCTACCTCATGTTGGGAATATGATTCCCGAACTCCAAAAGGGTTTGGAGCATCATGGGGCATATGACATGATAATCTAGTTTGAAGGAAATGTTCCTTCAACAAACTTTAGTAGATTGCTACGAAACGGTTCGAGCATTTTATACATGTCACATGGAAGAAACCCAATCGATATCATCTTATATATTCTTAAGATGAAAAGCCACATTGATAGCCTCAAGATGCTTAACTGTCCTGTCTCAAAGTAGTTGGCCAAGGATCTGATCCTTGATTGCCTAACTAAAGGTTTGTGACATTCATAATAAACTGTAATATGAATGGGTGGGACAAGAGCATTGGTGAACTTCACGCAATGCTCAAAGCAACTGAGGCAGGGATGGGTAGAGAGGTTCTACCTATTCTCTCGATCAATGAGGGAGGCTATAATAAATGGCCAATCCCGATCCTAAGGCAATTATTGCCAAAGGAAAGGAATACATCAAAGCAAAGGTTAATGCGAAACCTCGAAAAGCCTAAGCCTATGAAGCCTAAGGTAACGAAGAACGTTCCATGCTTTGAGTATGGAGAGATAGGACAATGAAAAGGAATTGTTCCTCCTATCTCAAGGAGTTGAAAGACAAGAGGGATGTTGGGCAAACCTCAAATACAATTTCCATGATTCACACATCGTATTAAATGTCATTTCTTCAAACACATGGGTATTGGATACCGGATGTGAAACTCATTCTTGCAATTGTTGCAAAGGGGTTCAAAAGAAATATGCGCTTCAAGGAAGGAAACTCTATTTTGAGACTTTCAAATTGTTTGGAAGTTGTTCTCAAAACCTTTTGTATGCACCTAGTTTGACTAGGAACATAATTAAGGTTTCCTATTAAAACAATGTGATCATGATTTAAAGTTTGTAAATAATGGTATTAAGTTTTATGGATGATGTATTTCATTTTAAGGACATACCTTTTAATGATATTCATGAATTGGTTCATGATAATTCGTCCTACAATAACTTATAATACACATTAAGCACAAAGAAACTTAAAATGGGTTTAAGTTATTATTATCTTTGACATTATCGTATTAGTCACATTAACAAGAATTGGATTCAAACACTTCAAAAGAATGGTCTTTTGGAAACAAATGAAAATGTTTCATTTGATAAGTGTGAACCAAAAGACTTACTAGGAATGATACATTTGGATGTATGTAGTCCTTTTAAGACAATGACAAAGATTGGTGAAAGATACTTCATTATTTTACCGACGATTACAGTCGCTATTATTGTGTGCACTTGATGACGCACAAGTATGAAGCTTTTGAAATGTTCAAAATCTTCAATAATAAAGTAGAATATCAACTCTACATAACTATCTGTGTTCTTCATTCTGATAAAGAAGAAACTGAACCCTATTTGGATATGGTTCAATTTATTATGGCTATGAGCTTACCACCTTTATCATTTTGGGTTTTCGCATTGCTCTTTAAGTCTCATATTTTGAATATGACCCGGACCAAGAAAGTGTGGATTAGTTGAATATCCTAGAGACTGTATAGGATACTGTTTCTTCGACTCAACAGAGCAAAAGTATTTATTGCTCGAAAGGCTAAGTTCTTGGAAACCGAGTTCTTTATGGAAGGAATGACGTATAGAACTGTGGAACTTGATAAGGATCAAAATCCACAAGCCGGTACACTTTTGGTTGACACTAGCTAACAACAAGAGGTTGTTGATGATAATCAAGAGGTTGATAAATATACACAAAACGTTCGGTAGAGTTAGTATTCCATCTAAGTGATATGAACATTCCAAGAATGGATGCTATGTGGTTGACCCCTGTAGGCTAACCATATACCAAGATGCTATGTCCAATTTGGATTGGGACAAATGGCTAGAAGCTATGAACGTAAGGATGCAATCCATGTATAACAACCAAGTTTGGGAATTGGTTGACCCTCCACTTAACTCCAACCGGTTGGATACAAGTGGGTTTTCAAGACGAAAACAAATATGCATGGAGACTTGAATACTTATAAGTCAAGACTTATAGCATAAGGTTTCCATCAAACTCAATTGGTTGATTATGATGAAACTCTTACGCCCGTGGCAATGCTAAAGTCGATTAGGATACTATGTGCCATAACTGCATATTCTGAATATGAGTTTTCGCAAATGGGTGTCAAAACCGCTTTTCTTAATGAACATCTCGTAGAGACTGTCCATATAGTTCAGCATGATGGTTTTGTCGATCCATGACATCCTAATAATGCATATAAGTTAAAGTGATCAATCTATGGATTGAAACAAGCATCGAGAAGGTTGTATATATATATATATGAAGGCTAGTGGGAGCATAATTGTATTCTTAGTGTTGTATGTTGATGACACACTACTATTTGGAAATAATATTCCAACCTTGGAAGGTGTTAAAACCTAGCTTGGAAGATATTTTTCATATAAGATCTCGTTTAAGCCACCCATATTTTGGAATAAAGATCTATAAGGATAGATCGAGGTGGTTGATAGGGTTAAACCAAAATGCATATATATTGATAAAATCTTGAAAAGGTTCAAGATGAAAAACTCTTAGAAAGGTATGGTACCTATTCAAGGAGGGACAGTGTTGACTACGTCTCAATGTCCAAGCTCATAGGATGAGCAAAATCAAATGAAGGATATCCCATACACATTTGCTATAGGATCCATCATTTGTGTGATGATATGCACTAGACCGGACGAGTCATGCTTATTAAGTATGACAAAGTAGATACCAATAGAAATAACCATCGGATGGCTCTTAAAAGTATATTGAAATACCTTAGTAGGACTAAGGATATGTTTCTAATATGCGGATCTATTGAAAAGGAAGTCGTTGTAAAGGGTTACACGGATGCAGGCTTCCAAAAACTGATCGAGATGATTTTGATCATAATTGGGGTATACCTCCATTATGAATGGAGGAGAAGTGTCCTTGAAAGGTTCAAAGCAAGACACGGTAGCATTGTTCACTACAAATATCCGAATACATAGCCGCTTCATTGGCAGCTTGGGAAGCTGCATGGATAAATTTGTCCATTGCTTATCTAGGGGTGATCTCTACCATTCAAGACCCCCTAGAAATCTTTGGTAATTACGTGGGTGGGATTACTCAAATCAAGGAACCTCGTACTCATCAAAGGACTAAGCACCTTGAGCGGAGATTCAACATCATAAGGGATGGAGTTGAAAAGGGTAAAGATATGTATTCGTAAAGTTCATAAGATCAAAACATTGCTGATCCACTAACGAAGCTCCTTGATGAGGGCAAAGTATGAGGGTCATACTTGTGCCTTAGGACTTCGATTTACTGGTGATTAGAATTGATCTGTTTAGCATATAAAACATGGAACAATTGTAATATTTAACTCTTTTATATATTTGAGTTATGTTCCCTTTTAGCATGTTTACATCCATGAATAATTCTTTTATTCTAAATGTCCGTAGTCGGTCATATTTGTGGGAACAAATATGAATGTAAGACTATTATGAACTTGGATTGGTGAATATTCATAAGGCATGAATATAGAGCAATTGGTTGCTGCCAAGGTTCATAGATATTCGTGGGATACGAATATTGGACTGACCCGCGTCTCAAATCTTACTACATGGAATCTTATTGATTGATCATAAGTAAATTTGAGTAAAGGCGAATATCATTTGGTATCCTCTGACCTGAGATACATATTGGGTTTTGATATTCACCAAGTGTTATACCTTGAGCTAGTTCTTCGCTGATATGAAATAATGATCAGTACATAAGGCTATGTTCAGGTATGACATAAGGTGATTGTGAGAAACGTATGTAGTCAAGATGGGATTTGTTCCTCTTATTCGTTGAGAGTATGATGTCTAAGGCCTGATTAAGTTAAATCAACAAGGAATGATCATTCTGTGTCCTTGGATTTAACATGACATCTGAAACAAAAGGATAAATGATTGATTCACCTAAATCATTTCAAGTTTGGAACTTGAAGGGGATGATGTTATTGAATGGCTTATAGTCATGCGTATTAAGGGTAGTAAACCGTTGTTAGGCGGTATTTACTGCTTGCATCAATCTTCTATGTATCTTGTGCAAGTGGGAGATTGTTAGATTCTTTATGCCCAAGACACATAGAATATTGATGTGGTTAGTACGTTATGATCCAAGTCGGGTCATACCCAATAACAAGCTTAGCAAACACCAATTAATATTTAATTGATGATATGATCATGCAATTAAATAAATACACCAATTTAGAAAATGGGTTTTCTAAATAAGTTGCATATGAGATTGAACAACTTATATGGATATTTTGTTCATGGATATTATTTGTAATGTTGTTTAATTTGGTTAAATAACATCAAATAAAAGGAGTGTGTGTATAAGTTATATAATTAAAGGGGGTAATTGCAAAAACTTACAAAAGACTTTTTTTTAAAATGGATTAAGGTTTTTGGGGGGAAACCCTAATAGAAAACAAGGGTTCGGCCGCCCCCTTGGGGGTAGCCCTCCCTTTTGGTTTTCTAATGTTTCTCTTGTGTTCTTGCCTCTCCTAGCACACACACTCTCTCTTTTCAGATATCTCTCTCTCAAACATGCAAAAATGGTCACAAGAACATCAACTCTTCTTATGGAAGAAAGAGTTCAAAGCTGAAAAGGGTCCAGCACCCTTGTTGGTTGTTCACGGCTGGAACAAGTTTTTCAGCAGCTTCTTTGACCGATTTTGGTGTCCAAATCCTAGCAAAGATGGTGTTTCCTTGTTGGCTTGTGGGTATGGACACTTGAGGACTTCTACCCTTGAAGTCTAGGCTTTTCTTTTGACTCATTTCAGCCCCCTTTTGGTCGTTTTTCACAGCATCCAGAAAGGTTTGTTATGGTATGATTATATCTCGTTTTTGGGTGTTCTTGATCATATTGTATGCTTGCTTTTCACATAATAAAGATCCTCTTGTTATGGGTTTGTTTATTTACATAAGATAATGGTTATTTTCAGAAACTTTAACAAGATTAAAGTTGAATGTTCCGCTGCGTTTTGTATGTTTAAATGGTTAAACAAGATGTAAATGATCATACAAACCCCAACAGATGTGTTCCTTATTGGGAATCTTTTGGATCATTACATCAGCACTATGTGGTTTTTTCTTCAGGTTATTGCTTATCAAAACAGAGAAGAAACTGATGTAGGTGAAAAATATTCATAAAGTATCATTACCTGGTGGGTTTAGGTTACTATACACATATACACTTGGATAAGCCAATACGTACCAGTACTCTGAGATGAGTGTTTCACAATTGAATAAGATTTTAATTCATAACAGCATGTATCTTCTTTTCCAAGTTGAGCCTACCCACATATCAGGTAAGTCATGTCAGTCTTTCAAATTTTGAATTAAGCACAGTGAATGATATAACGACTGTAATTATATCATATCCCAAAGTATATATCATATTCTTCATCAAAATTGACTTCTTTTTGTGATTTTCTAAATTATTGAATCGTTTTTGATGTTTTTGATTTTATTCAAGGTTAATCATGACAATTGATTGAACTAGGAATTCAAACCTACTAGGTTCAAATGCCCTAGTAAATAAATCAGCCAATTCATTTTCAGTGGGAACTTGAAACAATTTTATTAACCCTTTTTCAGAACAATCTCTCAAAAAATGATATCTAATTTCAATATGTTTTGTTTTTGAGTGTTGAACTGGATAATTTGTAACAAAACAGCTGTTGTGTTGTCAATGTGAATTGGAGTGTGCAAGAAGTTAAAACCATAATCAAGCATCTAGTTTTGAATCCAGAGAACTTAAGAGCAACAAGCTGATGCTGCTATATACTCAGCTTCTGCTGTTGAAACAGATACGTTTGTCTGCTTCTTGCTCTGCCAGGAGTCCTGTCTGGGATCAAGAAATTGACAACCGCCAGAAGTGGACTTCCTATTAAAGTTGAATCCCCCATAATCACTGTCAGTGTAGGCATAAAGATTTAAGTCTCCTTCCTTTGGATACCATAATCCAAGAGCAGGCTTGCCCTTAAGATATCTGAATATGTTAGGACTGTTTTCGTATGGAGTACTAACGAATTCTGCGTGAGACCAGATCAAATAGTGTGGAATCCTATTTGATTGGCAATCCAATGAGTGAGAACGACAACCTGATCGATCTAACGATGAAACAAACGTTAGGAATTGATTAGAAATCGATCAGGAACAAACTATGAAGTTGGATAGGCTGTTTAGGACGCTCTGGACGGCTAGGGTTTGTAAATATTCGAAATCTCTGTTTTTCATGAATAATCACCCGACTAAGTTGAACATATTTCTCAATCATTATTGACTTAGAATCATGTACAACAACCTAAAACCTATATATAATGTTCATATATATGAATTATATCAAATACAATAATAATATGAAATATTTAAAGACAAATAAACATCAAAAGCATATTATATTTCATTAAGTAGTTACATTACACATGTGTAAGAAATGAAAGACTTTTACATTAAGAACATAAATTCTCTTGATAACATTCACATGAGATTCATTGGGATCTGCTTGAAATTTGGCACACATACAATCACCAAACATAATGTCAGGCCTACTGGCTATTAGATACATAGTGAACCGATCATAGATTGATAGTGAGTCTGATCCAATGATTTGCCTTTTGGATCTGGGCCTATCTTCACTTTAGTATCAACAGGTGTTCTGATAGACTGACAGTCAGCAAGGTGGAATTTTTTCAACATTGTTTCCACATATTTTGATTGATGAATAAAGATTCCATCTGCTGTCTGTTCGACTTGCACTCCTAGAAAGAATGTGAGTTCCCCCATTGCACTCATTTGAAATTTTGAATGCATTAATGCTTCAAAATCTTTACAGAGTTGCTTGTTTGTTGAGCCAAAAATGTTATCATCCATGTAGATCTGGACCAGCAACATGTCTCTTCCTCTTCTTTTTCTGAAGAGAATCTGATCAATCTTTCCTCTTTCATATCCATGTTTAAGAAGGAAAAGTGATAGAGTCTCGTACCACTTTCTTGTGGCTTGGTGAAGACCATACAAGGCTTTGTCAAGCTTGTACACCTATGAGGAAAATCAGGATCTTCAAAGCCAGGTGGTTGACTCACATAGACTTCTTCAGCAATCTTTCCATACAAAAAAGCACACTTTACATCCATTTGATAAACAGTGAACTTCATGGATGCTGAGTATGCAAGAAAGATTCTTAGTGCTTCTAATATGGCAACAGGTGCAAACACTTCATCATAAGCAATTCCTTCTTCTTGTGTATACCCCTATGCCACTAGTCTTGCTTTGTTTCTGATGATAATCCCTCTATCATCAGTTTTTTTCTATACAACCTTCTGGTACGGATGGGATATTTTCCTTCGGGAAGATCTACCAGTTGCCATACTTCTTGTTTCTTGAATTGTAGCAATTCTTCCTACATTGCTTCAATCCAACTATTGTCTTGAGGAGCCTCTTTGATATTATTGGGTACTGTTTGACATAGAAAACAAGAGAACAAATAGATGTTTACAATACTTGACTTGCTTCTTGTCACCCGTTCATTAAGTTCACCAATGATGCTATCTACTGAATGATTCTTAGGTATTCTGGTGGTTAGAACTGAGTCACCTGCAATGGTTACATCAAGATTTGAGACATTCAGATCATCATGGTGAGAGGCACCTTCATCTTGTACTGTTTGAGAGTTATTGAGATAATCAGACTCTGTTTCAGTGACTGCTTCAGCATTAGCAATACTTTGATTACTTCCATCCTTTGAGGTTCTTTCTGTTTCAACTAGAGGTGTAGCTTGATCTTGATTTCTGACTTCAGTTGATGAGTCTTTTGAAGGAGTTGGTAACAGGATAGGACTAGCTTCCGTTGAAACACTTTGATTTTGAGATGGTTGTTTGACAGGGTCAGCTTGTAAGGGAACATCTTCATTCAGGTGATCAGAAGAGGTTGGAGGAACTATTGGAAAGTCATCTCTTCTTTCTACTCCTAAATAAGGTTCTGCTGAATGTAGGTTTCCTGCATCAGACAAGTGAAATTGATCAAAAGATTTTGTAAATGAGTTAATATCAAACAAACAGTCGGGACCATTTGTAGATTTGGGAAATAAATGTTCCTTGAATTGAACATTTGTTGATTCATCAATAATGTTTAATCTAGGATTAAACACTCTATAAGCCTTGGAAACAGAAGAATAACCTACAAAGAATCCTTCATCAGACTTAGATGAAAATTTTCCCAAATAATCTCGAGTGTTTAATATTGAGACAGCACTACCAAATGACTTAAAAAATCCAATAAATGGTTTTCTGTGAAACAAAAGTTCATAAGGAGTCTTGTTGCTTTCTTTTACAATCAGAGTTCTATTTTGCACAAAGCATGATGTGTTCTATTTCTCATTTCAGCTATCCTATTTTGTTGAAGACTTCTAGCTGCACTGAATTGATGAGCAATGCCTTTGGTTGCACAAAAAGAACTCATATCTTCATTTTTAAATTATGTCCCACTATCACTTCTAATTGTTTTGACCTTATGATCAAGTTGGTTTTCAATTTTTTGATAAAATCTTTTATTATTTGGGACGCTTTGTTTTTATGAAGTAAAAAAGAAAACCCATGTAAATCTTGGAAGGTCATCAATGATCACCACACAATACTGTTTCTTTCCAATACTCATAACATGAGTTGGTCCAAAAAGATCCATATGAAGTAGCTTCAATGGAGAATTGTTTGTGTTCACCAACTCTGGCTTGTGGGAAGACTTATGTTGTTTCCCTTTGAGACACGCTAAACAGTGACCAATAAAGTGAAATTCCTTTTGAGGTAAACCAATGACATTGTTTCCCTTGACCAATCTGTTCATGTTTACGAAATTGGTGTGTCCCAAACGTCTGTACCAAAGTTGTGACTCATCAAAAGATGCTTTTGACAGAAGACATGTTTCTCCTTTTGGAATGGCAGAATTAAGGTTTAAGACATAAGTGTTATTCTTCCTCGGGGTCTTCAAGACAACCCATTCTTTAGGAATTTCAAATTGTTAGGATCGTGTTCTGAACAAAATACTAACTGATTAACGTGTATACCGAATCAAATAGTGTGGAATCCTATTTGATTGGCGATCCAATCAGTGAGAACGTAGGTAGAATCAATTATGGATTGAATCTAAATGTTAAGAACGATATGGAATCGATCTAGTGCGTTCTATGAACTTGGAACAGGTTCTTAGAGGTCTCTGGACGGCTAGGGTATGTCTGTAGTTGAAGTGTTCTTAATTCTTACGTTTTTCCACGAATTAAGTGGTATATATAGGTTAGGATTTCAAATTCGGGCGATTGAACCATTAGCATGGTTCAGTCGTGCGATTGAGCCATGCGGTTGATCCATTCGCACGACTGAGTGTTCAGTCGTGCGACTGAGTCAATCTCATGTTACACTCGTGCGACTGATCCAGTCTCCTTGTTCAGTCGTGCGACTGAGTCATTCGCATGAAATTTGTTAGTGCTCTAGAAAGATTAACATGTTGTCTTTATATGTCTTTTTGATATTTGTAATAGTATAGGGACTAGTTTTGTAATTTGTTAGTTCCTTTTTGTTTCATTATAAATAACTTAGACTTGCATGTAGTAAGAAACTAGATTGAACGAGCTTAGAGAGAAACTGCTTACTTACTTTGTAATTTGTCTTTGCTTGATATTAATGAAAACATGAATTTTGTTGATATCTTGCTTGAATTGATTACTTTGTTTGTATTTCATTGAATTGTGTTCATATCATCACAGATTCGTACATTTGATCCTATCAAATGGTATCAGAGCTGTTGGTAAGCTGTTAGTGAGTGCTTTTTGAGGTTTGTCGAACTTTCAAACAAAAAAATTCACTATATCTGTGATTGATAGACAATTCAATTGAAAATTTGTGAATTTCAGATGTGTTTCATCATCAGAAACATGATTTGAATCACAATTAGCAGTTAAATTCATCAAATTCAAGGTTACCTTTTGAATAAAAGTAGCGACGAGCCGAGTATTACGACTACAGGGCAACAAGACCAGTATCGAACTGGGATTGCCTCTTTTTCAATCTTTGGAAATTTGTTGAATTTGTGTTCGAAAAAGGTTACTATTCTTCAAACTGAAAATCACAAAATTGATTGATTTGTTGTTGATATTGAAAGAAATTGATGTTAGAAGAATGATTATCGGTATAAAACATGTTTAATTGGAAAGTTTCAATCCAATTCATCAACTTTTGAAGAATTTCAGAAGATTTGAGTTAGTTACATTCATATGAACATGATGAATGTGGCGCATTAGAGTTGAGATTTGCTGAAAAAATGTCTAAGTGTTAGGCGTTTGACTACTGTTTGGTCGCATTAACACTGTGTAGACGTTTTCAGTTCAGACGCTTGACTACTGTTGAAGAGTAAAAGTCCAGACGGTTGATAAATGTTGAGGCGCTTTACAACTGTGTTGGCGCATTTCAACTGTTCAGGCGTTTTACAACTGTTCAGACGCATCAACTTGGGCGTTTTGAAAGTTTTTCTAAGCCATTCCCTTAGACGTCTCTCAACTTAGGTGCATCAACTGTTTGGGAGTTTAATCACTGTTCAGGCGTATCACCCTTGGGCCTTGACACTTAGAACTTTTTTTAAAAGAAAATTTTTCAAAAACTTTTCGTTTCTTTTCTTAATTCAAAATCTAAGAAAAACAACAAAAATATAAGAATGGTGAAATCAAAAGATTCTGAAAATAGAGTTCCAAAACTTAAAAATAGAGCTGATTTCAAAAATTGGTCTCTTAGGTTAAAACAACATTTTAATTCCATTGACACTGATATTTGGAAATCTATAGAGAAAGGACCATACATTCCTATAATCACTGATGGGCCTGACAGAGGGTTTGTTTATACTAAAGACTCGCCAGAACCTTATTCTGAAGATGGTCTTCAAGGAGATGATTTGAGAAGAGTAAAGAATGATATCAAAGCCTATTCCTTGATGTGTAAAGGACTACCTCTGGAAGTTCTTGAAAGGCTTGATGCATATCAAACTGGATACACTTTATATAAAGCCTTAAAGACCATTTGGGAAGGAGGCAAGGAGATTCAAAATCTCAAGAAACAAAAGTTGAAAAGGCAATTAGAATTGTTTCAACATCTGTCTGGAGAAACCATAAATCAGATGATGAACTGATTTGTTCAACTTACAACTGAGATGTCAACAGCTGGTATTAAGCCTGATCTTGAAGATCTAAATCTTAGACTACTCAATGCTTTACCCTCATCATGGAAACAAACATTAACCTTACTAAAGCATACTGAGAAGTTCCCTATGGATGTAGATCTACACATTGCCAAGATAAAGTCAGTAGAGATTGATGAAAGCTCAAGGAACAATGATAGAGCAGCATCAATGTCTCAGTATCAGTTTGTTGCTTCTCCTTCAACCACTATTGAAAATGCATTCATGGCAAAACGTGAGATATTACAGAAGAAGAGGGAGATTTGTTTGTTGGAGCATGATTTTTTACTGACTCATCATTTACTAGTGCTCCTGCTTATACAACTCAGTCTCATTCTCAATCTCCTCCTAAATCTCATTCTCAAACATCTAATGTTCAAACAAAGACTTCTTCATCTAACTCTGCTAAATCTAGCAAAGTTAAAGATGTGATAAACATCCTATTAGAGGATGAAGAGTCTAAAACTGCATTCATTACATTTATGGCTAGTTTTCATGCATATCAAGGTATCTATTCAACTCAATTAGACTTTGTTTTGCAGAATTTGTTTGAGATAGATCCTGAAGATGTTGAAGAGATGGACTTAAACTGGCAGATGGTGATGATTGCTTACATGACACAAAAACATTCATATGTCAATAGGAAGTAGAAGCCAAGTGCTAACAAGACTGTTGGGTTTGATAAGTCAAAATCTAGATGTTTTAACTGTAATAGTTATGGACACTTCTCCAGAGAATAATGGAGAAAATGCTCAATCAAGTTCTAGCAATCAAAGGTTTCAACCAGCTCAGAAGACTTTTCAAAAGCCTTATCAAAGTCTTCCTATGCATGAGCTTAAAGATGAAACAAAATCATCGGATGAAACCAAGAAAGCTTTAGTAGTCAGCATTAAAGATGGTTATGATTAGAGTGCATATGCAAATCAGTTTACTAATGATTTAACATCAAGTTTATCTCTTGTTGCAGAAATCCAGGGAGAAGATTAGTCAGAAAACAATGATCCAAAGGTGGAAAGTGAGAATGAAGAAGATGACTATGATTGGAGTGACAAATCTGATCCTAAGGAGGATAAAGATGAAGTAGCTCTAATGGCATAGTCTGATCAACCTAAGGTTGACACTTCATCTTCAAAATTTGAAACCTTATCTCCAAAATTCCCTGAAATCCCATTTGAAGTGAGAGAAAAACTCTGCACAAAATCATGCTATGAACATGTTGAATACTATAGAAACTACTCATTCAAAATTTGTGTGAAGCTAAAACAAGAAGAGTCAATGCATAACAAACTAAAAACTGATCATAAAACAGCAAATCAAAAGATTATCACTCTTCAAACTTCTTGGAACAAAACACTAAAAGAATTAGAAATTGTTTCTAAACAATTGGAAGAGATGACCAAAAATCTTGAACAGGAGAAGATAGCACATGCTGCTACTCAAATGGATCTTGCTAAAGTAAAAAGTTCAAAAATGATTGTAGAAAAACTGGTAAGTGAGAGAAAAGATAAACATAAAGCAGTGTTAGGTTTTACTCATGAACCTATGCCTGAATCTATTACAAACACTTTACTAGAGAACTTCAATACACATGATCATTCTCCTGAGAATAAAGCTAAACTTAAAGCTTTTCAGGTCAGAAACAAGAATTCAGAAAAAGAAAAGGAAAATGTACAAGTGTTTGTTGAAAATGATCAAGAAAATATTAAAAATGGTCATCCAATCAAAATAAAATCTTATGAACCAAAACAAACAAAACAAAACACTTCTGATCAATTTCATGTTGTATTAGAAGAAGTGAAAGTTCAAAGCAAAGAAAAAGATAAACAACAGGTAGGAACATCAGAAGAGTCAAACACTATTAATCTGAAACAAGTTCAATCTGAAAAGGAATCTTCTTATGATGATGTTCAATCTGGAAATAAACCGAGTTCTTCTAAATCAAAGAATCAAAGAAGAAGAAAGAAATCATCAAAAAAACATCTGAACAAAACAAAAGTTCAGAAAAGTTGATCAAAGCACAAATTAGGCAACAAAACTTAAACCGATAAAATTTGTGTCAGCTGGTTTGCTAAATATGAATTCTCTTCAAAACAACAAAGTAAATACTATGAACAAATCTCACTCTGATCTGAAATCAAGTTCAGATTCTAAGACTTCTGCTGTAGCAACAAGATTTGTTCCTAATGCATTCAAGAAGGAAGTTCATGTTAAACAAATGCAAAATAATCTGGCACCAAATCAAAATGTGAAAAATGAAAGACAAAAGTTTTACTATTTGACACCAAAATCAAACATCATGTCAATGTCAAAAGTTAACAAACAGTTGTTTTTAACTCCACAAAAGTAATGTGAAATTTGTGATATGAAAAATGACAATACTGCTGAGTGCTATTTCAACAAGTACTGTCACATATGTGACATGAGAAATCATTCCACAGCAGATTGTTATTTTAACAAATATTGTACTTATTGTGATGAAAAGACTCCCAATACTGCAAATTGTTATTTTAGAAATAGATCTCTTACTAGAGGATTTGCAAATTCAAACATGAGCAAAGGTTATGTTAATCCTCAATATATGAGAAATCAAACTGATGGATTTCAAAAATTAACTAATCAACCTTCTTTAGGTTTGAGATCTTTTCAAAAGAACAATTATGTGAGATCTAAACAAAATGTGCAAGAACAATTCATACCAAGATCTGTAAGAATGACTAATAAAAACGTTAGTCATAAATACATTTCATAAATTGATCAATCAAATGGTATGAATGTTCTCAAAAATAACTCAAACAACTTTCAAAACAATTTTCAAAACAATTTCCAAAACAAGGTTGGTAAATTCATCAAGAATAAACCTGATGTGAATAATCTTCATTACAAATAATTTACCATTGTTGATAAATTTGGAAAACCCAAGACCATCTCGGCTTGGGTGGATATCTCAACTTAATTTTCTTGTTGTGCAGGTACGCCCAAGAAGACCACTTAATACATGGTATGTGGATAGTGGGTGTAGCCGGCATATGACAGGAAATCATGCCTTGTTACAAGATTTTAAGTTAAAGGATGGAACACACGTCGCCTTTGATGGTGATGCTGGAGGAAAAATAACAGGAGAAGGAACAGTATCAAATGGGATAATAAGCTTTGACAAAGTCAACTTTTGTTCACAGTTGAACTTTACTCTTTTAAGTGTATCCCAAATATGTGATAAATCATACTCTGTTCTATTTGATGATTCATTCTGTTATGTTTTAAAGCCAGGTTTTAAGATAATCAAAGATTGGGTAATTGTTACAGCTGAAAGGGATAGAGATGTATACAAGCTGGATATGTCTCAAGTTGATCCTCCAACTGAAACAACATGCCTAATTGCTAAAGCATCAAATGATGAAAGCCAGCTTTGGCATAGACGTCTCGGACATTCAAATTTCAAAAATATGAACAAGCTTGTAGCAGGAAATCATGTCATTGGACTTCCATCTAAGAAGTTTGCAACGACTGGTCAATGCTCAGCATGTTTGAAGGGAAAGCAACACAGAGCGTCCTATAAGTCCAAGCTCATAAACTCAACATCCAAACCTCTTCAAATGTTACATATGGACCTTTTTGGACCAACAAATGTCAAGAGTATTGGATGAATATCATATTGTTTAGTTATCATTGATGACTATACAAGATTTTCATGGGTTTTCTTTTTGTATGCCAAATCTGAAACGACTGATTTACTGAAAGAATTTATCATTAAAGTTGAAAATCAATTAGAAAATAAAGTGAAAATAATAAAGAGTGATAATGGAACGGAATTCAAAAATGCTAACATTGAAATGTTTTGTGCACAGAAAGGGATAGCTCATCAGTTCAGTGCACCTAGAACCCCTCAACAAAATGGAGTTGCTGAAAGGAAGAATAGAACACTGATTGAAGCTGCTCGTTCTATGTTAGCTGATGCAAAAATTCCTATCACTTTTTAGGATGAAGCTATATCAACTGCGTGTTTCGTTCAGAACATAATCTTAATTGTGAAAGATAAAACTAAAACTCCATATGAGTTAATGTTTGGCAGGAAACCGAACATAAACTTTCTAAAATCATTTGGTTGTCCTGTTATGATTCTTAATTGAAATGATCAATTAGGAAAATTTGAAGCAAAATCTGATAATGGATTTTTCGTTGGATACTCATTTGTTTCAAAAGCCTATCGAGTGTACAACTCTAGGACAAATATAATTCTTGAAACATTCAACGTTAAATTTCGGCAAAATTCTTTTCCATCAGTTTCAAATGGTCCTGCATGGTTATTTGATTTAGATTCATTATCAAACTCTCTTCAATCTAACTTTTTTAATCAATCAAATGGTCTTGATTCTACAGGTAAGAAGAACTCTAGAGGAGATCTTGGATCTTTCAGTGAGGATTCAGATTCTGATGACCCAGATGATTCTAGCTCAAACTACCCATTTTTATCATTTGTCAAGGACTCAACAATACAATTCGATGACAATAATCATAATAATACAGCTTCAGATCATTCAGTTTCATTTGATCAGGAAGGATCACAACATATTCCTAATGATGGTAATGAGTTTGTGCTACCTGATTACTTTATTAACTCACCGACTCAAGTTCCAAACTTCAATCCACATTCTTCTACTTTGTTACATGAGCTTTCCAACTTGAACAAAACAAATCTGGATGTTAATGTTCAATGTGATGAGATTCCAACATCTTGTATTCACAAGAATTATCCAATTTCTCAGATTATTGGTCCATTGAATGAGAGAACAACAAGGAGTATATTAGAACAAGCAAACTTGTGCTTATACTCTTGTTTTCTTTCTTAAATTGTTACTAAAAATGTTACCGAAGCATTAAAGGACAATGGTTGGATAGAAGCCATGCAAGAAGAATTACTTCAATTTCGCAAACAAGAAGTGTGGAATTTAGTGGATCTACCTGAAGGAGAAAATGCTATAGGCACGAAATGTTATTTAGGAATAAGACTGATGATCGTGGTGTTGTAATAAGGAACAAAGCAAGACTTGTTGCACAAGGGTACACACAGGAAGAAGGAATAGATTATGATGAAGTGTTTGCACCAGTTGCAAGACTTGAATCCATTCGAGTTTTCCTGGCTTATGCTTCATTCATGAAATTTAAGGTGTATCAAATGGATGTAAAGGGTGCACTTCTATATGGTCCTATCACTGACGATGTGTTCGTGAAGCAACCTCCGGGATTTGAGGATGCAGAATTTCCACATCGAGTATATAAGCTGAGTAATGCTTTATATGGACTTCTTCAAGCCCCTAGAATTTGGTATGAGACATTATCACACCACTTAATCCAACATGGATACACAAGAGGAAAAATTGATCCAACTTTATTCATAAAGAAGGATAATGATGATCTTGTATGTGTACAAGTGTACGTGGATGATATCATATTTGGTTCCACCAGTCCAAAATTGTGCAATGAATTTGAAGAAATCATGATATCTCGGTTCCAAATGAGTTCTATAGGAGAGATTAATTTCTTCCTTGGACTTCAAGTCAAGCAAACTGACAATGGAATTTTCATCAATCAAGAGAAGTTTGTTGACAAGCTCTTGAAGAAATTTAAGTTGCAAGACTGTCAGTCCATACGAACTCCAGCAGATGTTAACACCAAGATTGAACCTGATCCAAAAGGAAAATCTATTGACCAAACGTTATACAGATCAATGATTGGTTCTTTGATGTATCTTACTGCATCTAGACTAGACATTATGTATGCAGTTTGTGTTTATGCCAGGTACCAATCAGACCCGAAAGAATCTCACTTAATTGCTGTCAAAAGGATATTCAGGTATCTCAAAGGTAAACCAGCTTTAGGGCTTTGGTATCCTTACGAGGGTAACTTTGAACTACATGGAAACATAGATATTGATTACGCTAGATGTTGTGAAGATAGAAAATTTACTTCGGGTGGTGTCAATTTCTTGGTCCCCGATTAGTCTCGTGGCAATGTAAGAAACAAACAAATATCTCTGTTTCAACTGCAGAAGCTGAGTACATTGCTGCATCAGCAGGATGTTCTCAAATCCTCTGGTTGCAAAATCAACTACTGGATTATGGGTTCAATTTTCTTAAAACACCAATTTACATTGATAACACTGCTGCTATGTTTATTACAACTAATCCTGAACATTCAAAAACCAAACATATCAAAATTTGATATCATTTTATCAGGTATAACTCTGAAAAGGGGTTAATCATATTGATTCAAATTGCAACGGAAAAACAATTGTGACAACCGACCTCCAGGTTGTTACCCTAACCCTAGATTACTTGCATCATTATCCATGTTATGAGTGCTAATAATTGAAACTATTCAACCCTACTATGAAATTGGAAACAATTCTTACTATTTGATGTAGATTATGATTTTATGTGATTTTTATTATTGACTTTTAGCTAATTTAGGTTTCTACCTTTTTTTTAAAAATTAGTGTCCCGGGAATGTCAACTAGTCACCTTTACAAAAATTAAATTCAAGAGAAGGCAATTAAAATGTGAGCATACACACTCACACTTACATAATTTTCGGCCATGCATGCATGGGCATGCAATAGATACCTCAATTCACCATCCACTAAATAATACATAATACCCAATACTACAAAATTACACTACAAAATATCAAATTACAATTAAAATTAAATAAGAAATCCTCCCCACTACCCTCCAAATCATCCGCCCCTCTCACCACTCCCCTCCTCTCTTCACCACCACCCCACACACCCACTCACCTTTCATGCACCTCTCTCCCTCTCTCTCCCTCTCTCCCTTTATTCGAACTCATCAGCTGAACAAACACACACACATCTCACAACACTCCTAAATCAAATTCTCTCTAAGTCTTGTGAAGAAAATTCGAAGAACACATCAAGTTCCAATCGGCCAAGAGCAAAACCGCAAAGAAGTGGCCTTGTTCGCGAGATTTGGTCACACAACCGTACTTGTTCCACCTTTCCAGCATTGGTTCGAGTTCTACATTCAAGTCCAAGGAGTTTCAAGCCATTCACGGCCATCAACACCTTCTAAACCGTGAGTTACATCGAGTGTAAGCTCATGTTGTCGGTTTTGTGACATTTCTCTTGTTTTCTTCATTTATCATCTAAGAACCGTGTATTTCCTTGTTGTAGCAGAAACATCTCACCATCATGTTGTTCTTAAGGAGTTCCCAACGTTCTTGAAGGTAAACCTCATGTTATGTTAGTCATTCTTGAGGTGGAAACCGATTTCCACCATGAAAACCCTCATTTTGAGTGTTTTGGTATCATCTAACTTGTGAAAGCTTCAACTCTTGTAAACCAAACTTGTGACCTGCATTTTTATGACTTAATGGACTCCCAAGAACCTGTTTTTAAAAGTTCCAAGAGGCTACATACTCAAATCCACGGTTGATACATGGATTTCACCTTGAAACCCTCCTTTCTACATGTAACAACACCTTTTAAGCATTTGTTTGAAAAATCCTTTTAACCAAGACCCATAACCTACTCATGAACGACATAATGACACTTTAACAATCTGTTTATGAAGTTAAATGAAGTGTTGGTAACATTTAAACTCAAGTTAAGATGGTTTACACAAGTGTAATTGTCGGTTATGACATTTTCTACATATTTGAAGCATATGGATGTATAGATCAACCAGGCAACATGTTGGGACTGAAATGTCAGTAGGTTTTAGTGAATAATAGAAGTGTTAGCAATGTTTAATCTCTGGAATAAAGGACATGTTGTGATTTACCCTCTTTTAGTCACTTTCGGGACCCGAAAACATGGTAAAATGGCTTAAAAATAGTAAGAATACAAATTTAACATTCTTGAAAAGTATTCCAGGCTCAAAAATGATAAATAAAGTGTTGGATCCTTTATGCCCAAGACACATAGAACATTGATGTGGTTAGTACGTTATGATCCAAGTCGGGTCATACCCAATAACGAGCTTAGCAAACACCAATTAATATTTAATTGATGATATGATCATGCAATTAAATAAATACACCAATTTAGAAAATGGGTTTTCTAAATAAGTTGCATATGAGATTGAACAACTTATATGGATATTTTGTTCATGGACATTATTTGTAATGTTGTTTAATTTAGTTAAATAACATCAAATAATAAAAGTGTGTGTATGTTATATAATTAAAAGGTTAATTATATATATGTATCTTTATTAATCTTTAGTTTGACAAAAGATTAATATACAAGGACCACTTTGGAAAAATCACAAAATTAAAAACAACCCTAAAGGGTTTCGGCCGCCCCTTAGTGCAGCCCTATCCTTTTGTTTTTGTGGGGTTTTCTTGGGTTCTTGGCTCTCTTAGAAGATACACACACACTCTTATTTTCAGATCTCTCTCTCTCTAATGCAAAAGAGTCACAAGAACATAATCTTTCTTTTGGAAGAAGGATGTCATGGCTGGAACAAAGGATTTAGAATCCTCTTTGAAAGTTCACGGCTGGAACAAGTTTCCAGCAGCCTTCTTGTGTCGATTTGGTGCTCAAATCCTAGCAAATGGGTGTTTTCTTGAAGGCTTGTGGGTATGAACACTTGAGGACATCTATTCTTGATGTTTTGGTCATCAAATAGCAGCCCCATCTTCACTTATATCAACGTTTTTGACAGCTTCTAAAAGGTAGTTTATTGTGTTGATTTTGGTTGTTTTGTTTGCTTCTTGATAACTAGTTTATTCACATATATATGATCCTATGGTTTTGGGTTTGTTGAAACAAAGTTATGAACTTTTAATTTTCAGATTACAACATGATTTTAATCTATTATTCCGCTGCGTTTTTCTTGTTTAAATGGTTAAACAACATTGTTTTGGTACAACAAACCCAACATAAAGTACTCTGGAGTCAATGGGTAATTTAAATGGTCAAAGACACAAATAAATGACGTTTTAACTAAAAACGGGTACAAACCGAGCATCGTTTTTGAGAAAAATCCATAAAAATAGAGTTCAAAACTAAGATTTATAAAAATCATATGATTTCAGTAATTTAAGTAATAAAGGACTTAAAGGATTTAAAAATTCGGTCAAACAAGCTTTAAATGGTCAAACCCGGTCAAAACCGCGTATTAACGGGTCAAACGTAAAAACAAGATTTTCAACTATAAAAGGCCAATTTACACAATTTAAGGACTTAAAAATTTATAAAGAAATCTTTTAGAAAATACCTACTGGTCCAAGATTTTAATATATGAAAACTCCAAATTACTGTTAAAACTATCCGGCTTTTACCGTAACCGGGACCATTAAACGCGCAGTTTTTAAAATTTAACCCGTAGACTAAAGTTTTGAAACACTTACTCCATAATAATTATAATATGACTCTAATAATCTGATTTTTGGTCTTAAATGACATAAAAGGGCAAGAAACTAAACTTGAGGGTAGAAACTGTCAATTTTGAAACTTGAGGGACCAAACTGTAAAATTTTTCCAAACCTTATAACCGACTTCCAGGAAGCTAATAAACACTTGAACAACAAAATTTCTTAGTATACTTAACCAAATGAAATGAAAATCCCTATTTTCATGAAGACGCCTTGACCTGCCATAAAATGAAACTTTTTATACAAACCTTCACGAAACCAAGGCCTTACTCAATAGCTAAACCCTTGACACCATTGTTGCAGTTTGAATGAGTTTAGGGCAGTAGCTTATTGCTTAATATGTACATGTTAGGGTGCTAGACTTGTGACACTTCCCGGCACACCAAGAGACTTTTGATTTGGAAACCTAAGGTGAGTTCTAGTGATCCCCTTTTTTACTATTGTTTTGGGATGAAACATGCTCTACTTTTTATGAACTATGATTGTGCTTTATTTGATGATTCTATGTGGGATTTGTGGTTACCTGCTGATGCTTATATCATAATCATTAATTCTTTCGTGAACCGCTTGATTTATATGGATAGATCTATTTGGGGAATCCCCCACACATAGTGGCTTCCGTTCCAGGAAGGTTACCCCACTGAGATCCTGAGGGATCGTTGTGGCATGTAACAAGTTTTGCTAAGATTCTATGGTGAACCATCCGGGCAGGTAGGATTCACTGGTTTGGGGCTCAGTTTCTTCCTTCGGGAATATCCAGTAAAACACAACTTTAGAAGAGGCTAACCGGGACTGAGTGCATGGTTGATTATGATTCTTCCAACGATGATAAACAATGATTATTTTCTTTTAATCAATGAAGGATCTGTTAAGTCCTTTTGTTTTTAAACTTTAAGAACTTGAATTCACCAACTTTTTAGTTGACACAATTTTCTTTTGAGCATGTTTCAGGTAATGTATGAAGAGGTCATAGCTGTCGTGAAGACCTAGACTTATCCCCGTGACATGGCATTGGCTTATTTCCTTGATGAAACAATTGAACAATTTATATTTTGTGTTGAACAAGTACAATTTTATTTTTATGGATGATTGTAAAACTCATTTGGGGGCTTGATGTGTCTCTAGCCCTGTTACCTTTTCAAAACTTTAATGCCATGTGATATTCTCTCCTTTGAGCTCTTATAATGGTTTGTTTCCGCTGCCATATGTTGTTGCTAGTCTGTGACGTCCCACCCTACCTGGGCCCGGGGTGTGACAGATTGGTATCAGAGCCAAAGGTTGTAGAGAAGTCGGGAATACCATAGTAGACCCTAGGCTACAACCCTGATACCCTAGGACTGTCCTTGTTGGAAGTGTTTGGGATGATCGGGTTGGGTAAATTGATGATTACACTTGATCAACGTAATCATGAATTTACCGGACGCGTAATTTCCATCACTGATCTTTAGGTTATGGTTGGACTTTTTCTGGTTTATATTGATGATTTGAAACTAATTTTAAAAAGGGGATTTAAATTATTTTTATGATGAAGTATGTTATCCGATACTACTTGAAGAAACTATTGATCTGGGCAAAACAGACAGCTATATGTTGGAATAACAAATACTATTGCCATCACTACTATTATTAGTACTATTATGTAAATCATGAGCTATGAGAAACCAAATTAGTCATGATGTATTTCTTACAGGATAACGTCAATGGCTGATAAAGGAAAGGCGCCTGCTCACCCCGACACTGAGACCGCTCCTACCGGAAACCTGAGGAGAGAGAAGCCCCAGACGGAGTATGAGGCGTACCTCCGGAGATGCGGACATCCAGGGTGGATATCCGTCACGTCCGAAGACACTAAGGCTTCTGAGGACTCTTCCTCCACATCACCTTCCCGAAGCCGAACGCGATCCCACTCTCCTCAAGTAGCTGCTCCGACCCTCTCACCCATCCCACCTATTGGGAATAGGGGTGCGCGTATTGTCACCCGACCTCGCAAAAGCGTTAGGCCAGGATCCTCCGTATCCTTTAGGATGCCTCCTCCTCCTCCCCCGCCTGTTAGGATTCCGACATCGGTACCCCCACTGTTTGACCCTCGTGACGAACGCCTGATGCCGCCGAGACATAGTATGTATGACGGCCCTAGCGTACTGGCTGGTGATAGGTACTCCCAGTCGAGTCGCCGGGCAAGTGATGTAGGACCCTCCGATGCGACATTGGATGAGATTTTGAGGACTGTTCGCTGTCATGAGCTGACTGTTCAGCACGCCACTCGAACTTCTCAGTCGGCTCAATTCCAGGCGATGATGGCTACACAGGGAGTGAAACGTTTGGAGCAGGAGCAGAGGAAGAAGGGTACAGGATGGTTTGGTTGGCTGAAGAGGAAGTGGATGTGAGAACTGGAGTACTCAGTGGGATTTATCTGTCTGTGGACAGTAGAAGGAAACTATTTAAATTCTTATTTGATACTATTATTTTATTATCATGGGGGTGATGGCACCTTCCAAATTGTAAGAGCATGACTCTGATTCTATTTGTTTGGATGATACTATCGTAAACTGCTATTGGGATGCTAGAATTATTAAACTGTCTGTATTGAATTGCTATATGTTTTGTTGTGCCTTGAAATTTGTCTGTGCCTTTTCTAAGTGGTTGCCCAACTGTTATGTCATGTTTTGATTTGGACTTTTTAAGGTTCTTTAGTGGGTTGTAAATACATATGTGCATGCCATGATCCCTCTTCTGAGGCATGGTGTGGTAGGATAATGATGCATAGGCTCTCCGAAACAAAATTTATGAGATGCTAAACGAATCTATTGTGATACTATCAGAATGCCGACTCGCAGAGGAACACGTTTTGGTCGACGTGGAGCCACCAGGGGCCGCCATGAGGAAGCAAGGCCTATTGGAAACCAACCTACTCCACCAGGGACTCCCAATGGGGAAAATACTAATCAAGAGAGTGACGAAAGGATTGCTAACCTCGTAGCTCAGCAACTGGCCAACGCCATTCCGACTATTATTGCACAGATAAATGCAGACCGGGATAACACTACTGGTAATGAACGGCCGGTAAACGATGAGAGCCACGACGAAGAAGCCGAGGCGTTAAGGAATGGGTGCTCTTACAAGACCTTCATGGCATGTAAGCCCAAGGACTTCTATGGCACCGAGGGTGCTATAGAGACTTATAGGTGGATTGATGAAATGGAAGCCGTCTAAGACATCAGCGAGTGCAAGATGGAGCATATGGTGAGGTTTGCATCACAATCTCTTAAGGGATCAGCTCTTGAATGGTGGAAGTCCATTACTCAGAGCCATGGAAGAAACGTAGCTAATCGAATGGGTTGGACTGAATTCCGAGAGCTAATGACCAACAAATATTGCCCCATCAATCAACTCGAGAAGCTTGAGACAGAATTTTTAAGCTTGGAGATGAAAGGACCCAACTACACCGAATACATCAATCGTTTCTTAGCCCTGTCCCGACTTGTGCCACATTTGGTGACGCCAGAAGCCAAAGGTGTAGCACGGTTCATCTGGGGACTACATCCAAGATTTAGGGGTATGGTTCCTGCCTCTCAGCCTGTAACCCTGCAAGCTGCTGTCGACCTTACCAGCAGTTTGACTGATGATCTAATTAGGGTTGGCTGGACCGATCAAGCAAGGGTTGATGAGAAGAAGAAGTTTGTTGGTGATAAGAGGAAGTGGTTTGAAGCAAAAAGAGCGGTTGGAAGTAGCAGTGGGTCAAGTAGAACGAGTTCTGAAGGAGTGAGACGTGATGATCAAGGAAGCAAAAACCGGAGATTGTATACGGGGACAAGCCCATTCTGCAGCAAGTGCAAGTTACATCATCAAGGGGAATGTAACCCGATGCCCTGTTTTAGGTGCAAGAGAACAGGCCATTTAATTAAAGACTGTACTTATGCACCGGGGAAACAATGCTATGAGTGTGGAGACCCAGGGCATATGAGGAACAAGTGTCCTAAGCTGGGTAGAGACAAGGATGCCAAGCACAACAAGCCTAAGGGAAGAGCTTTCGTTATGGACCCAGCAGGAGCTCGTAGGGAACCCGACGTGGTCAACAGTACGTTCCTTGTAAACAATCATCCCGCTACTGTACTGTTTGATACTGGAGCGACTGCTAGTTTTATCTCTAGTACTTTTAGGCCATTGATTGACTTAGACGTGTGTACCTTGACTGATACATTTACCGTAGAATTAGCTGACGGTAATATTTTAGAAGCTAACGAAATCATTAGGGATTGCCCCCTGAATCTAAAAGGGAATATGTTTAAGATTGACTTGATGCCTATTAAGTTAGGAGGATTTGATGTGGTCGTGGGTATGGACTGGTTAGCGAAGCATAAAGTCGAAACCGTATGTGATGAGCGACTGCTCAAGGTACCGTTGGGCGACGAAGAAGTGTTAGTGGTACAAGGTGAAAGGAGTAACACTCTATACCCTATGATATCCCACTTAAAAGCTACCAAGAGCTTGAAGAAGGGATGTCCAGCTTTTATAGTATATGTGATGAAAGCCCAAAAGGAGAAGAAGATCGAAGAGATTCCCGTGGTTCCGAAATACCCAGAGGTGTTTCCGGAAGAACTACCAGGACTTCCCCCGAATCGGCAAGTTGAATTCTAGATAGACTTGTTGCCTGGTGCTGCACCAGTAGCCAAGGCACTGTACCGGCTCCCCCCACCTGAGATGAAGGAGCTAATGGTACAAATTCAAGAACTACTGGACAAGGGATTTATACGTCCGAGTGTCTCTCCATGGGGTGCCCCGGTACTATTCGTGAAAAAGAAAGACGGAACCCTGCGAATGTGTATTGATTACAGGGAATTGAATAAGCTGACCATAAAGAACCGTTACCCTCTTCCGAGAATAGATGACCTATTTGATCAACTGCAAGGAGCAAGTTATTTCTCCAAAATAGACTTGAGGTCAGGATACCACCAGCTGAAGATAAAAGAAGAAGATATACCCAAAACAGCCTTCCGAACTAGGTATGGACCCTATGAGTATTTGGTCATGCCCTTTGGACTGACTAATGCTCCAGCAGCATTCATGGACCTCATGAATCGTGTTTGCCGCCCTTACCTCGACAAGTTTGTGATCGTGTTTATCGACGACATACTGATCTATTCTCAAAGTAAAGACGAGCACGAGAAGCATCTCAGGCTAATTCTTGAATTGCTCAAGAATGAGCAACTATATGCTAAGTTCTCTAAATGTGAATTCTGGATGCGCCAGATCCAATTTTTAGGTCATGTGGTAAATGAGGATGGGATTCAAGTTGACCCTTCCAAGATTGAGGCCATAAAGAATTGGAAGATTCCTTAAACTCCTACGGAGATAAGGCAATTCTTGGGACTGGCTGGCTATTACCGGAGATTTATAAAGGACTTCTCGCGTATAGTGCAACCTTTGACCGCACTAACCAAGTAGAACACAACCTTTGTGTGGGAGCGAGAGCAGAACGAGGCGTTTGAAACGCTTAAAGAGAATTTATGCAGTGCACCTATCCTTGCTCTTCCAGAAGGAATAGAAGACTTCGTGGTCTATTGTGACGCTTCGCGTCAAGGGCTAGGATGTGTATTGATGCAACGCAACAAGGTGATTGCTTACGCATCGAGACTGCTGAATGATCATGAGAAGAACTACACGACGCACGATCTGGAGTTGGGTGCCGTGGTGTTTGCCCTTAAGATGTGGAGGCACTACCTTTATGGCACAAAGTGCATCATCTACACTGACCATAGAAGCTTGCAGCATATCCTTGACCAAAAGATGCTCAACATGCGTCAGAGAAGATGGGTCGAGCTATTGAACGATTACGAGTGCGAAATCCGCTACCATCCTGGTAAGGCCAATGTTGTGGCGGATGCGTTGAGCCGAAAGGAAAGAGAGAAACCTCTTCGAGTACGAGCCTTAAGGATAAATGTGTATACCAACTTCATTGCAAAACTGAAGGAAGCTCAAGGCGAGGCATTAAAGGAAGAAAAACTAAAGGAAGAAGGATTGACTGGTATGGAAAAGCAATTTGAGTTAGGGGACGATGGTACATATAGATATGGTGGAAGGGCTTGGGTGCCAAAACACGGAGGAATTCGAGAAGTAATCCTCGACGAAGCGCACAAGTCTAGGTATTCAATTCACCCTGGAAGTGATAAGATGTACCAGGATTTAAAGACACTTTTCTGGTGGCCGGGAATCAAGAGATCAATCGCCGTTTATGTGGGGAAATATTTAACTTGTGCCATGGTAAAAGCTGAGAACCAAAAACCATCAGGAATGTTACAGCAACCTGAAATTCCAGAATGGAAATGGGATAATGTTACGATGGATTTTGTTACCAAGTTACCTAGAACGTTTAGAGGTCACGATGCTATTTTGGTAATAGTGGATAGATTAACAAAATCAGCTCACTTCTTGCCAATTAGAGAAGACTACGACATGACGAAACTGGCCCAACTTTATGTCGACGAGATTGTAACAAGGCATGGAGTGCCTCTGTCGATCATCTCCGACCGTGATAGCCGTTTCACCTCTCGTTTCTGGAAATCGTTCCAGCAAGCTTTAGGAACCCGTTTAGATCTTAGCACGGCTTACCACCCTCAGACCGACGGACAGAGCGAAAGAACTATTCAAACGATGGAAGACATGCTGAGAGCTTGCGTGATGGACTTTGACGGAAACTGGGATAACCATCTTCCTTTGGTGGAATTCTCCTATAATAATAGTTACCACGCGAGTATCAAAGCCGCTCCGTATGAGGCCCTTTATGGCAGGAAATGCCGATCACCCTTGAGTTGGAATGAGATTGGTGACAGCCAAGTGATGGGACCCGACATAGTGTTGGGACTGAAATTTCAGTAGGTTTTAGTGAATATTAGAAGTGTTAGCAATGTTTAATCTCTGGAATAAAGGACATGTTGTGATTTACCCTCTTTTAGTCACTTTCGGGACCCGAAGACATGGTAAAATGGCTTAAAAATAGTAAGAATATAAATTTAACATTCTTGAAAAGTATTCCAGGCTCAAAAATGATAAACAAAGTACTATGGAGTCAATGGATAATTTAAATGGTCAAAGACACAAATAAATGACGTTTTAACTAAAAACGGGTACAAACCGAGCATCGTTTTTGAGAAAAATCCATAAAATAGAGTTCAAACTAAGATTTATAAAAATCATATGATTTCAGTAAGTTAAGTAATAAAGGACTTAAAGGATTTAAAAATTCGGTCAAACAAGCTTTAAATGGTCAAACCCGGTCAAAACCGCGTATTAACGGGTCAAACGTAAAAACAAGATTTTCAACTATAAAAGGCCAATTTACACAATTTAAGGACTTAAAAATTTATAAAGAAATCTTTTAGAAAATACCTACTGGTCCAAGATTTTAATATATGAAAACTCCAAATTACTATTAAAACTATCCGGCTTTTACCGTAACCGGGAGCGTTAAACGCGCAGTTTTTAAAATCAAACACGTAGACTAAAGTTTTGAAACACTTACTCCATAATAATTATAATATGACTCTAATAATCTGATTTTTGGTCTTAAATGACATAAAAGGACAAGAAACTAAACTTGAGGGTAGAAACTGTCAATTTTGAAACTTGAGGGACCAAACTGTAAAAATTTTCCAAACCTTATAACCGACTTCCAGGAAGCTAATAAACACTTGAACAACAAAATTTCTTAGTATACTTAACCAAATGAAATGAAAATCCCTATTTTCATGAAGACGCCTTGACCTGCCATAAAAGGAAACTTTTTATACAAACCTTCACGAAACCAAGGCCTTACTCAATAGCTAAACCCTTGAAACCATTGTTGCACTTTGAATGAGTTTAGGGCAGTAGCTTATTGCTTAATATGTACATGTTAGGGTGCTAGACTTGTGACACTTCCCGGCACACCAAGAGACTTTTGATTTGGAAACCTAAGGTGAGTTCTAGTGATCCCCCTTTTTACTATTGTTTTGGGATGAAACATGCTCTACTTTTTATGAACTATGATTGTGATTTATTTGATGATTCTATGTGGGATTTGTGGTTACCTGCTGATGCTTATATCATAATCATTAATTCTTTCGTGAACCGCTTGATTTATATGGATAGATCTATTTGGGGAATCCCCCACACACAGTGGCTTCCGTTCCAGGAAGGTTACCCCACTGAGATCCTAAAAGATCGTTGTGGCATGTAACAAGTTTTGCTAAGATTCTATGGTGAACCATCCGGGCAGGTAGGGTTCACTGGTTTGGGGCTCAGTTTCTTCCTTCGGGAATATCAGGTAAAACACAACTTTAGAAGAGGCTAACCGGGACTGAGTGCAGGGTTGATTATGATTCTTCCCACGATGATAAACAAGGATTATTTTCTTTTAATCAATGAAGGATCTGTTAAGTCCTTTTGTTTTTAAACTTTAAGCACTTGAATTCACCAACTTTTTAGTTGACACAATTTTCTTTTGAGCATGTTTCAGGTAATGTATGAAGAGATCCTAGCTGTCGTGAAGACCTAGACTTATCCCCGTGACATGGCATTGGCTTATTTCCTTGATGAAACAATTGAACAATTTATATTTTGTGTTGAACAAGTACAATTTTATTTTTATGGATGATTGTAAAACTCATTTGGGGGCTTGATGTGTCTCTAGCCCTGTTACCTTTTCAAAACTTTAATGCCATGTGATATTCTCTCCTTTGAGCTCTTATAATGGTTTGTTTCCGCTGCCATATGTTGTTGCTAGTCTGTGACGTCCCACCCTACCTGGGCCCGGGGTGTGACAACAATTGGCGGATCTATTTACTAAAGCCTTCCTACCAGGACAGTTTGAGTATATAGTAAAGTCAATTGGTCTTATTAATCATATGTGAATGCTCTAAATCAAAATATTATCATAAGTGATCCTCTCCATGTTAATTGCATGTTTGTATTTTGTGTGTGTGATTTTTGTTTTCTTAGAAAAACCAAATACAAAAGTATAAATCAAAACTACAAAAATAGAGTCTTTCTCTAACTGTCAGTTTATATTTTTTAGAAAAGAATATGTTTATGCAATATGTGAGAAATGATAGTACATTAGTGAGATCAGTTGCATACTTCACTCATTAATAAAGTCTGACATGTTCAGATATGATGTGTAGACAATATCATGTATTATACTGAAAACGTAAATTCTTGTGATTATACTAAATCTTCATGCTTGTGTGTATTCATCTGAGTACTTTTGAGATGTTTTGGCTTATCAGATTGATTGCTTGTTAAGTTACACCACTCACACCTGTTGGTAATGTGTTTAATCATGAGATCTGTTACAAAGCATCATATCACTTCTCTGTTATGTGTCATCATAGACCTGAAGTGCTGAGATATCCTTTGCTGTAAGTGATTACAGACCTGGATTCTCTCTTTGATGCAAAAGATGCCAATGTGCACAAACTATTCAAATGAATAGTCAGAGCTGATGAAATGGTTATCCATGATCATTCTCTATTAATTTAAGTAACATGAACTCTGGTGATACATATGTTTCAAGTAATAAGTTGAGTATGTGTTATTTCTTGCATGTCATGATGATAGTTGAGCTCTCTCAGTCTCTGTATGATTTACATCATGTCATATCTAAATATACCCTAATCAATCCAAGAATTGAAAAAGTAAGTGAGTTGATAATTTGTCGAAAACAATCATATTCTATCCTTAGATCTTGTGTCTCCTCTGCTGTGATATCACTAACCTGGAACACACTTGATCAGGATTTATTCATTGTCTATGACTATTCACAATTTTTTATTTTAATATGCTGATCTTCATTGATATGATCTCACTGTAGACATTAATTCTTTTGTTTATATTAGATTTTGATTCTGCTTTCGTTTTGATTTTATGCATGTTTTATGTGTGTGAAGGCAATGTAATAATGAGATGTGTGATCTTATTATCTTACTTAGGAAACTTTTAAGTTTTTCAAACTTAAAAGTTTAGGGGGAGTAATAAACGGAAAAGTTGTTCTCAGAAAATCAAAATGAAAGTTAAAATGTTGAATTGAAAGGATGATGCTATATGTTCAAAGTGTATGTGAAGTTGAAAATGTAACTTTTGAAAATGATAATATGAACCTATATAAATTTGTAAGTGGAAATGCTTCTTTCAAAAGTTGAAAAAGAGATAATTGAGACTAAAATGAAGGGACAAAATAAAAATTAAAAGTTAAACAACAAGTGAAAAATTAAAATTGTTAAAAATTAAAAATTGAGTGTGCAAAATGCAAAAAGTTCAAATTTGAGGGACTAAAAGGTAAATTTTAAAAAAAATCAAAATTATGCTTAAAATGTTTAAATATTAGTATGAAATATTAGTAATATGTTTAAACAGTGTGCAGGTGAAGAAGTTTGAAAAACACAAGTGTAAGACTAAATAGGAGCATGGTGAACTTTCAGGAATTATACAAGTGTTTGGGCGTTTTTCATATTCTCATGCGCCTAAACAGTTGTAATAAGTCCATGAGTTTAACCAAGTGTTTGGGCGTTTTACACAAACCTATGCGCCTAAACAGTGACAATGAGTCTGATTTTAACCAAGTGTTGGACGTTTGAAATGTCTCATGCGTCTACACAGTGTTGAAATGTTTCAAGAGTTACAAGTGTTAGACGTTTCAGGAACTTTGTGCGCCTAAACAGTGCAAAAGCGCCTAAACAGTGCTTATGTGTCTGAACAGTTCTCATGCGTCTGAGTAAAAACGCACAAACAGTGCTCATGCGTCTCAGTATTTTGTGAATTTTAGGATTTCATACGCACAAACAGGGTTCATGCGTCTAAAATTTCACTTAATATAAATTGAACACTTACACTTGTTTCTCATTCACATTCAAAATTCAACAAAAACAATGCTCTGAACTATCAACTTGTCGTCATCGAACTCTCAGATTTTCAGTGATTGCAACAAATCTTGTTGATTGTTAGATATTATTTGGATCTATAAACGTAAGTTTGTGATTCAAATCAGTAGATTTTGGTTAAAACATGATGATTGGTATAGGCGTTTGACTGCTATTTGGGCGTTTGAACTCTATAACTTTCAAAGTCTAACGAATCAAATCTTATTCATATCTAAAATTGACTCTGGATTGTTGATATGTATCAGATTTCAAGCAATTTGATATAAAGTTCATCAATTGAAATTGTAAATGATATTGATTATAAATCGATCAGTATGTTCTTCGAAGAAAGAAGAAGATGAACAGACAGATTCAAATTTGAATAAAAAAATAAAAATAAAAATAAAAAATATTTTTTTAACAAAAAGTAGATAAATCAGAATTAAAATGCTTGATGATAGATACAAAATAAATAAATTTTAAAGATTTCACAAATTAAATTCATAAGTCAAAAGTCAAAATCATAAGTCAAAATTGAATTCAATATTACAAAATTGCAAATTCATATGTAAAAATAAAACTCATTAATCAAAATATCAATGTTCTCATATTCCTTTTCTCTATGTTTTGCAGATGGCAGATCTGAAGTTTTAGCCTAAACATAATGTTGCTGCATTCTTAGATGATGAAAACAGAGAAGCTGTTGGTTATGAAGAGATTATTCGATTTCTGCTTAGATCAAAATATGTCTATGCAATGTGTGCAAGACCAATGATTAATGCAAGATTGATCAAAAGATTTTAGAGAACGGCAGAAGTAGAAAGAGATAAAGAAGGGAATAAAGTTCTAAGAGCTTTCATTACATCAGATAGAATGCTTGAAGTTTCTGAACAAGCAATCAGAACAGCTCTAAAACTTGGTGAAAATGACCCAGATGACTTATCTGAGTATACTTTCAATGAATGTAAAGATGTATTTCTACAAATGGGTCATCATGATCACTTCTCTAGGAAACAATTCTTCAGAGCAAAAGTATATAAGCACTGGAAACTATTGTGATATATATTTCAACATTGCATGTCTAAAAGAAGTGCTGGTTGGGATTCATTCCCAATGGACATTGCATCTCCTATCATTGCTTTAGCCACAAACAAAAGATTCAACATGGCAAAGTGGATAATGAATGGATTCATATTTAATCTTGAAAGAGGAAAGAGAAACAAATACTTGATGTATCGAAGATTTCTCCAATTGCTTATTAATGAAGAGAATCTAGATCTATATGTAGAAAGAGTTAAAGGAGATAAGCTGAAATTAGAGCATATGTCAGAAGCTGTGTATAAAAGACTTGCAATGATTACTGGTGCTCAAAACATTCCAGAATTTGATTATATAAGGAATGTATCTATGGATGAAGTAGACATCAATCAACAACACTATCATTTATCTGAAGATGAACCAATAGATCCAAATGATCTTATTGAGGATGTTGTAGATGATATGATTGATGATGATGATGAAGAAAGTGATGATGAAGCTACTGAAAGCTCATCAAATGATAATGATGATGATAACAATGATGATGATGATAATAATGATGATGAAGATGGTAATGATGGTGCAACTGAAGCACATCAAGAGACAATTGATGAAAGGAATGATGATGAAAATGTCAATGAACCTCAAAACTTAGCTGAAGAAACTAATGATGCTGATATTCATGCTGATTCTGTACATGAAGAAGATTCACAAAATCAAAATTTTGATTTTGATTTCATGAATGATATGTTCTATGAACCAGTATTTCAAGCTGAAGTGAATGAAGAAGTTGAAGAAATTCCTGTTAGTACGACACACAATGTGTCAGTACAAACAGAGGAGATAGTAGATATTGATGAGATGGAGAACATGAAAGAAGAAAATTTGATTAAAGAGAAAGAAATTGAAGAATTGAAAGTTGAGAATGAAAGATTGAAAGAGATGAATATATCTCTTGAAAAGGAAATTCAAAAGCTAAAGTATGAAAACTTGAAGTTGAATGAAGAAAATTTATTGAAAGATGAAAAGATTTTGAGCTATGCAAAAGATAAAGAAGTGTTGGAGCTGTAAAATAAAAAATAAATAAATAAATAAATAAAAATAAAAAAAGGAAAAGTTTGCAAAAATAAAAATTTAGGGGGAGAGTATAAGTAATAAAAATGAAAAGTGTACTGAGAACTTGATTCGAGATGACTGAGAAATGATTGTATATCATCTTGAAATGCTTGTTTTTGCATGACTTGCGTTTTAAAAATGAGAAATAATAGTAACTGATGCTGTTATCTGATTTACATATTATTTTTAAGTGCAAATAATAGAAAAACAAACAGATGCTTTAATGATATGCTTGGTAGACTCAGCCTGAATAATAAAGTAGACAGCAGTATCATGATTTAAATTAAAATATATGCTTAAGGATGTCTGGATTTACGCGATCATTTTGGCCTGCACAAAAACTGAGTCCCGACAAAAATTGGATTGAGAATTGATCTTTCACCCACCATGATACAAATCATATAAGTCATATCTTTGAGCCATGTCTGGTGTATTTATGTGTCTTGTGTTTGTGCTAATCTCCTCTGTTGTAGGGAAGTACTGACCTGGAGTGATGATCTCCTCTGCTGTACGATAATACTGACCTGGAGCTCTCATCGGCACATGATTAAATGGTTATCTCCTTTGTTATACGTGAGTATAGACTTGGAGCTCTCACCATTTTGATCTAAGTTGTCAAATCATCTAACGATGAATTCATCACAGAATATAATATTCTGATGATAATCACTTGCACACTAATGTACACGCCTTGCTCTATAAAGATCATAACAAAATTCAAGAAATCCTGAGGTTGGGTGAGGGTTTTTGCCAAATGATTGTGGGGTCCTAATATTCTAAAGCATCTAATCGAACCTTAACAAATCATTTGCTGCTTGTTGAAAAAGATAGGGCATGAGTTTAAGTGAAAAAATATATCAGCAATCGTTATTGATCTGTTTAAGAATTTCAAAATCATTCAAAGACTGTGATTAGATTCACTTATCAGTGTGATCTCATTGCTTGTCAATGATTAAATTCATCTTTGTGCTAAGTATATCTTGAGGATGTGATCTCATGATCGATTCAGTTTTCGGTTTTTGATTGTTAAAAAAACAAAAAAAAACAAAAAAAAATAATAGATAAAAAAATGTTATAATAAATGTATATAATATAAAAAAAATTATATTAAAATTTCATTTTAATTTCTCTTAGGTCTTCCATATTATGCTGATTACATTTTATTATTTTTCATGCATTTCATAGAAATTGAGCACAAACGAACACGGGATCGCTTGTTTTCAAACACAGATAAACACGGTTTTATTTTGTTAAAATGAAATGATCTAATTCGAAATGTCGAGATTGTGTTTGTGAATGTGTTTGAGGTTTTTGTTGTAAGTGATGGCCGATCATCAGTTGAGCAGTGTACCTGATCAGAGAACTTGTTCCTCAAGTTTGCAGAAGATACCAAGCTAGGAATCCTCCTCCTACATCTTCTGAAGCACTCAAGATTAGAGATTTGGGAAACCTGTTTCAATATCCTTGTAAAGCTTGCACTCGAAAATGGGGAGCATATAAATAGGAGGAGCTTAAGAGATGAAAAATCTTTCTCATCAGATTCAGAAAGATTCAAATTGAAAATCTTTCTACTGTTGACTTCTCGATGCTGATTTCATTTGAAGACGTTGATAATGATAGACTAAGGGGGAGAATTGTTGGAGCTGTAAAAGATAGTCTATATTATCAACACAGTGAAAGTCAACAAAAGTTAACGTCACGGTCAAAGTCAACAAAAGTCAAACCCGACACGTTCGAGACGAGGAACCGAGACGAGAAGTTGAAGATTTAAATGACTAGGAGTTTTATTGTAATAAATATATTTTGTGTGAACAAAATATATTTTATCTTGTTTTTAGTCATTTTTATGCTTAAGATGTAACTTTGTATTAATTAGCCTAAGTCTAGGGGGTTAAATGCAATTACTGAATATTAGTCTAGACTATAAATAGGTTAATTGTCATTAGTGTTGGTTAATGGTTGCATGACCAATTGATTGAGGGATTTACTTGTAAACAATATTATTAGCAATCAATAGAGATCAAAGGGGTTTTGATTGTGATTATCATTTTTTGATCTAATTCTTCATGATTTGATTCAAGTTTGATTATCCTGGATTTAGAGTTCATGCTTGTGGGAACAAGTATGAAGGTAATGCTATTATGAACTTGGATTGGTAGATATTCATATGGATGAATATAGAGCAAAAGGTTGCTGCCAAGGTTCATAGGTATTTGTGGGATGCAAATATTGGACTGACCTGCATCTCAAACATTACTACATGGAATCTTCTTGATTGATCATAACTAATTTTGAGTAAAGGCGAACATCATTTGGTATTCCTCTGACCTGAGATACATATTGGGTCTTGATATTTACCGAATATTATACTTTGACTTAGCTCTTCGTTGTTCTGAAACATGGCAGTACAAAAGTCTGAGTTCAGGTATGATATAAGGTAATTGTGAGAGACGTATTAAGGGTAGTAAACCGTTGTTAGGTGGTATTTACTGCTTGCATCAATCTTCTATGAATCTTGTGCAAGTTGGGGATTGTTGGACCTTATATGCCCAAGACACATACAAGATTGATGTGGTTAGTACGTTATGATCCAAGTCGGGTCATACCCAATAAAAAGCTATACAAACACCAATTAGTATTTATTTGTTGATAAGATCAAACAAATAAATACCGACACCAATTTAGAAAATGGGTTTTTCTAAATCGTTGCTTTTGTAAAAGAACAACATGTCACACCCCGGGCCCAGGTAGGGTGAGACGTCACAGACTAGCAACAGCATATGGCAGCGGAAACAAACCATTACAAAAGCTCAAAGGAGAGAATATCACATGACATTAAATGTTTAAAAAGGTACCGGGGCTAGAAACAAATCAAGCCCCCAAATGAGCTTTACAACCAATCATAGAAAATAAATTGTACTTGTTCAACACAAATATAAAATTGTTCAAATGGTTCATTAAGGAAAATATGCCAATGCCATGGTCACGGGGATAAATCTAGGTCTTCACAACAGCTAGGATCTCTTCATAAATTACCTGAAACATGCTCAAAAAGAAATTTGTGTCAACTAAAAAGTTGGTGAATTAAAGTGCTTAAAGTTTAAAAACAAAAAGGACGTAACAAATCCTTATTTGATAAAAAGGAATAAATCATAGTTTCAACATCGTGGGAAAATCATAATCAACCCTGCACTCAGTCCCGGTTGGCCTCTTCTAAAGTTGTGTTTAACCAGATATTCCCGAAGGAAGAACTGAGCCCCACACCAGTGAACCATACCTGCCCGGATGGTTCACCATAGTTTCTTAACAAAACCTGTTACATGCCACAAACGACCCTTTAGGATCTCAGTGGGGTACCCTTCCTGGAACGGAAGCCACTGTGTGTGGGGGATTCCCCAAATAGATCTATCCATATAAAACAAGCGGTTCACGAAAGAATTAATGATCATGATATAAGTATCAGCAGGTAACCATAAATCCCACATATAATCACCAAGTAAAGCACAAATATTGTTCAAAAATAAAAGAGCATGCTTCACCCCAAAACAGTAGTAAAAAGGGGAATCACTAGAACTCACCTTAGGTGTTAAGTGAAAATACTCTTCGTGTGCCGGGAGTGTCTCAAGTCTAGCACCATAACATGAAAATATTAAGTGATAAGCTACTGCTCTAAACTTATCTAAGGTGCAACAAGCGTGTCAAGAGTTTAGTTATCGATCAAGACTTTGATTTCGCGAAGGTTTGTGTAAAAAGTTTCCTTTTATGGCAGGTCATGGTTTCTTCATGTAATTTGGGATTTTTACATCATTAGGTTAAGGATATCAGGAAATTTTGTTGTTAAAGTGATTATTAGTTTCATAGGAGTCGGTTATAAAGTTTGGTAAAATTTTACAGTTTAGCCCCTTAAGTTTCAAAATTGACAGTTTCTACCCTCAAGTTTGGTTTCTTGTCCTTTATGACACTTAAGACCAAAAATAAGGTTCTTGGAGTAAAAATTGACTTATTATTGAGTAAGTGTTCCAAAATTTCAGTTTATGGGTCCGGTTTGAAAACTATGCGTTTAACGCTCCCGGTTGCGGTAAAAACCGGAGAGTTTTAACGGTTAATTTAGGGTTTCCATAAATTTGAGTCTTGGACCAGTAGGTATCATCTAAAAGATATTTTTATAAGTTTTAAGTCCTTATATTGTGAAATTTTGCCTCTAATAGTTGAAAGTCTCGTTTTTACGTTTTACCCGTTAAAACGCGTTTTTAACCGTATTTGACCATTTAAAGCTTGTTTGACCAACTTTTCAAATCCTTTAGGTCCTTTATCATTTAACTCTCTGAAATTAAATGATTTTTTTAAATCTTAGCTTTAAACTCCTTTTTCTTGGATTTTTCTCAAAAACGATGCCCAGTTGGTACCCGTTTTTAGTTAAAACGCCATTTAATTGTTCTTTTGACCATTTAAATTACCCATTGACTCCAGAACACTTTATTAATCATTATTAAGCCTGGAATTCTTTTTTAAATGGTTAACACCATGTTTTACTATTTTTAAAATTGTTTTACCATGTTTCGGGTCCCGAAATTAACCAAAATGGGTCTAATCTTAACATGTCTTTAATTTCAAGGGATTAACCATTTGTCACACACTTAATATTAATCAAAACATTCTGAAATTATGTCCAAACTCACGGCTAGGTTACCCATCACAACAATGAACCATCAACTTAGTGATTTTGCCATAACCGACCATAACACATGTGTAAATCCTTGCAAACTTGTATCCAAACATTACCAAAACCTCATTTAACTTTAAAACCAGATTATTAGGGTGTTACCAAGTTGTTCATGAGCAGGTTGTAAACCTTGGTTAAGAGGGTTTTCAAACAAGTGCTTAGATTGTAACATTTCTTGTAAAAAGAAGGTTTTTAAGGTGTATCTTGGGCTATAACCATATATCCACGGTGTATATTATTTTGTAACTTTCAAAACAGGTTATTAGGAGTTCATTAAACCATTAACAAGCAGGTTATAAGTTTTGCTTTCAAGGGTTACAAGATTTACAAGTTGGATGGTGCAAAAAGTCCAAAAATAGGGTTTTCATGGTGGAAATCGGTTTCCACCTTAAGAATGACAAATCTAACGAGTGAGATACCTCTTGTGAAGTTGAAAGCTCCTCAAGAACAAGATAATAGTGTCAAGTTCTGCTACAACAAAGAGAGGAGGTGTGCTTAAAAGAGAAGTGAAAGAAACACATGAAAAGACCATTTTCGGGTGACATGAAGCTTACACTTGATGTTGTTCACGTTTTGGAGAGTGTAGATGGTCTTGGATAGCTCGAAACTCCTTGGACAAGGCTGGAGAATCTTCGACCAAAGCTGGAAAAGTCGAACAAGATGTAGAGGTGTGTCCAAACTCGCGAATATGGCCACCTTCTAGTGATTTTCGGTTGACCGAGTGTGTGAATGCCTTGTTCTTCAATGAACAAGGCTGGAAATCTAGAGAGAATGGTTTGTGTGTGTGTTTTGGAGTGTGAAATCAGCTGATGTGAGTTTTAAAGAATGAGAGAGAGGTTGCAGGACCGGTTAAGGGCTTAACAATTACAACACAACAACACAAAGAGGAGATTAACCAAACTTGATCAAACAGTAAACTGGATTAACCAAGATAATGATACAAAGAACACAAGTAATTATAAAGAGACAGAACAAGAAATTTGAGTTTCAAGGATGCAGTATATTGCTTTCTCAAGTTCTATTACAAGTGTTACAAAGCATAAAGAAAGATACTAGAACAAGAAATACTTATACTACAACCTACAGCCGGCTATACTTTGAAAGCCAGCTGGATACAATTGACTAGACATGCCATTGCTCACATCCTTATCTATTACAAAAAGGATAAAGTACATAAAGTAGAAGGTTACAAAGTCAAGACCTCAATGTACAGTTACCAAAAGCATGGACCTTTTCACCAACTCATGTAAGTTGGTGACTTTACAGAGATGCAGCGGAAAGGTGTCAAGCTTTATGGAACAGTAAATCAGATAAAGCATGTTACTAAAAGTCTTCGGAAGAAATCTGTCTTCATAGGATGAAGCTTCGGAAGACTTTGTCTCTGAGGCTTCGGAAGACTTCATATTTGGCTTCGGAAGATATTGGTCTTGGCTTCGGAAGATTTTACACTTAGAATATTTCTAGTGCATGGTGTAAAACTTCCGAAGCAATTCTACTTCAGTACTTAGTGCATTACTTTGTAGAGAGACTTTGGATGTTTTGGTATGCATCAGACTTAAAGGAATCCTTACGAACTCCCCCTAGGCTGATGCTTTCAAAACATTTAGAAGATCTTCAGATGTTAGTAGTCTTCAGCACAATCATGACCATAGCCTTCTTCATTAGATGGTCAGGATCATTCAGACTTTTATAGTATCTTCTCATCTCAAAGAGATCATGCAGAGGTAAGTTGATTATGTCTTTCCATGTATAGACATTCTAAACACTTTGATCTCTGATTACATGCCATCTTTCTGGATTAGTAGAGAAGGTCCAGGATAAGATGGGTGTCTCAGCTACCAGAGGAGCCACTTGCATTGGAGTTGATTGGGCTGCCTCTTCATGCATTTCCTCAGGTTGATCTGACTCAGCCTGAGGTGTAAAGGTAGATGATTTAGGCTTCTTCTTCTTAGACTTTGGTTTAGAAGCCATCCTCTTCTTCCTCTTAGATGACTTTAACTGAGAATACTAGTCTGCGGCACCTTGTTTATCATCCTTGTCCTTCTCAGTTGGGTGTTCCTCCCTCACAAGTTCAGAAGGAGAGGGAGTTTGACCCTGCCGTGGATTAGAAGATGAAGCTTGCTGAGGCTCAGCAGGAGGTCTGGGTTGTGTTGTCTTAGGTTCTTCAATCTTAACCTCCACTTCAGGTGGGACTTGACTTGGAAGAGAGTGTAAGTCAATCAGCTCACCACTCTTGATCTTCTGCTTGATTACCCTTATATGCTCATCCATTGTGGATAGAGACATAGGGCCAAGTCTCCTTCCGGAGAATCCATACATCTTTAAGAAGCTCATCATCCTTTGTCTGTCAGCAGACTTCTTCATACTCTTTTGGATGATGGCTCTTGACTTTGCAGCTTTTTCCCTTAGCTTCTTCTTAGTTGTCTTTATCTCCTTGACTAACTCAAGCTCAAGTTGTTTTAAGTACTCAAACTCAACAAAGTCATAGGACAAGGGAAGAAGTGCATCTGCCTGATAGAAGCCTGTGGCACTCAGGTACTTGATCATTTTGATCCTATCTTCTTCTTTGTCTACCTGAGGTTCTTGTTGAACCACATCTTCTTGTACAGGGCTTTATTGAACTGGGGAAAGAGTAGGAGCACGCTTGTAGAGTCTTTTCTGTCTCTTCTCCTCTTTGAATTGGTGAAGTAACCTTGCATCCTCCTTTTCTTTCATCTCTCTTGACACATCCATGTCAGCGAGTTCATTTAGTTGTTCTAAGGGAAGAGAAATGATTTCATCAATGTCATAGTTCCTGGTCTGCAGATAAGTAATCCTGACTGCCCTTAACTCATCATCTTGAGTATTTGGTCTGGGGGCAACCCTGATTGCAGCTTGCATAAAACCTGAAGACCCAGAGGAACTTTCTCCCCTTAGCTTCCTCTTCCTCTCTCTCTTCCTCCTCAATTTCCTCAGGAGTCAAAATCCTTTTCCCTTTGTCACCCACAGACCTTTGTGACTCAGGGTGGATAGAGGTTTGGCCTTCATTGCTTGGTGTAGCATCCATGCTCTGGCTAGAGAGAGGCTGAGAAACACCTTCACCAGCAGGTGTCTCAAAGGGAATGTGAATCTCTGCAGCAGTTGGTGATGATGAGACAGGGGTCTTAGGTTTTGCCATTGGGCCTACTAATCTTAGGGCCCACCTCAACATCCAGTTGACCGATGGCATTGCTTGATTGCCTAAGTCTCCTTCTTAAGCTAAACTCTGCAGTGATCCTGTCTTGGATTCTTTGAGCCAATTTGTCAGCTTGTCTTGAGTTGCTTGGATTGACAAGTGGCATATTGACTAGATCCAAACCTTCATAGAAGTTCAAATTTTGAAAGTCAAATACTTCTTGTTGCCCTTGAACTCTATGAAGAATGAGGGCTCTTCTATCAACATCATACCTCCACCTTATAATGTAGTTTGAAGTTCCTTGAGGTGGGGATGACACAACCCTTGGTATGCCTTCCTCAAAGAGACTCCTGATGATAGAGTCTATAGAGTCCACATTAATGTGAACTTGAGGAAGTTGCTGAGAATGCACAATTGCAAGTGAGGATGGTGAGTCCTCTATGTCCATTCTCTGTGAAGAACTCCCAGGTTTAGTGGCTGCAATGACTTTCTCCCTCTTTTTGGTAGCATCACCCACTTGCATAGGTGAGCTGGAGGATAAATCAATCACATCCACAGGTTCTTGTGTTCTTGGTTGAGCTCTTCTTAAAGGTCTCCCAGCTAGTTTTTCCTTAAGATATGAAATCTGAAGTTGTTGATCATTGACCCTGTTGTGCAAGGTAGTCACCTGAGATTCAAGGTGACTGACCTTTGAGACTAGGTAAGTGCATGTTTTAGACAATTTGTGCACCATTAGTCTCAGATTCCCCTCTTCTTCATCAAAAGAATCATTGGGGGATGAGATGATTGGACTAAAATCCTCTCTCTCACCACCAGCTTGAGGTTCTTGGATGCTGGTTTTTCCCTGCTCACTAGCAATCTCAGTTGAGATGTCAGTGGGCTGAGTTGCCATGGTTGATGTCTTAATGATGTAATCACTTGCAGAAGTGAGAGCCTCTTCCATATGAACATCCTGAACAGGTTCAGAAATGTCCACCTCAGTTATAGGTGACTGATGTGGGCTAGACTGAGGAGATTCAGAAGTACTCATCTCTCTTTGAGTAGGGGAAGAGAAGAGAGACTCATGGTACTCACTGAATCCTAAGTCTTCATCAGTATAGAAGAATAGGTTGGGAATAGGTTGATTTAGATCTAAAGGCTGGGGATGGTAACTGTCCCCTGAAGGTTGTTCACTTGAGTGTTGAGACTCAGAGTGAAGGCTTAAGGCTGTTGGGCTTGTGAGCTCATCAGGGTGAGCATGAGGAACCTCATCCCTGATAGTTGAAGAGATGGGAGTGGTTTGCTCCTCAGGGGAAGTGGGAGCTCTAGTGTCCACTTCCTCCTGTAAAAGTGAGTATATGGGGACCTGCACAGACTCAATAGCTTGATTAGGGGTTCGTTTGGATTTTCTTTGGTAGGTTAGGGTTATTTGAGGCCTTTTTAATGGTAAAGAGGTAGAAGGTGTGGGTTCAACACTAGCTTGTGTTGCTAGGTTGTCACCTTGAGCAATGAGCTCTAACATTTTGGGGACAAGGGCTGTTTCTACCCCTGAGATGTTGGGCTTCATTTGTCCCAATTTAAGAATATTATCTGTTTCCCTCAATTGTGAGCCCAGTTCACAGTTGAGAATGTGTTGAACATATCTTGGAAACAAGTAATACTCCAAGGAGTCCAAGTTTGCAAGTAAATTGGTATTAACAAATTGAGAGTACCTGAACTTGACCCCTTGAACCATTCCATGCACTATGAAGGAGAGATCCTCAGGAATCTGGTCCCACCCTCCATGCTTGTTTGACAAGCTGTGGATAACCACATGGAGTAGGTATTTCCACTGGGAAGAGACATTCCCTTTCCTGAAGGTCTTTACAGAGAAAACTCTCTCATAGCCTATCTGCTCAAAGGAATGATTGACAGCTTCCTTTGGGAAGGACAACTCACCTTCTTCATCATCCAGCTGCAAATGAGAATTGATGATGGCCGGAGTGATGAAGATTGTCCTCCCTTGCACTGTGGTAGACAGTGCCTTCTCCCCATCCATAATGACCTCTTGGCAGGTCTTCCAGAATTCAAGCAGATGATCCTCATACATAGTAGGATCAATGGTTAGGGAGGTGAAATAATTTGATAGAGTTAAGAATTGGCAAAGCTCTGAGATACTTTCATCTTTCTCAGAGCTTAACATAGCAACCTGGTTGTGTTGCCTGTGAAGTTGCATGGAGAAATATGGGTTGTTTCTGCGGTTAAGGTTGGCCATTTGAGAAGCTTAAGGTTGAAGAAAGGTAAAAAGCAAAGGTGGTTTTGGGAATTAGGTTTAAGGAATAGTAGAATTGAAGAAGATAGTGAGGAAGAGGGGGAACCGTTGGGTATTTATGTGAAAAGGGATTTGAACCAAAGTTAATGAAAGAGGATCTTTGAAATCCGAAAGTCGGTCCCACCTCTGAAAAAGTAGTTTACTTTTGCTCAAAAGTAGTTTTCTTGGAATTCGAAAAGCTTCCGAAGGTAAATTATCTTCGGAAGTTTTAATGAAAAAGCTTCCGAAGCTAAAATGACTTCAGAAGATTTTCCTTAGAGTCTTGAAAATTTTGCTTCGGAAGAGAAATAAACACTTGAATGCTTTGTATATGGAACAGCAAAGCTTCCGAGAGTTAATTTTGCTTCGGAAGGAAAAAGTCCTTAAAAACAAATAAGTGTCTGAGACAAGAATTTAAGCTTCGGAAGATAGATTTAGACTTCTTCGAAGGTAAAATTTCTTAGACAGTTATTTATTTTGAAGACATGATTTTCTTCCGAAGGTAAAAGTATATCTTCCGAAGGATCAGAAAATTTTGAAGAATCTAAGGAAAGTCTTCAAAAAGGATTTGATATCAAAAGAAAACATGAGCTTATGAGAGTGATGAACTAGACAACTTAGAACACACATATTTTAAGAAATAATTAGAATTAGTTTTAAAAAAAATCTACTCAAAGTTAATCATCCCAATAGCTGATATTAGATATTTAAATCTCTGTTCATCAAAAGCTTTTGTAAACAGATCAGCATATTGTTCATCTGTATGAACTTTGACTAGTTTAGATAATCCCTTTTCATAGTTATCTCTTATTATATGATACCTGATATTGATGTGTTTGGTCCTTGAGTGCTGCACAGGGTTCTCAGTGATAGAGATAGCACTATTGTTGTCTATGTGGATAGGAGTCTCCTTGAAGTTAAATCCATAGTCCAGCATCTGATTTTGAATCCAAAGCACTTGAGCACAGCAACTTGCAGCAGCAATGTATTCAGCCTCAGTAGTTGATGCAGACACACAAGATTGTTTCTTGCATTGCCATGAGACAACCCTTCCACCAAGAAATTGACATCCCCCAGATGTAGACTTTGCAGTCATGTTGCAACCACCATAATCACTATCTGTATAAGCATACAGATTGAAGTCAGGATTCTTTGGATACCATAAACCAAGTGTTGAGGCACCTTTGAGGTATCTTAAAATCCTTTTGACAGTGATGAGGTGAGACATCTTAGGGTTGGCTTGATATCTTGCACAAATACATGTAGCAAACATGATATCAGGCCTGCTAGCTGTAAGATACATAAGAGACCCAATCATAGCCCTGTATAAATGTTCATCTACACACTCCCCCTCAAGATTAGGTCCAAGGGAGTGGTTTCTGGCTATGGGTGTCTTAGGAATCTTACAATCAGTCATGTTGAACCTCTTGTGTATGTCCTGAACATACTTTGACTGACTTATGAAGATGCCATCTTCAACTTGCTTCACTTGAATTCCCAGAAAGAAATTGAGTTCTCCCATTGCACTCATTTCAAATCTGTCTTTCATCAGCTTCTCAAAGTCTTTGCAGAGCTTTGGATTAGTTGAACCAAAGATGATGTCATCTACATATACCTGAACTAGCAATAAGTCATTTCCCTGTCCTTTGATGAAGAGAGTTCCATTTATAGTACCTCTCCTGTATCCATGTTTACAAAGATACTCAGACAATGTCTCATACCACTTCCTGGGTGCCTGATGCAGCCCATAAAGAGCTTTGTCAAGCTTGCAGACATAATCAGGATGATCAGGGTCTACAAAACCAGGTGGCTGTTTGACATAAACCTCTTCATCAATCACTCCATACAGAAAAGCACACTTTACATCAAGTTGAAAGACCTTGAAGTTCTTGGATGCAGCAAATGCCAGGAATATCCTAACAGCTTCTAATCTTGCTACAGAAGCAAAGACATCAGTGTAGTCAATCCCTTCTTCTTGTGTGTATCCTTGAACAACTAGTCTTGCCTTGTTCTTGATGATAATGCCTCTATCATCCTTCTTATTCCTAAAAACCCATTTGGTTCCAATGGTAGTCTTCCCATGAGGAAGAGGACAAAGGTTCCAAACTTTTTCCTTTTGAATTGAAGCAACTCTTGTTGCATAGCTTCAACCCAACTTCCATCCTTTAGAGCTTCATAACCTTTCTTTGGCTCTGTTTGGGATAAGAAACAAGAGTGAAGACAAACATTTGCTTCATGGGTTTGTCCTCTTGTTCTTACCCCTGTGACAACATCTCCAATGATGTTTGTGGTGGGGTGAGACTTGTGGATCCTTAGCTGAGGGATCACAACAAGTTGCTGAGAAAGATCCAAATTTGAGAAATTTAGATCTGGCATAGATGATTCACCCTTCACATCACCACACTTATCAAGATTAACTTGATCCAATGAATGTGTGATATCATTGATGTTGTCATCTATGGTGTGGTTATTAGCATCAAGGAATTCCTGATCACTTTAACCATCACCATTGTTGTCTTCCATAATTGAGGTATCTTTATCTGGTTGTGGAGCCTTTGAGCTGGAATTTGAAGGCACACCAGATGTATCAGCTGAATTTGTCATTGTAGTGCTGATAGAAACCTCATTTTCTGAAGTAGTTCCAACTGGAGCTGAAGATGTATGAGATCAGGGTCTTCCTAGCTCAAATCTTGGATATGGATCACCTGTATTTAAATTTTCTGCAGATCCTGAAACACTCTCACAAGATTTGTTAAAACAGTTGGTAACTAAATCAAGATCAAATAGCCAATCAGGACCAGAACCAGCCACACAGGGTATGTGTTCATTGAAAGTCACATTGGCTGACTCCTCAACAATTCTAGTTCTGAGATTGTATACTCTATAAGCCTTGGCTTGGGATGAGTATCCAATGAAGTGTCCATCATTTGATTTCTCAGCAAACTTGGCAATTTGATCCTTGGTATTCAAGATGGTGCAGGGACATCCAAATGACCTGAGAAAACCAATGAAAGGTTTTCTCTTGGGCCAAAGTTCATAAGGAGTCTTACCATGAGTCTTAACTACTAAAACTCTATTTTGCACATAGAAAGCAGTATTTACTGCCTCTGCCCAGAAGGTGATGGGCAGTTTAGAGTCAGACAAAATAGTTCTTGCAGCTTTAATTAGTGTCCTGTTTCTCCTCTCAGCAACACAACTTTTCTGAGGAGTCCTGGGAGCACTGTATTGTCTTGTAATGCCTTTATCATCACAAAATGTATCAAGGATTTGATTCTTGAATTCAGTCCCTTGATCACATCTTATGGTTTTGACCTTGTGATCACTTTGATTCTCAATTTTTAAGATGAAATTCTTCAGAATCTCAAGGGTTTCATCCTTAGTTCTAAGAAAGAAAACCCAAGTGAATCTTGTAAAATCATCTGTGATCACCAAACAATAAGAGGTCCTTCCTAGACTCATTACACCGGTGGGGCCAAAGAGATCCATATGTAACAAATGTAGGGGAGTAGTGATAGAGTTCTTTTCCTTAGGCTTGTGAGATACCTTATGTTGCTTCCCTTTCAGGCATGCAACACAATGATCATCACTTGTAAACTCTTTCTTTGGCATTCCAGTTACCAAATCATGTTTAATTAGTTTATTCATGTTCTTAAAGTTTACATGGCACATTCTTTTATGCCATAGGAAAGACTCATCACTATTTGCTTTAGATAGAAAGCATGAAACTTCTCCAGAGGGAGATGTTTCTTGCAAATCCATCTTGTACATGTTCCCTTTCCTGGGGGCTCTAAGCAGGATGTGCTCATGAGGAATGACCACTCCAGGCTTGAGAACAATGCACTCATGCTCAGTAAAGAGCATGTTATTGCTCTGATCACAAAATTGGGATACACTCAGAAGATTATACCCAAGCTCCTTGACAAAGTTTACCTTTTCAATGCTGAGCTTACCATTTGTGACCTTGCCCCTTCCAGAAATGTAACCACCTTCATCTCCTCCAAAAGCAACTGGTCCTCCATCAATTCTCTCAAAGTTATGGAGTAGTGACCTATTGCCTGTCATGTGCCTGGAACAGCCACTATCAATGATCCAGACATTCCTATTTGTCTTGAGTTGTTCTTGCACAAAGAAAATGATTTGTTACATTTGAAAACCCAAGCCTTACTTGTCTTGGGCTCACTAAGTATAATAGAAGGTAATGCAACGGTAATAGATCCTATGGTTGTGCAAGAGGGATCTTGAGCTGTTGTTGATAGAGAAACTTCAGTCACTTGGTCTTTCTTAGACTTCCACACCACCTTTGGAGTCTTGGACTTGACCTTCAAAACCTTGGAAGCTTTTGGGACTTCACATGTTTTGATGACTGAACATTCGGAAGATTCTTCAGTCACTGCAGCAGACTTCAGTGCTTCGGAAGAATTCCTTTCTTCCGAGACCAACCTTCTTCCGAAGGTAATTTTCCATTTACCTTCTTCTTTGATTTGGAGCTTTCAAAGGAAACAGATTTTCCTTCCGAAGCTTAATCTTCTTGAAACTCTTTGAAGTCTTTGTCTTGGTCATATGGACAGTACTTTTAGGATTGTATGACAATCCTTAGCAATGTGAGAGATACTTTCACACATGACACACAACATTTTCTTCTTCACAAGAGTCTCCTTATGAGAGCAAGACTGTCTTTGGTCACATCCCTTCTCCACCTTCATCTTTGTAGATGCTAAGACAGTTCTTTTGGGCTGTGAACTGTTTTTGGAGTTTGATGGTCCAGCTTGTGCAGCAGCGGTACACAGCAGATCAGTCTTCTTTTTGGTACTGATATGATTTGGACAAGAACCAAAACTCTTAGCTGAAGAGTTTTGGTTGATGTCTTCAGTCTTTACTACTTCAAACCCTGCAGAGATAAAAACTTGTTTCCGCTTAGAGTCAAAAGTAGCATTGATCTCTTGAGCCTTCTTTGCTTTTCTTTTGCTCTTCCTGATCAAGTTCTTTCTCTTTGACTTGGTCATCATAGTAGACTTCTTCTCCTCAGAAGAATAGTGGCCCTTAGTAGAATCCTTCTCTTCACTCTTCTCAGATGAATTCTTCACTATCTCTTCTTCATCCTCTTCACTTATAGGATCTATGAGAGGAAGCTCATCTTCACAAGTTCCACACCTAGGAGATCTTACAGACAAGATTGTGTGTGGAGGAGCTATCTCAGTTGATCCCAGTCCCTATCTATTTTAATAACACACTTTGTTGTGCAGGGATGAGAATATCATGTTCTTGAAGGTCTCTTCTTCAAGAACACTATTTTCTGCCCTGGCTTTGCTGATCACAAGCTCAGCCTGGCACTCAGTCAGCTTTGTTATGAGATCTTGGATTTGAGTCCTAAAATCTGTATGTTCATGTTTTAGAACTGAAATAGTTTTTTCTTTATGTCCTCTATTTTTAGTTTATAATCATTTTCAGACTTTCTAAAATCATATTTTAAAATGTTTGAGGACTCAAGATCAGATCTCATCTCCAAGTTATAGGACCTATTTCTGTTAACATTAGTAATGCATTCAGGAGTACAGAGATGTTCCAATACCTTGGCTTCATCATGATCTGCCATTAGTGCTTGGTTTGGAGAAGCATCTTCCACCTGAAAACTCCAGTCAAAGCCTCCTTCTTCAACAGCAACAGCAGCTTGTTGCTTTGGCTTCTCATTCTGCGGGGCTTTGTTAGTGTAGTTTGGTCTGGTTTGTGCTTGGCCACCATTTGTTTTAGGTACCTTACACTCTCTAGCAAAGTGGCCCATCAATTACAGTTGTAACACTTGACTTTGCTTTTATCCAAGCCAAACTTTCCACTGGTTGCATTGCTTGGAAACCTCCTTCCAGTTCTCTTGTAGAACTTCTTGGCTCTATGAGTGAGAAGAGCCATCTGCTGAACTATTTCCATATATTCCAGGTCATCTGGATGGATACAATCCAGGTCTTCAAGAGTGAACAGAGAGTTGTCACAACTTTCATCAGAAGACACAAAGGCTTGAGAAGAGCTTGTCTCTTGGAATGGGCTTCCTTGAGTGTAGTCTCCCTGGGTGTCTATGGGAAGGTGATGAAAGGACCCTTTGGTGAGTTGTCAGGGTAGCATATGAGATGATGTTGGGGTTCTACGCTATCCCTTTCAACCACATGCAGAGCTGAACCCAATTGATTGTTGGACTTGCCAGATGAACCTTGCATGTTCATCTCCATCTGGTAGCCACTGAGAATCCCATATAACTCTGTCAGAGTAAGAGTTTTGAGATTTTCAGTCCTCTTGATCACCACACAGTAGTGTGTCCATTGTCTAGGAAGTGAGGACATGAACTTCCTTACAATGTCTCTGTTTTCAAGAGGAACTCCTCCATCCACAAGGGTATCCACTATCTCAACATACCTGAAGTATTGCTGAGTCATGGTTTCACCTGTTTTGAAGGTGAAGTTTTCAAACTGCTGCTTCAGGAGATCCTTCTTGTTCTCCTTGGCTTCAGAGGAGCCTTCATACATCAGTTTTAGTGCATCCCACAACTGTTTAGCTGTTTTGCACTTCTTGAAACCTCTGTACACAGAGTTTGGAAGGGCAGTTTGAAGAGCAGTCATGGCCTTTCTATCAATCTCTACTCTCTTCCTATCTTCATCAGAGTAGTTAGCCACATCTTTAGGGATCATACCAGCACCAGTAGCAGAAGGAGTGCGGGGTATGAAAGGTCCATTTTCAACAGATTCCCACATTCTTGAGTCTAGAGACCTGATGAAACCTTCCATTCTCATACACCAGGTATCAAAGTCATCAAGAGTGATCAGTGGGGACTTGTTCATGGTTCCAGTATCCATATCAGTCTTTGAAATGGATGCCATTTTGAAAGTTTAGTATTTGTGTGTGTGAGGGATCATAAGATGGTGAGATCTTATATCAAGAGCCTGAAAAGCTCTAATACCAATTGCAGGACCGGTTAAGGGCTTTAAAATTACAACACAACAACACAAAGAGGAGATTAACCAAACTTGATCAAACAGTAAACTGGATTAACCAAGATAATGATACAAAGAACACAAGTAATAATAAAGAGACAGAACAAGAGATTTGGGTTTCAAGGATGCAGTATATTGCTTTCTCAAGTTCTATTACAAGTGTTACAAAGCATAAAGAAAGATACTAGAACAAGGAATACTTATACTACAACCTACAGCCGGCTATACTTTCAATGCCAGCCGGATACAATTGACTAGACCCAAACAAAATCAATTGTAGAATCAAAAGGCATATCTGCCTTTTGACCTTGTGACTATGACATGCCATAGGTCACATCCTTATCTATTACACCAAGGATAAAGCACATAAAGTAGAAGGTTACAGACTCAAGACCTCAATGTATAGTTACCAAAAGCATGGACCTTTTCACCAACTCATGTAAGTTGGTGACTTTACAGAGATGCAGCGGAAAGGTGTCCAGCTTTATGGAACAGTACATCAGATAAAACATGTTACTAAAAGTCTTGGGAAGAAATCTGTCTTCATAGGATGAAGCTTCGGAAGACTTTGTCTCTGAGGCTTCGGAAGACTTCATATTTGGATTCGGAAGATATTGGTCTTGGCTTCGGAAGATTTTACACTTAGAATATTTCTAGTGCATGGTGTAAAACTTCCGAAGCAATTCTACTTCAGTACTTAGTGCATTACTTTGCAGAGAGACTTTGGATGTTTTGGTTTGCATCAGACTTAAAGGAATCCTTAGAGAGGTGTAGAGATAAAAGTCTTGCATGAAACTTGAATGGTGAGAGTGTGGGTGGTGTAGAGGAGAGGTGAGTGGAGGGAGAGGGGGCGGCCGATCTTGGCATCTTGTGTGGGTGTTTTGATTTAAATTTTAATGGAAAATAATTATTAGGTAGTGTAATTTTGTAGTATTTGGTAGAATATATTACTTGGTGGATGATGTTAATTGTAGTGTCTTGTGCATGTCCATGCATGCATGAACCGAAAACTTTATAAGTGTGAATGTATGCTCACATTTTAAGTTGTTTCACTTGAGATTAACTTTTGTAAGGGTGACTAGTTAACATTCCCGGGACACTAAGTTTAAAAAAGGTAAAACATAAACTATCTAAAAGTCAATAAAATCATATGAAATCATAGATTGGATCAAATAGCAAGAAATGTTTCTAAATTCATGATAGGGTTGGATTGTTTCTCCTATTAGTACTCATAAGACGGATAATGATGCAAGTAAATTAGGGTTAGAATAACAACCTAGAGGCCAGTTGTCACATTCTCCCACCGTTTAGGAAATTTCGTCCCGAAATTTTAGCTTCGATTAGAGTCTGAACGGGTGGGTTTGAAGAGGTGTGGATAATTCTTCCTCATTTCATCTTCACGCTCCCAAGTAAATTCAGGTCCTCGCTTTGAGTTCCATCTAACCTTGACCTTGGGTATGCGGCTCCGCCTGAGTTGCTTGACCAAGAGGTCCGTGATCTCCACGGGTTCTTCCACGAAATTCAGCTTGTCATTGATTCTTGCTTCTTTAAATGGTAGCTCCAGGGTTTTGTCTACCATACATTTCTTCAAGTTCGACACATGAAAGGTGTCGTGTATGTGGCTCAACCCCTAGGCTAGTTTCAACTTGTAAGCCACTGGGCCAATTCTTGCCAGTATTTCGAATGGTCTAATGTATCTCGGGCTTAACTTTCCTCTCTTTCCGAACCTTACGGTTCCCTTCCATGGTGCTACCATCAGCATTACTCTGTCGCCCACTTGAAACTCTAAAGGTTTCCGTCTCCTATCAGCGTACTTCTTCTGCCGGTCTCTGGTTGCTTTTTGTCGCTCCTTAATTTTAAAGATCTTGTCAGTGGTCTACAACACGATGTCGGGTCCCATTACTTGGCTATCACCGATCTCATTCCAGCTCAATGGTGATCGGCATTTCCTGCCATATAGAGCCTCATACGGAGCGGCTTTAATACTCGTGTGGTAACTATTATTATAGGCGAATTCCACCAAAGGGAGATGGTTGTCCCAGTTTCCGCCAAAGTCAATCACGCAAGCTCTTAGCATATCTTCCAACGTTTGAATAGTCCTTTCGCTCTGACCGTCAGTGTGAGGGTGGTATGCGATGCTTAGATCCAAACGGGTTCCTAAAGCCTGCTGGAAAGATTTCCAGAAACGTGAAGTGAAACGGCTATCACGGTCGGAGATGATCGACAAAGGAACTCCATGCCTTGTTACTATCTCGTCGACATATAGTTGGGCCAATTTCGTCATGTCGTAGTCTTCTCTTATTGCCAAAAAGTGAGCTGACTTCATTAGCCTATCCACTATCACCCAAATAGAGTCATGGCCTCTAAACGTTCTGGGTAACTTTGTAACAAAAATCCATCGTGACGTTATCCCATTTCCATTTTGGGATTTCGGGTTGTTGTAACGTTCCTGACGGTTTTTGATTTTCAGCTTTTACCATGGTACAGGTTAGACATTTCCCAACATAAATAGCGATTGATTTCTTGATTTCAGGCCACCAGAAAAGTGCCTTTAGATCCTGGTACATCTTATCACTTCCAGGGTGAACCGAATACCTAGACTTGTGTGCTTCGTCAAGGATTACTTCTCGAATTCCTTCGTGTTTCGGCACCCAAGTTCTCCCTTCGTACATGTATGTACCATCGTCCCCTGTCTTAAATCGCTTTTCCATTCCGCTTAACCCTTCTTCTTTTAACTTTTCTTCCTTTAATGCCTCCTTTTGAGCTTCTTTCAGTTTTGCGATAAGTTTGGTATACACACTCATCCTTAAGGCTCGTACACGAAGAGGCTTTTCTCTCTCCTTTCTGCTCAACGCATCCGCCACAACATTGGCCTTACCGGGATGGTAGCAGATTTCGCACTCGTAGTCGTTTAACATCTCGACCCATCTTCTCTGACACATGTTGAGCATCTTTTGGACAAGAATGTGTTGCAAGCTTCTATGGTCAGTGTAGATGATGCACTTCGTGCCTTAGAGGTAGTGCCTCCACATTTTGAGAGCAAACACCACGGCACCCAATTTCGTGCGTTGTATAGTTCTTCTCATGATCGTTCAGCAGTCTACATGCATAAGCAATCACCTTATTTCGTTGCATCAATACACATCCTAGTCCTTGACGCAAAGCGTCATAATAGACCATGAAGTCTTCTACTCCTGGAAGAGCAAGGATAGGTGCACTGCATAACTTCTCTTTAAGCGTTTCAAACGCCTCGTTCTGCTCTCGTTCCCACACAGAGGTTGTGTTCTTCTTAGTTAGTGCGGTCAAAGGTTGCACTATGCGCGAGAAGTCTTTTATAAATCGTCGGTAGTAACCAGCCAGCCCTAAGAATTGCCTTATCTCTGTCGGAGTTTGAGGAATCTTCCAATTCTTTATGGCCTCAATCTTGGAAGGGTCGACTTGAATCCCATTCTCATTCACCACATGCCCTAAGAGTTGAATTCTACGCATCCAGAATTCGAATTTAGAGAACTTCCTGGTCATTAGCTTCCTGAATTCAGTCCAACTCATTCGATTAGCCACGTTTCTTCCACGGGTTTGAGTAATTGACTTCCACCATTCAAGAGCTTATCCCTTGAGGGATTGTGATGCGGACCTCACCATATGGTCCATCTTGCACTCGCTAATGTCTAAGACAGCTTCCATTTCGTCAATCCATCTGTAAGTCACTATAGCACCCTCGGTGCCGTAGAAGTCCTTAGGCTTACATGCCATGAAGGTCTTATAGGAGCATCCGTTCTTTAACGCCTCGGCTTCCTCGTCGTTTGCTGGCCGATCATTACTATTAGCATTATCCCGATCAGCATTTATCTGAGCGATAATGGTCGGGATGGCGTTAGCCAGTTGCTGAGCTACGAGGTTAGCAATTCTCTCATCGCTTTCTTGATTAGCATTTTCCCTGTGGGGAGTTTCTGGTGGAGTAGGTTGGTTTCCAGTCCGTCTTGCTTCCTCACGGCGGCCCCTAGTGGCTCCTCGCCGTCCAAATCGTGTTCCTCTGCGAGTCGGTATTCTGATAGTATCACAAATAGATTCGTTTAGCATCTCAAAATTTGTTTCGAATAGCTTATGCATCATTACCCTATTACACCATGCCTCAGGAAGAGGAATCATGGCGTGCACATATGTATATACAACCCACTAAGAAAATCTTACAAGGTCCAATTCAAAGCATGACATAACAATTAGACAACCAATTTAGAAAGGGGCACGGACCAATTACAAGGCACAACACAACATATTGCAATTCAATATAAATAGTCCAATAATCTAGCATCCAAACAAACAGTTCATAGATAAATAGAGATAGTAGTATCATCCAGCAAAGTTGAATCAGAGTCAAGCTCTTACAATTTGGAAGGTGCCATCACCCCCATGATAATAATAATAATAATAGTATCGAATAATAATTCAAATAGTTTCCTTCTACTGTCTAAAGACAGATAATCCCGCTGCGTACCCCTGCTCTCACATCCACTTTTTCTTCAGCCATCCAAACCATCCTGAACTCTTCTTTCTCTGCTCCTGCTCCAAACGCTGCACTCCATGTGTAGCCATCATAGCCTGGAATTGACCAGACTGGGAGGTCCGAGTGGCATGCTGAAGAGTCAACTCATGACGACGAACAGTCCTCAAGATTTCATCCAGTGTCGCATCAGAGGGTCCTACGTCACTTGCCCGACGGCTCGACTGGGAGTACCTATTGCCAGTCAGTACGCTAGGGCCGTCATACATACTGTGCCTCGGTGGCATCAGGTGCTCATCACGTGGGTCAAACAACGGAGGTGCCGGTGTCGGAATCCTAATAGGCGGGGGAGGAGGAGGAGGCATCCTGAAGGATACTGAGGATCCTGGCCTAACAGACATGCGAGGACGGGTGACAGTACGCGCACCCCTATTCCCAATAGGTGGGATGGGTGAGTGGATAGAAGCAGCTACGTGAGGAGAGTGGGAATGCGTTCGGCTTCTGGATGGTGATGTGGAAGAAGAGTCCTTAGAAGCTTCGGTGTCATCTGACGTGACGGATATCCATCCTGGATGTCCGCATCTCTGGAGGTACGCTTCATACTCAGTCTGGGGCTTCGCCTTCTTAGGGTCCCGGTAGGAGTGGTCTCAGTGTCGGGGTGAGCAGGCGCCTTACCTTTATCAGCCATAGTCGTTGTCCTATAAGAAATACATCATGAGTAATTTGGTTTCTCATTGCTCATGATTATAATAATAGTACTAGTAATAGCAGTGATGGCAATAGTATATGTTATTCCAACATATAATTGTCCGTGTTGCCCAAATCAATAGTCTCTCCAAATAGTATCAGATAACATAGTTCATCATAAAAATTATTTAAATCCCTTTTTAAAATTAGTTTCAAAATCATCAATTTAAATAAGAAAAAGTCCAACCATAATCTAAAGGTCCGTGATGGAAATTACGCGTCCGGTAAATTCATGATTACGTTCATCAAGTGTAATCATCAATTTACCCAACCCGATCATCCCAACACTTCCCACAAGGACACTCATAAGGTATCAGGGTTGTAGCCTAGGGTCTACTATGGTATTCCCGACTTCTCTACAACCTTTGGCTCTAATACCAATCTATCACACCCCGGAACCAGGTAGGGTGGGACGTCACATGTGACAACCAACCTCTAGGTTGTTTTCCTAACCCTAAATTACTTGCATCATTATCCATCTTATGAGTGCTAATAATTGAAACTATTCAACCCTACCATGAAATTGGAAACAATTCTTGTTACTTGATTCAAATTATGGTTTCATATGATTTTTATTATTGACTTTTAGTTAATTTAGGTTTCTACCTTTTAAAAATTTGTGTTCCGGGAATGTTGACTAGTCACCCTTATAAAATTTATCTCAAGAGAAAACAATTAAAATGTGAGCATACACACTCACACTCTCATATTTTCGGCCCATGCATGCATGGACATGCACTAGATACCTCAATTAACACCATCCACTAAACAATACATTATACCCAATACTACAAAACTACACTACATAATAATAATTTGTAATAAAAAAATTAAATCTAAAAACCCCCACTACATGCCAAACTCGGCCGCCCCCTCTCCCTCCACTCTCCTCCTTTCTACACCACCACCACACCCACCATTCACACTTCATGCAAGACCTCAACTCTCTCCCTCTCTTCCCTCTTATTCGAATTCTCAGCAGAGAATACACACACACACACCACAAACTCTCTCAAAAATCCACTCTAGTCCAGCACAAAATCGTGAACCACAACACCAAGCAAGCATCGGCCAAGCTCAAACCGCAAGAAGGTTGCCACATTCGCGAGTCTTGGACACACACCTGCACTTGTCCGACTCTTCCAGCCTTTGTTCGAGGTTCTACAGCCAAGTCCAAGGAGTTTCTAGCAATCCACGACCATCAACACCTTCCAAACCATGAGTTACATCAAGTGTAAGCTCCATGTTGTCGGTTTTGGACATTTCTCATGTTTTCTTCATTTTTCACCTAAAAACCTTGCTTTTCCTTGTTGTAGCAGAAACTTCTCACCATCACCTTGTTCTTAAGGAGTTCCCAACGTTCTTGAAGGTAAATCACATGATATGATAGTCATTCTTGAGGTGGAAACCGATTTCCACCATGAAAACCCTCTTTTTGGGTGTTTTGCATCATCTAACTTATGAATGTTGCAACTCTTGTAAACCAAACTTGTAACCTGCATGTTAATGGCTTAATGCACTCCCAAGAACCTGTTTTAAATGTTCCAAAAGGTTACATAACTCGAACCCACGGTTATTACATGGATTACACCTTGAATATCCTTCTTTCTACATGTAACAACACCCTTTAAGCATTTGTTTGAAAAACCCTCTCAACCAAGACTCATAACCTGCTCATGAACGACTTTGAGACACCTTAATAATCTGTTTATAAAGCTAAATAAAGTGTTGGTAATGTTTAAGCTCAAATTAAGATGATTTACACAAGTGTTATGGTCGGTTATGACATTTTCTACATATTTGAAGTCTATGGATGTGTAGAACAACTAGACCACTTTTTGGGACTGAAATTTCAGTAGGTTTTGATGAATATTAAGAGTGTTAATAATGTATAATCTCTGGAATAAAGGACATGTTGTGATTAGCCCCCTTTTAGCCACTTTCCGGGCCCGAAAACATGGTAAAACGACCTTAAAAATAGTAAAAATATGAATTTAGCACTCTTGAAAAGTATTCCAGGCTTAAAAATGATAAATAAAGTGTTCTGGAGTCAATGGGAAATTTAAGTGGTCAAAGGAGCAAATAAATGACGTTTTAGCTAAAAACGGGTCCTAACCGAGCATCGTTTTGAGAAAAATCCATAGAATTGGAGTTCAAAGCTAAGGTTTATAAAAATCATATGATTTCAGTAAGTTAAGTAATAAAAGACTTAAAGGACTTGAAAAATTGGTCAAACAAGCTTTAAATGGTCAAACCCGGTCAAAACCGCGTTTTAACAGGTCAAACGTAAAAACGAGATTTTCAACTATTAAAGGCCAAACTTCACAACCTAAGGAATTAAATTTGATAAAAATGTCTTTTAGATGATACTTACTGGTCCAAGATGCAAATTTATAAAAACCCTAAATTAATGGTTAAAACTCTCCGGCTTTTACCGTAACCGGGAGCGTTAAACGCATTGTTTTTAATATCGGACCCGTAAACTAAAATTTTGAAGCACTTACTCTATAAAAAGTATAATATTACTCTAAGAATCTGATTTTTGGTCTTAAATGTCATAAAGGGGCAACAAACCAAACTTGAGGGTAGAAACTGTCAATTTTGAAATTTGAGGGACCAAACTGAAAAATTTTTCCAAACTTAATAACTGACGTCCAGGAAGCTAATAATCACTTGAACAACAAAATTCCTTAATATACTTAACCTAATGAAGTAAAAATCTTAATTTTCATAAAGAAACCTTGACCTGCCATAAAAGGAAACTTTTTATACAAACCTTCACGAAACCAAAGCCTTACCCAATAGCTAAACTCTTGACACTATTACTGTACCTTAAATGAGTTTAGGGCAGTAGCTTATTACTTAATATTTACATGTTAGGGTGCTAGACTTGAAACACTCCCGGCACACCAAGAGACTTTTTGACTTGAAACCTAAGGTGAGTTCTAGTGATCCCCCTTTTTACTATTGTTTTGGGATGAAACATACTCTGTTATTTATGAACTATAATTGTGCTTTACTTGATGATTGTATGTGGGACTTATGGTTACATGCTGATTCTTATATCATGATCATTAATTCTTCCGTGAACCGCTTGTTTTATATGAATAGATCTATTTGGGGAATCCACACACAGTGGCTTCCGTTCCAGGAAGGTTACCCCACTGAGATCCTAAGGGGTCGTTTTGGCATGTAACAGGTTTTGATAAGAAACTATGGTGAACCATCCGGGCAGGTAGGGTTCACTGGTTTGGGGCTCAGTTCTTCCTTCGGGAATATCCGGTTAAACACAACTTTAGAAGAGGACAACCGGGACTGAGTGCAGGGTTGATTATGATTTTTCCCACGATGTTTAAACAATGATTACTTTCTTTTTATTCAAAGAAGGATTTGTTAAGTCCTTTTGTTTTTAAACTTTAAGCACTTGAATTCACCAACTTTTTAGTTGACACAAATTTCTTTGAGCATGTTTCAGGTAAAGAATGAAGAGATCCTAGCTATTGTGAAGACCTAGACCTATCCCCGCGACCATGGCATTGGCATATTTTCTTAATGAACCATTTGAACAATTTAATGTTTATGTTGAACAAGTACAATTTATTTTTATTGGTGATTGTAAAACTTATTTGGGGGCTTGATTTGTTTCTAGCCCCGGTATCTTTTTAAAATATTAATGCCATGTGATATTCTCTCCTTTGAGCTCTTGTAATGGTTTGTTTCCGCTGCCATATATTGTTGCCAGTCTGTGACGTGCCACCCTACCTGGGCCCGGGGTGTGACAGATTGGTATCAGAGCCAAAGGTTGTAGAGAAGTCGGGAATACCATAGTAGACCCTAGGCTACAACCCTGATACCCTAGGACCGTCCTTGTGGGAAGTGTTGGGATGATCGGGTTGGGTAAATTGATGATTACACTTGATCAACGTAATCATGAATTTACCGGACGCGTAATTTCCATCACTGATCTTTAGGTTATGATTGAACTTCTCTGATTTATATTGATGATTTTGAAACTAATTTCAAAAAGGGGATTTAAATGATTTTTTTTATAAACTATGTTATCCGATACTATTTGAAGAGACTATTGATTTGGGCAACACGGACAGCTAGATGTTGGAATAACAGATACTATTGCCATCACTACTATTACTAGTACTATTATTATAATCATGATCTATGAAAAACCAAATTACTCATGATGTATTTCTTACAGGACAACGTCTATGGCTGATAAAGGAAAGGCGCCTGCTCACCCCGACACTAAGACCACTCCTACCGGAACCCTGAGAAAGGCGAAGCCTCAGACAGAGTATGAAGCGTACCTCCGGAGATGCGGACATCCAGGGTGGATATCCGTCACGTCAGAAGACACTGAAGCTTCCGAGGACTCTTCCTCCACATCACCTTCCCGAAGCCGAACGCGTTCCCACTCTCCTCAAGTAGTTGTTCCTACCCTCTCACCCATCCCACCTATTGGGAATAGGGGTGTGCGTACTGTCACCCGACCTCGCAAAAGCGTTAGGCCTTGATCCTCCGTATCCTTTAGGATGCCTCCTCCTCCTCCCCCGCCTGTTAGGATTCCGACTTCGGTACCTCCACTGTTTGACCCACGTGACGAGCACCTGATGCCGCCGAGACATAGTATGTATGACGGCCCTAGCGTACTGGCTGGTGATAGGTACTCCCAGTCGAGTCGCCGGGCAAGTGATGTAGGACCCTCCGATGCGACATTGGATGAGATCTTGAGGACCGTTCGCCATCATGAGTTGACTGTTCAACACGCCACTCGAACCTCCGTGTCTGCTCAATTCCAGGCTATGATGGCTACGCAAGGAGTGCAGCGTTTGGAGCAGGAGCAGAGGAAGAAGAATACAGGATGGTTTGGATGGCTGAAGAAAAAGTGGATGTGAGAGTAGGAGTACTCAGCGGGATTATCTGTCTCTAGATAGTAAAAGGAAACTATATGAATTATTATTCGATACTATTATTTTTATTATCATGGGGGTGATGGCACCTTCCAAATTGTAAGAGCTTGACTCTGATTCTACTTTGTTGGATGATACTATTATGAACTGTTTGTTAGGATGCTAGATTTATTGAACTGTGTGTATTAAATTGCTATATGTTGTGTTGTGCCTTGAAATTGGTCTGTGCCTTTTTCTAATTGGTTGTCTAACTGTTATGTCATGTTTTGATTTGGACTTTGTAAGATTTCCTTAGTGGGTTGTAAATACATATGTGCATGCCATGATCCCTCTTCCAAGGCATGGTGTAATAAGGTAATGATGCATAGGCTATTCGAAACAAATTTTGAGATGCTAAACGAATCTATTTGTGATACTATCAGAATGCCGACTCGCAGAGGACCAGGATTTGGACGGCGAGGAGCCACCAGGGGCCGCCGTGAGGAAGCAAGGCAGACTGGAAGCCAACCTACTCCACCAGGGACTCCCCACGGGGAAAATGCTAATCAAGAGAGTGACGAAAGTATTGCTAACCTCGTAGCTCAGCAACTGGCTAACGCCATTCCGACTATTATTGCACAGATAAATGCAGACCGGGATAACACTATTGGTAATGATCGGCCGGTGAACGATGAGGGCCACGACGAAGAAGCCGAGGCGTTAAGGAATGGATGCTCCTATAATACCTTCATGGCATGTAAGCTTAAGGACTTCTATGGCACCGAGGGTGCTATAGAGACTTACAGATGGATTGACGAAATGGAAGTTGTCTTGGACATTAGCGAGTGCAAGATGGATCATATGGTTAGGTTTGCATCACAATCTCTCAAGGGATCAGCCCTTGAATGGTGGAAGTCAATTACTCAAAGCCGTGGAAGAAATGTGGCTAATCGAATGGTCTAGACTGAATTTCGAGAGCTAATGACCAACAAATATTGCCCCATCAATCAACTCGAGAAGCTGGAGACAGAATTTTTAAGCTTGGAGATGAAAGGTCCCAACTACACAGAATATATCAATCGTTTCTTAGCCCTATCCCGACTTGTTCCACATCTGGTGACGCCTGAAGCCAAAGGTGTAGCACGGTTCATCTGGGGACTACACCTAAGAGTTAGGGGAATTGTCCGTTCCTCCCAGCCTTTAACCCTACAAGCTACTGTCGACCTTACCAGCAGTTTGACTGATGACTTAATTAGGGCTGGATGGACTGAACAAGCAAGGGCTGATGAGAAGAGGAAGTTTGTTGGTTAGAAAAGGAAGTGGTTTGAAGAAAAGAGCGGTTGGAAGTAGTAGTGGGTCAGGTAAAAAGAGTTCTGAAGGTGCGAGGCGCGATGATCAGCGAAGCAAGAACCGGAGATTGTATTCGGGGACAAGCCCATTTTGCAACAAGTGCAAGTTACATCATCAAGGGGAATGTAACCCGATGCCATGTTTTAGGTGCAAGAGAACAGGCCATTTAATTAAAGATTGTACTTACGCACCAGGAAAACAATGCTATGAATGTGGAGATCCAGGGCACATGAGGAACAAGTGTCCTAAGCTGGGTAGAGACAAGGATGCCAAGCACAACAAGCCGAAGGGAAGAGCTTACGTAATGGACCCAGCAGGAGCTCGTAGGGAACCCGACGTGGTCAACGGTACGTTCCTTGTAAACAATCATCCCTCTACTGTACTGTTCGATACTGGAGCGACTGCTAGTTTTATCTCTAGTACTTTTAGGCCATTGATTGACTTAGACGCGTGTGCCTTGACCGATACGTTTACCGTAGAATTAGCTGACGGTAACATTTTAGAAACTAACGAAATCATTAGGGATTGCCCGCTGAATCTAAAGGGGAATACGTTTAAGATAAACTTGATGCCCATTAAGTTAGGAGGATTTGATGTGGTTGTGGGTATGGACTGGCTAGCGAAGCATAAAGTCGAAATCATATGTGATGAGCGTCTACTCAAGATACCGTTAAGCGTCGAAGAAGTGTTAGTGGTAGAGGGTGAAAGGAGTAACACCCTATACCCTATGATATCCCACTTAAAAGCTACCAAGAGCTTAATGAAGGGATGTCCAGCTTTTATAGTATATGTGATGAAGACCCAAAAGGAGAAGAAGATCGAAGATATTCCCGTGGTTTCTGAATACCCAGAGGTGTTTCCGGAAGACCTACCAGGACTCCCCCCGAATCGGCAAGTCGAATTCCAGATAGACTTGTTTCCTGGTGCTGCACCGGTAGCCAAGGCACCGTATCGACTCGCCCCACCTGAGATGAAGGAGCTAATGGTACAAATTCAAGAACTACTGGACAAGGGATTTATACGTCCGAGTGTCTCTCCATGGGGTGCCCCGGTACTATTCGTGAAAAAGAAAGACGGAACCCTGCGAATGTGTATTGATTACAGAGAATTGAACAAGCTGACCATAAAGAACCGTTACCCTCTTCCGAGAATAGATGACCTATTTGATCAACTACAAGGAGCATGTTATTTCTCCAAAATAGATTTGAGGTCATGATACCACCAACTGAAGATAAGAGAAGAAGACATACCCAAAACGGCCTTCCGAACTAGGTATGGACACTATGAGTACTTGGTCATGCCCTTTGGACTGTCTAATGCTCCAGCAGCATTCATGGACCTCATGAACCGCGTTTGCCACCCTTACCTCGACAAGTTTGTGATCGTGTTTATTGACGACATACTGATCTACTCCCGAAGTAAAGACGAGCACGAGAAGCATCTCAGGCTAATTCTTGAATTGCTCAAGAATGAGCAACTATATGCCAAGTTCTCTAAATGTGAATTCTGGATGCGCCAGATCCAATTCTTAGGACTTGTGGTGAATGAGGATGGGATTCAAGTTGACCCTTCCAAGATTGAGGCCATAAAGAATTGGAAGATTCCTGAAACTCCTACGGAGATAAGGCAATTCTTAGGACTGGCTGGCTACTACCGACGATTTATAAAGGACTTCTCGCGTATAGTGCAACCTTTGACCACACTAACCAAGAAGAACACAACCTTTGTGTGGGAGCGAGAGCAGAACAAGGCGTTTGAAACGCTTAAGGAGAAGTTATGCAGTGCACCTATCCTTGCTCTTCCAGAAGGAGTAGAAGACTTCGTGGTCTATTGTGACGCTTCGCGTCAAGGGCTAGTATGTGTATTGATGCAACGCAACAAGGTGATTGCTTACGCATCTAGACTGCTGAATGATCATGAGAAGAACTACACGACGCACGATCTGGAGTTGGGTGCCGTGGTGTTTGCTCTCAAAATGTGGAGGCGCTACCTTTATGGCACAAAGTGCATCATCTACACTGACCATAGAAGTTTGCAACATATCCTTGACCAAAAGATGCTCAACATGCGTCAGAGAAGATGGGTCAAGCTACTAAACGATTACGAGTGCAAAATACGCTACCATGCCAGTAAGGCCAATGTTTTGGCGGATGCGTTGAGCCAAAAGAAAAGAGAAAAACCTCTTCGTGTACGAGCCTTAAGGATGAGTGTGTATACCAACCTTATTGCAAAACTGAAAGAAGCTCAAAGCGAGGCATTAAAGGAAGGAAGATTAAAGGAAGAAGGATTGACTGGAATGGAAAAGCAATTTGAGATAGGGGACGATGGTACATACAGATATGAAGGAAGGACTTGGGTGCCAAAGCACGGAGGAATTCAAGAAGTGATCCTCGACGAAGCACACAAGTCTAGGTATTCGATTCACCCTGGAAGTGATAAGATGTACCAGGATTTAAAGTCACTTTTCTGGTGGCCGGGAATCAAGAAATCAATCGCCGTTTATGTGGGGAAATGTCTAACCTGTGCCATGGTAAAAGCTGAGAACCAAAGACCTTCAGGAACGTTACAACAAACTGAAATCTCATAATGGAAATGGAATAATTTCACGATGGATTTTGTTACCAAGTTGCCTAGAACTTTTAAAGGCCACGATGCTATTTGGGTGATAGTAGATAGGCTAACGAAATCAGCTCACTTCTTGCCAATTAGAGAAGACTACGACATGACGAAATTGGCCAAACTATATGTCGACGAGATTGTAACGAGGCATGGAGTGCCTTTGTCGATCATCACCGATCGTGATAGCCGTTTTACCTCTCGTTTCTGGAAATCGTTCCAGCAAGCTTTAGGAACCCGTTTAGATCTAAGCACGGCTTACCACCCTCAAACCGACGGACAGAGCGAAAGAACTATTCAAACGATGGAAGACATGTTAAGGGATTGTGTGATGGACTTTGGCGGAAACTGGGATAACCATCTTCCTTTGGTGGAATTCGCCTATAACAATAGTTACCACGCGAGTATTAATGCCGCTCCGTATGAGGCCCTATATGGCAGGAAATGCCGATCACCATTGAGTTGGAATGAGATTGGTGATAGCCAAGTGATGGGACCCGACATTGAGTTCCAAGTGGGCGACAGGGTAATGCTAAAGGTAGCACCATGGAAGGGAACTGTGAGGTTCGAAAAAAGAGGAAAGTTAATCCCAAGATACATTGGACCATTCGAAATACTGGCAAGAATTGGCCCAGTGGCGCACAAGTTGAAACTACCCCCGGGGTTGAGCCACATACACGACACCTTTCATGTGTCAAACTTGAAGAAGAGCATGGTAGACAAAACCCTGGAACTGCCATTAAAAGAAGCAAGAATAAATGACAAACTGAATTTTGTGGAAGAACCCATGGAGATCACGGATCGCTTGGTCAAGCAACTCCGGCGGAGCCGCATACCCAAGGTTAAGGTTAGATGGAACTCCAAGCGAGGACCTGAATTTACTTGGGAGTGTGAAGATGAAATGAGGAAGAATTATCCACACCTCTTCAAACCCACCCGTTCCGTCTCTAATCACAGCTAAAATTTCGGGACGAAATTTCCTAAACGGTGGGAGAATGTGACAACCGACCTCTAGGTTGTTATCCTAACCCTAAATTACTTGCATCATTATCCATCTTATGAGTGCTAATAATTGAAACTATTCAACCCTACCATGAAATTGGAAACAATTCTTGTTACTTGATTCAAATTATGGTTTCATATGATTTTTATTATTGACTTTTAGTTAATTTAGGTTTCTACCTTTTTATTATACACACACACACACCACAAACTCTCTCAAAAATCCTCTCTAGTCCAGCACAAAATCGTGAACCACAACACCAAGCAAGCATCGGCCAAGCTCAAACCGCAAGAAGGTGGCCACATTCACGAGTCTTGGACACACACCTGCACTTGTCCGACTCTTCCAGCCTTTGTTCTAGGTTCTACAGCCAAGTCCAAGGAGTTTCTAGCCATCCACGACCATCAACACATTCCAAACCGTGAGTTACATCAAGTGTAAGCTCCATGTTGTCGGTTTTGGACATTTCTCATGTTTTCTTCATTTTTCACCTAAAAACCTTGCTTTTCCTTGTTGTAGCAGAAACTTCTCACCATTACCTTGTTCTTAAGGAGTTCCCAACATTCTTGAAGGTAAATCACATGATATGATAGTCATTCTTGAGGTGGCCGATTTCCACCATGAAAACCCTCTTTTTGGGTGTTTTGCATAATCTAACTTATGAATGTTGCAACTCTTGTAAACCAAACTTGTAACCTGCATGTTAATGGCTTAATGGACTCCCAAGAACCTGTTTTAAGAGTTCCAAAAGGTTACATAACTCGAACCCATGGTTATTACATGGATTACACCTTGAAAATCCTTCTTTCTACATGTAACAAGACCCTTTAAGCATTTGTTTGAAAAACCCTCTCAACCAAGACTCATAACCTGCTCATGAACGACTTTGAGACACCTTAATAATCTGTTTATAAAGCTAAATAAAGTGTTGGTAATGTTTAAGCTCAAGTTAAGATGATTTACACAAGTGTTATGGTCGGTTATGACATTTTCTACATATTTGAAGTCTATGGATGTGTAGAACAACTAGACCACTTTTTGGGACTGAAATTTCAATAGGTTTTGATGAATATTAAGAGTTTTAATAATGTTTAATCTCTGGAATAAAGGACATGTTGTGATTAGCCCCCTTTTAGCCACTTTCGGGGCCCGAAAACATGGTAAAACGACCTTAAAAATAGTAAGAATATGAATTTAACACTCGTGAAATGTATTCCAGGCTTAAAAATGATAAATAAAGTGTTCTGGAGTCAATGGGAAATTTAAGTGGTCAAAGGAGCAAATAAATGACGTTTTAGCTAAAAACGGGTCCTAACCGAGCATCGTTTTGAGAAAAATCCATAGAATTGGAGTTCAAAGCTAAGGTTTATAAAAATCATATGATTTCAGTAAGTTAAGTAATAAAAGACTTAAAGGACTTGAAAAATTGGTCAAACAAGCTTTAAATGGTCAAACCCGGTCATAACCGCGTTTTAACAGGTCAAACGTAAAAACGACATTTTCAACTATTAAAGGCCAAACTTCACAACCTAAGGAATTAAACTTGATAAAAATGTCTTTTAGATGATACTGGTCCAAGATGCAAATTTATAAAAACCCTAAATTAATGGTTAAAACTCTCCGGCTTTTACCGTAACCGGGAGCGTTAAACGCATAGTTTTTAATATCGGACCCGTAAACTAAAATTTTGAAGCACTTACTCTAAGAATCTGATTTTTGGTCTTAAATGTCATAAAGGGGCAAGAAACCAAACTTGAGGGTAGAAACTGTCAATTTTGAAACTTGAGGGACCAAACTGTAAAATTTTTCCAAACTTAATAACCGACTTCGAGGAAGCTAATAATCACTTGAACAACAAAATTCCTTAATATACTTAACCTAATGAAGTAAAAATATCAGTTTTCATGAAGAAACCTTGACCTGCCATAAAAGGAAAATTTTTATACAAACCTTCACGAAACCCAAGCCTTACCCAATAGCTAAACTCTTGACACTATTATTGCACCTTAAATGAGTTTAGGGCAGTAGCTTATTACTTAATATGTACATGTTAGGGTGCTAGACTTGAGACACTCCCGACACACCAAGAGACTTTTTGACTTGAAACCTAAGGTGAGTTCTAGTGATCCCCCTTTTTACTATTGTTTTGGGATGAAACATGCTCTGTTATTTATGAACTATAATTGTGCTTTACTTGATGATTGTATATGGGACTTATGGTTACCTGTTGATTCTTATATCATGATCATTAATTCTTTCGTGAACCGCTTGTTTTATATGAATAGATCTATTTGGGGAATCCCCCACACACAGTGGCTTCCGTTCCAGGAAGGTTACCCCACTGAGATCCTAAGGGGTCGTTTGTGGCATGTAACAGGTTTTGTTAAGAAACTATAGTGAACCATCCGGGCAGGTAGGGTTCACTAGTTTGGGGCTCAGTTCTTCCTTCGGGAATATCCGGTTAAACACAACTTTAGAAGAGGCCAACCGGGACTGAGTGCAGGGTTGATTATGATTTTTCCCACGATGTTTAAACAATGATTACTTTCTTTTTAATCAAAGAAGTATTTGTTAAGTCCTTTTGTTTTTAAACTTTAAGCACTTGAATTCACCAACTTTTTAGTTGACACAAATTTCTTTTGAGCATGTTTCAGGTAAAGAATGAAGAGATCCTAGCTGTTGTGAAGACCTAGACCTATCCCCGCGACCATGGCATTGGCATATTTTCTTAATGAACCATTTGAACAATTTAATGTTTATGTTGAACAAGTACAATTTATTTTTATGGGTGATTGTAAAACTTATTTGGGGGCTTGATTTGTTTCTAGCCCCGGTATCTTTTTAAAATATTAATGCCATGTGATATTCTCTCCTTTGAGCTCTTGTAATGGTTTGTTTCCGCTGCCATATATCGTTGCTAGTCTGTGACGTCCCACCCTACCTGGGCCCGGGGTGTGACATCACAGACTAGCAACAACATATGGCAGCAGAAACAAACCATTAAAAGAGCTCAAAGGAGAGAATATCACATGGCATTAAATGTTTTAAAAAGGTACTGGGGCTAGAAACAAATCAAGCCCCCAAATGAGTTTTACAACCAATCATAGAAAATAAATTGTACTTGTTCAACACAAATATAAAATTGTTCAAATGGTTCATTATAGAAAATATGCCAATGCCATGGTCGCGGGGATAAATCTAGGTCTTCACAACAGCTAGGATATCTTCATAAATTACCTGAAACATGCTCAAAAAGAAATTTGTGCCAACTAAAAAGTTGGTGAATTCAAGTTCTTAAAGTTTAAAAATAAAAAGGACTTAACAAATCCTTATTTGATAAAAAGGAATAAATCATAGTTTCAACATCATGGGAAAATCATAATCAACCCTGCACTCAGTCGCGGTTGGCCTCTTCTAAAGTTGTGTTTAACCAGATATTCCTGATGGAAGAACTGAGCCCCAAACCAGTGAACCATACCTGTCTGGATGGTTCACCATAGTTTCATAACAAAACTTGTTACATGCCACAAACGACCCCTTAGGATCTCAGTGGGGTACCCTTCCTGGAACTGAAGCCACTGTGTGTGGGGGATTCCCCAAATAGATCTATCCAAATAAAACAAGTAGTTCACGAAAGAATTAATGATCATGATATAAGTATTAGCAGGTAACCATAAATCCCACATATAATCACCAAGTAAAGCACAAATATTGTTCAAAAATAACAGAGCATGCTTCACCCCAAAACAATAGTAAAAAGGGAAATTACTATAACTCACCTTAGGTGTTAAGTCAAAATACTCTTCGTGTGCTGGGAGTGTCTCAAGTCTAGCACCCTAAAATAAACATATTAAGTGATAAGCTACTGCTCTAAACTTATCTAAGGTTCAACAAGCGTGTCAAGAGTTTAGTTATCGGTTAAGGCTTTGATTTCGCGAAGGTTTGTATAAAAAGTTTCCTTTTATGGCAGGTCATGGTTTCTTCATGTAGTTTGGGATTTTTACGTCATTAAGTTAAGGATATAAGGAAATATTGTTGTTCAAGTGATTATTAGTTTCATAGGATTCGGTTATAAAGTTTGGTAAAGTTTTACAGTTTAGCCCCTTAAGTTTCAAAATTGACAGTTTCTACCCTCAAGTTTGGTTTCTTGTCCTTTATGACACTTAAGACCAAAAATCAGGTTCTTGGAGTAAATATTGACTTATTATTGAGTAAGTGTTCCAAAATTTCAGTTTATGGGTCCATTTTGAAAACTATGCGTTTAACGCTCCCGGTTGCGGTAAAAATCGGAGAGTTTTAACGGTTAATTTAGGGTTTCCATAAATTTGAGTCTTGGACCAGAAGTATTTCATTTTTATCATCAATGTGATGAATGCTGCAATGGAAAGAATATCTTTGAGGAAAGCTCTTGCTTATGCTATCATTGTTAAGAAAGACATCAAAGACATTGAATTCATGAGAATTTCAAGGAAAGGAGTATTAGAAGTATACTCAAATGAAAGTAAAAATCCTATTGAGCTATATGCTAATATTGATATCTCATGTCTTTCAAAAGATACATTGGAAAGAATGAACAAGATGGAGATAAAGACAAATGAAGCAAAACCAGAACAAAGCATTCTTGCTTGCAAACTCAAGTCTGCTATTTCTAATGCTTTGAAAGAACTTGAAATGTACAAAAAGAAGCCAATGTTCAAGATCAAGGAAGAACCAGAAGATTTCTTTGAGTGATGAAGAAAAAGTTGAAGATAAAAGCTGAAGATCGAAGCTGAAGAAAAGATAAAAAAGAAGACAAGATTGAAGATTTTGAAGACTGAAAACCATGTAAATCTTAGGGGGAGTATTGTTAGTGCTCTAGAAAGATTAACATGTAGTCTTTATGTGTCTATTTGATATTTGTAATGGTATAAAGACTAGTTTTGTAATTTGTTAGTTCCTTTCTGTTTCATTATAAATAGCTTAGATTTACATGTAGTGAGAAGGTACGAAACTGCTTACATACTTTGTAAGTTGTCTTTGCTTGATATTAATGAAACCATGCATTTTGTTGATATCTTGCTTGATTTGATTACTTTGTTTGTATTTCATTGAATTGTGTTCATACATCATCACAGATTGGTACATTTGATCCTATCAAGTAATTTTACCTTTGGAAAAAGTTTTCGAAATATCTTCCTATGCTTAAAATCAACATAAGTACTTAAATGTTTTAGAATAACAATTTTCTTCCGAAAGCAATTTACCTTCGAAAGTTCTCATTCTTTTCACAATAAAAACTCTAAGTGTTAATTCTCTACCGAAGCAAAATTCTCAAAAACCTTTGAAATATCTTCCGAAGCCAATTTGCCTTCGAATGCTTTTTCTTCAGAACTTCCGAAGCAAAATAACCTTCGGAAAATTTCTGGACTTCTAAGAAAACTACTTTTGGGCAAAAGTAAACTACTTTTCAGAGGTGGGACCGACATCTATCCTCTTTCATTAACTTTGTCTCAAATCCTTTTCTCATAAATACCCAACGGTTCCCCCTCTTTCACTATCTTCTTCAATTATACTATTCCTTAAACCTAAATTCTCGCAAAACGCCTTTGTTATTCACCTGCCTTCACCTTGAAGCTTCTCAAAATGGCCCATCTAAACCGTAGAAACAACCCTGATTTCTCCATGCAACTTCACAGGCAACACAACCAGGTTGTTCTGTTGAGCTCTGAGAAAGATGATAGTTTCTTAGAGGTTTGCTGTTTTCTGAGTCTATCCAACTACTTCACCTCCCTAACCATTGATCCTACTCTCTATGAGGATCATCTGTTTGAATTTTGGAAGACCTGCCAAGAGGTCCTTATGGATGGGGAAAAGGCACTGTCTACCACAGTGCAGAGGAGGACAATCTTCATCACTCCGGCCATCATCAACACTCATTTACAGCTGGATGATGAAGAAGGTGAGTTGTCCTTCCCAAAGGAAGCTGTTAATCATTCTTTTGAGCAGATGGGCTATGAGGGAGATTTCTCTGTAAAGACCTTCAGGAAAGGAAAGGTCTCATCCCAATGGAAATACCTGCTTCATGTGGTTATCCTTAGCTTGTCAAACAAGCATAGAGGGTTGGACCAGATTCCTGAGGATCTCTCATTCATAGTGAATTGAATGGTTCAAGGGGTCAAGTTCAGGTACTCTAAGTTTGTTTATATAAATTTTCTTACTAACTTGGACTCCTTGGAGTATTACATGTTTCCTAGATATGTTCAATACATTATCAACTGTGAACTGCGCTCACAGTTGAGGGAAACATGTAAAATTCTTAAATTGGGACAAATGAAGACCGAGATCTTTAAAATCATGAAGAAGCCAACTGTAGGCTTCTCAGGGGTAGAAACAGCCCTTGTCAGAAAAATGTCAGAGCTCATTGGTCAAGGTGACAACCTACCAACACAAGCTAGTGTTGAACCCACACCTTTAACCTCCCAACCACCAAAAAGACCAAAAATAGTCGAATTGGAAGTCAAGTAAGAAGGAAGGAGGCTAGCCCCCGAAAATGCTCCGCGCCTAGGTTCTTTTGTCGTTGGGGCTTACACCTTGTGACTCATTCATTCGGTCAAGCGTTCCTCGGGCGTCGATCAATCCAAATCACCCTCACCTACCAAACAAAATCCCAACGAACCCCTGCTCAAGTTATTGAGCTTGTGCAGGCCCCCATATACTCACCCATACATGAGGAAGTGGATACTAGAGCTCCTACTTCCCTTGAGGAGCAAACCACTCCCATCTCTTTAAGAATCAATGCTGAGGTTCCTCAAGCTCAGCCTGATGAGCTCACAAGCCCAACTGCCTTAAGCCTTCACTCTGAGTCTCAACACTCAAGTGAACAATATTCAAGGGATAGTTACCATCCCCAACCTTTAGATTTAAACCAACCCATTCCCAACTTTGAATTCTATACTGATGAAGACTTAGGTTTTAGTGAGTACCATGAGTCTCTCTACTCTTGCCCTACTCGTAGAGAGATGAGTACTCCTAAGTCTCCTTTGTCTAGCCCACATCAGTCACCTATCACTGAGGTGGATCAACCTGAACCTTTTCAGGAGATCCATATAGAAGAGGCTCTCACTTCTGCAAGTGATTATATCATTAAGACCTCAACCATGGCAACTCAACCCATTAACACTTCAACTGAGCTGGCAATGTGCAGAGGAAATCCAGCAGCCAAGAACCTAAAGCTGGTGGTGAGAGAGAGGACTTTGGTCCAATCATCTCATCCCCTAATGATTCTTCTGATGAAGATGAGGGAATTTGAGTCAAAAAGTGCAAAAGCTATCAAAAACATGCTCCTATTTAGTCTCTAAGGTTAGTCACCTGCAGGGTCAATGATCAGCAACTGAGATATCTTATCTCAGGGAACAATTAACTGGAAGACCGTTAAAGAGAGCTCACACAGGAACACAAGAACTTATGAATGTAATTGACCTAACTCCTAGCTCACCTTTGCAATAAGGTGATGCTACCAAAAAGGGGGAGAAAGTCATTACAGTCACACAACCTGGGAGTTCTTCAAGGAGTATGGACATTGAGGACGCACCATCCTCACTTGCAATTGTGCATACTCAAGAACTTCCTCAATTTCACATTGATGTGGAGTCTTTAGACTCTTTCATTCAGAGTCTCTTTGAGGAAGGCATTCCAAGGGCTATATCATCCCCACCCCAAGGAACTTCAAACTACATTATTGGGTGGAGGTATGATGCTGATAGAAGTGCCCTCATTCTTCAAAGAGTTCAAGGGCAGCAAGAAGTGTTCAATTTTCATACCTTGAACTACTATAAAGGTCTTGACCTGATCAACATGCCACTTGTCAACCCAAGTCAATCTAGACAAGCTGAAAGGCTGGCACAAAGGATTCAAGACAGACTTACTGAAGAGTTCAATTTAAGAAGGAGACAAAGGCAATTAGGTAATGTCATTGGTCAACTGGATGTTAAGGTAGACCCTAAGATTAGCCTCAAAGGGAAAACCTTAGTTGAAGGCCCAGTTATAGAACCTGAGAGCTCTGTCACACCAACAACTACTTCTGAAATTCATCCCCTCAGTGAAACACCTACTGATGAAGGTGTATCACAACCTCTCTCTGGCCAGAGCTTCGATGCTACACCAAGCAATGAAGGCCAAAGCTCTCTCCACCCTGTGTCACAAAGGTCTGTGGGTGACAAAGGGAAAAGGATTCTAACTCTTGAGGAGATTGAGGAGGAGGAGAGAGAGGGGAAGAGGAAGCTAAGGGAGAAAGATCCTCTTGGAATTTAGGCTTTATGCAAGCTGCAATTAGGGTTGCCCCCAAACCAAACACTCAAGATGATGAGTTGAAGGCAGTCAGGATTACTTACTCGCAGACCAGGAACTATGACATTGATGAGATTATATCTCTCCCCTTAGAGGAACTTGATAAATTGGCTGACATGGAAGTGTCAAGAGAGATGAAGGAAGCAGAGGATACAAGGCTACTTCTCCAAATAAAAGAGGAGAAGAGACAGAAAAGATTATACAGGCATGTTCCTACTTTCTCCCCACTTCAAGAAAGCCCTGTGCAAGAGACTGTGGCAGCTACACAAGAACCTCAGGTAGACAAGGAAACAGATAGGCAAACCATGATCAACTACTTGAGTACCACTGGTCTCTACCTGGCATCTGCACTTCTTCCCTTATCCTTTGAGTACATTGAGTTTGACTATCTCAAACAGCTTGAACTTCAAGTACTCAAAGAACAAAAGGCAATAAAGAGAAAGATGAGGGAAGAGGCTGCAAAGTCAAGAGCAATTATCCAAAAGAGCATGAAGAAGTCTGCTGACAGACAAAGGATTATGAGCTTCTTAAAGATGTATGGATTCTTCGGAAGGAGACTTGGCCCTATGTCTCTATCCATAATGGATGAGCACATTAGGGTAATCAAGCAGAAGATCAAAAGTGGAGAGCTAATTGACATACACTCTCCTCCAAGTCAAGCTCCTCCTGAAGTGGAGGTTAAGGTTGAACCACCTAAGACAACACAACCGGAGACTTGGCCCTATGTATCTATCCACAATGGATGAGCACATCAGGGTAATCAAGCATATGATCAAAAGTGGAGAGCTAATTGACTTACACTCCCCTCCAAGTCAAGATCCTCCTGAAGTGGAGGTTAAGGTTGAACAACCTGAGACAACACAATATGGACCTCCTGGTGAGCCTTAGCAAGCTTTATCTTCTGATCCACAACAGAGTCTAACTCCCTCTCCTTCTAAACCTGTGAGGGAGGAACATCCAACTGAGCAAGACAAGACTAATCAACGAGATGCTACAGACCAGTCTTCTCAGTTAAAGTCCTCAAAGAGGATGAAGTGGATGGCTTCTAAACCAAAGTCAAAGAAGAAAAAGAAGCTTGAATCATCCACCTCAACACCTCAGGCTGAGTCAGATCAACCTAAGAAAGTGCATGAAGAGGCAGCCCAATCAACTCCAATCCAAGTGGCTCCTCATGCATCTGAGAGAAGCATCTTATCCTGGACCTTCACAACTAATCCAGAGAGATGGCAAAGTGATCAAGGTGATGAAGATGTCTACACATGGCAAGACTTATTCAACCTACTTCTGCATGATCTCTTTGAGATGAGAAGATACTATGAGAGTCTGAGTGATCCTGACCATCTAATGAAGAAGAGCATGGTCATCATCATTATGAGGACTGTCAAAAGCTAAAGATCTTCAAATGATTTGGTAGCACCAGCCTAGGGGGAGTTTGTAAGGATTCCTATAAGTCTGATGCAGCAAAAACATCCAAAGTCTCTCTGTATCCATGCACTTAAGAACAGAAGTAGAATTGCATCGGAAGTTTTACACCTTGCATTAGAAATATTCTAAGTGTAAAATCTTCCGAAGCCAAGACCAATATCTTCCAAAGCCAAAAATGAAGTCTTCCGAAGCTTCAAAGACAAAGTCTTCCAAAGCAAAGAGTGAAGACATATTTCTTCTGAAGACTTTTAGAGACATGCATTTATCTAATGTACTTTACCATAAAGCTGGACCACCTTTCTGCTGCAACTCTGTTTAGTCACCAACTTACATGAGTTGGTGAAAAGGTCCATGCTTTTGGTAACTGTACATTGAGTTCTTGAGTCTGTGCTTTCTACCTTATATACTTTTGTCCTTTTTGTAATATATTAGGATGTGAGCTATGGCATGTCATAGTCACTAGTCAAAAGGCAATCTGCCTTTTGACTTTACATTTGATTTTGTTGTTTAGTCTTATGTATCCAGCTGGCTTTCAAAGTATGGCCGGCTGTAGGATGTAGTATATGTATCTCAAGTACTTGTAACTTTCTTAGTATGCTTTGTAACATTTGCAATAGAACTTGAGAAGCAATATACAACATTCTTGAAAACCAAATACTTGTGTTGTTTTCTATCTTGTTCTGTCTCATTTTTAGTTGTGTTCTTAGCATCTTTAACCTCAGTTAACCAGTTCCCTATTTGATTTGTTAATTGTTCTAAGTAACTCTCCTCATTGTGTTGTTGTGTTTGTTGGGTTTGTTGTACCAAAACAATGTCGTTTAACCATTTTAAACAAGAAAACGCAGCGGAATATGAACTTAATATCCTATTCAATAATCTGAAAATTAAAGTTCATAATATTATTTTAACAAACCCAAAGACATAGGATCATATGTATGTGAATAAACTAGTTATCAAGAAGCAAAAACAACCAAAACAACATCAACAAACTACCTTTATGGGCGATTTGAAGAACCGACATTAGAGCTGCTGGAAATTACGTTTTGTTGAAGAAGTGGCTGTCCTTGGATGGCCAAGACACCAAGGATAGGTGTCCTCAAGTGTACATACCCACAAGCCTTCAAGAAACACCATATTTGCTAGGATTTGACACCAAAAATCGGGTCAAGTAGGCTGCTGAAACCTTGTTCCAGCCGTGAACAAGTGCTGGAATTTGTTCCAGCCGTGAACTCCTTCTTCCATAAGAAGGGTTGATGTTCATGTGACCCTTTAGCACATATGAGTGAGAGCAAGATGAAGTGTGTGTGTGTTTTTGGCAGATCTTGTATCAAAGACTTCAAGGAACACAAAAATGAGAGAGACAAACAAAGGGGGGGCGGCCGAAACCCATTTAGGGTTGTGCTCCCCTTTGATTTTTCCCAAATGGTCCTTATACATTAATCTTTTGTCAAACTAATGATATATAATTAACCTTTTAATTATATAACATACACACATTTTTATTATTTGATGTTATTTAACTAAATTAAACAACATTACAAATAATATCCATGAACAAAATATCCATATAAGTTGTTCAATCTCATATGCAACTTATTTAGAAAACCCATTTTCTAAATTGGTGTATTTATTTAATTGCATGATCATATCATCAATTAAATATTAATTGGTGTTTGCTAAGCTTGTTATTGGGTATGACCCGACTTGGATCATAACGTACTAACCACATCAATGTTCTATGTGTCTTGGGCATAAAGAATCCAACAATCTCCCACTTGCACAAGATACATAGAAGATTGATGCAAGCAGTAAATACCGCCTAACAACGGTTTACTACCCTTAATACGTGTTGGAGCTGGAAAAGATAGTCTATATTATCAACACAATGAAAGTCAACAAAAGTCAACGTCACGGTCAAAGTCAACAAATGTCAAACCCGACACGTTCGAGATGAGGAACCGAGACGAGACGTTGAAGATTTAGATGACCAGGAGTTTTATTGTAATAAATATATTTTGTGTGAACAAAATATATTTTACTTTCTTTGGGTCATGTTTTAGTCTAAATATATAGTCTAGGGGGTTATGTGTAAATATGGAAACTTAAACTAGACTATAAATAGCCTAATTGTAATTAGAATTAGGTTAATGGTTGAATGACCAATTGATTGAGGGTTTTACTTGTAAACAATATTATTAGCAATCAATAGAGATCAAAGGGGTTTTGATTGTGATTATCATATTTTGATCTAATTCTTCATGATTTGATTCAAGTTTGATTGTTCCTGGATTAACAATTTGGTATCAGAGCCATTTTGGATCAAATTCACTGAAGATTTGAAGATTTTTAGAGAGAAAAGTTGAGGTTTTGGTTGTTTTTGTTCAATATCAAGTTTTCATCAAATTCGGATTAGATTTGAGTGTTATTGATATGGAAATTGATTGAAGTTTGCTTATTATTGGTTGGGAAAGCTCTGTTAATCATCAGATTTCAAATCCATTTAGATTTGGGCGATTTCAGATTGATTTTGAGGTGAAAAAGGGTTTTGAGATCGACCAGCGAAACTGTTGTTCTTACAGCGAAACTGTCATCTTCATTCAGCGAAATTATGGTTTATTTTGGATCTGAAGTTGTTTTCTAGAGTTTCAGCGAAAGTACTCCCTTGAACGAAAGTTCAATAGTGTTTTTGACCGATCATCAAGCGAAATTGCTGCCGAATTTATCTCTGAACGAAAGTTCAAGCTTGTTTCCTGCGAACTTATCAGCGAAACTAAGCCATTTGTGACATTCGGCTAGCGAAACTGCTGCCGAAATTTCCAGCGAAACTACTGCCGGCTAAGCGAAACTAGAGTTCACAGCGAAACTAGCTCTGCGAAACTATAATTTCAGCGAAACTATCATTTCTTCAGCGAAATTCGAATGTTAAAGATGACTTTTTTCCCTTAGTTGGGATTAATTGAGTTCATTCCGATAAAGAAATTTTCACTGATTTTGAAAGATTTATAAAAAAAAAAAAACAAGCATTGCAAGAAGATATACAATCATTTCTCAATCATCTCAAATCACTGATTTATTGACTTCTCAAATCATCTTATCGATGAATTTCTCTCAGAATGAAATATTTTGTGTATAATCATTTATATACTTTTTCAAAAGTTTGCTTCATGAAGATTGATTCATAATTCAATAAATCCTGAGGTTGGGTGAGGGTTTTTACCAAATGATTGAGGGGTCTTAGCATTCTAAAGCATCTAATCGAACCTTAAATGAATCATAAGCTGTTGTTTGAAAAAGGATAAGGCATGAGTTTAAAGTGGATAATTATATCAGCAATCGTTATTGATTTGTTCTAATTTCTGTGGTTTTTGTGCAGATTGTGATCAGATCTTGTTTTCAGTATGATCTCATGACTGGTAGATGATTTTTAATCATCATTATGTTCTAAAATATTTAGAGAATGTGATCTCGGATTATTTTAGATCTCATTATGTGATGTGCTTCCCTTGAGTATTATTGTTAATAAAAATAAATAAAAAAAAAAAAGAATATAAAAAAAAATAAATAAAAATAATAAATAAATAATAAAAAATATATATAAATATATATAAAAAAAAATAATAAAAATAAAAAATAATAATAAAAAATAATAATAAAAAATAAATAAAAATTTTGGTGCGAAATTATTCTTTCGCTGACTGTTTCGCTAAGCGAAACTGCAATTTCGCTAGGTTAGCTTATAAGTTGTTAACTAGTTATCTTTAGCGAAATTACAGTTTCACAGAGCGAAACTGTAAATTCGTCTAGCGAATTTATAGTTTCGCTGCCAGCGAAACTATTGACTATATAAGTCAATTTTGCGAAATTTTCTTCATAACTTCGCAAATCTGTTTCAAGTTGACAGTTAGGGTTTTTAGGCTTCTTTCACGGCGATATTGATTTGAAATTGGTTTTTAGACCGATTTTGAGTGATATTCTCTTCAGATGTGAGTTTCGAACATGAATTGAGCATTTAATCTGGATTATATCTCTGTTCTGTGAAGCGATTTGGATTTGTCGCTTCGGTGGTTTCGCTGTTCGTTCAGCGAAACTACCGAAGTTCCAGCGAAATTGAACGAAAGTTCACTGTTTTTCAGCGAAACTGTAAAGTTATGCTGTCCGAGCGAACTTAACAGTTTCGGCACATCTTATCTAATTTCGCAAAGACTAATCCTTATTTCACAGTTTCGTCTACAATTTCTCAAGTCAGCGAAACTAATTTGTAACAGCGAATCTAAGCTAATTTCTGATGAAACTAGTTGCGAAACTACTTTGAATCATTCTAATCTTATCAAAAATACTTTTTGTTCTGCGAAATTAACAAGTTTCTATGAGCGAAACTATAGTTTCGCTTGTCGAAACTGTTTGATTTCCTTGACGAAATTGTCTTTAATTCAGCGAATCAATCATGTCTTAGTGAGCGAAACTGTTGTTTCGCTTGCCGAAATTAATTTTTTTTTTGTTTGTATCTTATTTTTCTTATTTTCAGTATTTCTTATTCAAATTTATTTGTTGATCTTTTCAGATTATTATGGCGAATCTAAAGTTTGACGAGAGGAATAACATTACTGCGATATTAGATGATACTTTGCCTAAAGCGGCCGGATTTCGAGATTGTATTCGATGGCTCCAACGATCACCCATTGCATATGCTATTTCTCATTCTCCCACTATATATGATCTTCACATTAGAGATTTTTGGAGGTCAGCGGAATACAACACCGGAGGAGATGTTCAGAGGATCACAGCTAGGGTACTTGCTCATGATATATCTATTACTGCTGAAGATGTGTCGAGGATTCTTAGACTGGACGATGATACTGGTGATGAGGTTGATATGACAGAATCTGAAGTATTCCATTCTTTCCGGCAAATGGGATATGAGGGACCAGTTTTTGGGTCAAGGAAAGAGATTAAAAAGTCATTTTTATCTAAAGAATGGAGATATATAGCTCACGTGTTTATTATGTGCTTAGATCACCGTAAGGGTGGATCAGATGGACTTAATCTTGACTGGGCCAAAGCAATGGTGATATGTTGCAAAGGAGAGAAGGCAAACATTGCTAGATTGATCTTCGCTTGTATGGCAGAAAACGTGATGGCAGTGAAAAAGGATAAATGGTTGTTATATCCTCGTTTTATTCAGATGATGATTGATGATTTGATTCCTGATGTTCCTAAACACGGTGAAGTTAAGAGATTGGTTCAGATGAACCCTCGGATATTTGCAGATTGCTGTGCTATACGCCATGATTTCAGCGGTAAAATAACCCATCTCTGGGAGAACATGTATCCACCAGAGCGATGGAATTATATCAGACGAGTGGATGAGTCTGAAAATAAAAGAGCTGAGGAAACACGGGTGAAACAAGCTGATGCAGCTAAGAAACGAAAGAGATATGCAAAGGAGAAAGATTATGATTTTGAAGAAGATATAGATACACAAGCTGAAGAGATAAGGGTGGAGAAGGAACGAAGGTCTAAAAAGAGGACTGATTTTGTAGAACCTGAACGGAGATCAAAACATAGACATGAGGGTTTCACAGCTGGGAAAGAAGCAAGTGCTGGTCTTGATGAGGATATGATTCGTGGTCTAAATACTTCATTGGCTAATGAGTTAAGTATGATAAAGACCAAACTGATAAATCAAGAGATTCGGGAACGACAGAAAGATGAGATCATGGATGGAATGAAAAGGATGTTGATTGATCAGAACAGCTTGATTAAGAAGTTATTTGAAGAGATCTCACAGATGAAGGCTGCTGCTGGCCTACCCAGTCAACTAACTCAATCTGAGTTAGATGATATGACTGATTTATCTAAATACCCATTCTTGAATGTTGGTACCTCATCAAAGGTAGGAGAGGGCACCTCTGGAGCAGCTGACACTGAAACAAGAGAACAAGAGATTCCAAGAGAAGAGGATGAAGAGGTTGGTAGAAATGATGAAGATGAGATTGTTGAGGCTGAGTTTGTTAATCTACAGTTTGACTTTGATAAAGATATTTTGGGTGAAGAAGTGATTGTTAAAGCCACTCATGAGGAGACATCAGATAAAGGTAAAAGTTTGATTGATGAAGAAGAAGAGGAGGATGAGCAGTTGATTGACTATGATTCTGAGCCGGAATTCTATGAAGTAGATGAAAGACCTCTAGTGTATGTGGCTAAGAAGGGAGAGGATGAGAATGATGTGTTTGAAATGGATAAGAGTGATTGGTTGATAAAAGAGAAGGAGTCTGAAGAACTCACCCCTCTGTTTCAAAATTTGGAGGGTTTGAACAGAAAGGAAGCAGACAAGAAGATAATCAGCTGGTGTTATAATCCTTTCTTAAAGATGTTCTTGATTAAAAGACGAGGAGGCAATATCAGTTACATGCTCAAGAGGAAGGCGTTTAAGACCTTGCCTAAGTGGGATCTGAGACGATTAGCTACATTGCCTTTGATTAATGCTAATTTAAGTGAAAGGGCAGAATTTCTGGAGAAGGAGATTAAAAATGGGCTAAATGATAATTTTGAATCATTTGGTTTTATGAAGGCTGAACGAAAGAGATCCAAGAAAGACAAAGACTGGGAGACAGGGAAAGGGAGAATTGTGTTGAGAGTTAAACCGCCTAAGACTGTGAACAGAGTAAGACTGGCTGATCCTCTTCCTCCTCGTTTACAGGACTTTGAGAAGTGGTTCTATGATAATAACACCGGGGAAGCTGTGATTAGAGTCAAACAAGGAAGAGAATTTAGGGTGTTTGACCCAATGGAATTATTCAGCTTTTGTGATGAAGATCTTTTGATTCTCTGTGAAAATCATATAAAGGCGGGGGCAGGTGAGGAAACAAGGAAGGAGGCGAGCTTGTTTATGAATGTGGCGAACAAAATAAGGGGAGTTCGGGCAGAGGTGAAAAGTTTAGCTGAAAAGGTGAGAGCACAAGATGATTTGGCTATGGATGTTCAAGACTTAACTAGGCAGTTTGCTGGAGCTAGTAGTCATTCACATGAAGCTGATGAGGCAGGAACTAATCTTGGAGAATCCGTGGCTGAAGCTTCTCAAGACATTGCTGCAGAAGGAGTTGAAGACAGATCTACAGCAGCTGAGAAATTCCAATTGCAAAGCATCCCAGTAAATCAGAAAAGATCTCATTCACTGCTCAGCACGAGAAACTACAGAACAAGCAAGAATCTGCTACAAGCTCCAAGCAATCCTCATCACCACCTCCACAACACGGGACTACAAAGAATCAAAAGCTTTTCAAGGCTTGTTTTGAGTGTGGAAAAGAAGGGCATGTGGTAAAGAAATGTCCTCAAAGGCTTGCTATGAATGGTAAAGGCAAAACAAATTGCTTCTCCGAATGTAAGTATAAAAAGAATGTTCCAGACGGTAAAGGCAACACGGGTTGCTTCTCTGGATCAAGAGGTAAAAAGCACACATCTTTGAATGGTTGGATGAAAAACCCTCCATCCAAACCTTTTCATGTGAAGCCGGTTTCACATGATCCAAAGATTAAAATGACCAAAGGTTTCAAACCAAATTCTTTTTCTTCCGGTCTCAAACAGAAAATGATTTCCAAATTTAATTCATTCAAATCCAAGTTAATTGAACCGAAGCAAATTTGGCAAATTAAAAAGAACAATACAACAATCCCCGATCGTTTAAACGGTTGTGTGCAGAAGCTTGTTACTTATCTTGATGAAAAAGGAACTTCCAGGACTACGATGGCCTGGGTTTCCCTTTCTAACTAATTTGTTAATGAGTGCAGGAACAATTCAGGAGGACTGTTAGTAATCCGGTTTACTGACAGAGATTGTTCTTGATTCAAATTTGAGGCGGAACAAACAGGTTAAGGTCATGGTATTTTATCCACAATCTGGATATTTATATGCACAATCACCGTTCTCACTTCACAATCACTGCATATTTCTTGAAAATTCATTTCTTATCTTCATATCAGTGTAGTTTGGAAGACCTTCTTTGATAAATTTTTATTTTTGTACAGTTTAAAAAAAAAAAAAATTTAAAAAAATAAAAAAAAATAAAAAAAATAAAAAATAATAAAAAAAATTAAAAAAATAAAAAATAAATATAAATATAAAATAAAAAAAAGTTTGCAAAAATAAAAATTTAGGGGGAGAGTATATGTAAATAAAAATGAAAAGAGAACTGGGAACTTGATTTGAGATGATTGAGAAATGATTGTATATCTTCTTGCAATGCTTGTTTTTGCATGACTTGCGTTTTTAAAATGAGAAATGATAGTAACTGATGCTGTTATCTGATTTTCATCTTATTTTTAATTGCAAATAATAGAAAAACAAACAGATTCTTTAATGATATGCTTGGTAGACTCAGCCTGAAGAATAAAGTAGACAGCAGCATAATGATTTAAATTAAAACATCATGCTTAAGGATGTCTGGATTTACGCAATCATTTTGGCCTGCACAAAAACTGAGTCCCGACAAAAATTGGATTGAGAATTGATCTTTCACCCTCCATGATACAAATCATATATGTCATAGCTTTGAGTCATGTCTGGTGTATTTATGTGTCTTGTATTTGTGCTAATCTCCTCTGCTGTACGGAAGTACTGACCTGGAGTGATGATCTCCTCTGCTGTACGATAGTACTGACCTGGAGCTCTCATCGGCACATGATTAAATGGTCATCTCCTTTGTTATACGTGAGTATAGACCTGGAGCTCTCACCATTTTGGTCTAAGTAGTGTCAAATTATCTAAATGATGAATTAATCACAGAATGCAATATTCTGTCGATAATCACTTGCACACTAATGTACAAGCCTTGCTCTGTAAAGATCGTTACAAAATTCAAGAAATCCTGAGGTTGGGTGAGGGTTTTTGCCAAATGATTGTGGGGTCCTAGAATTCTAAAGCATTTAATCGAACCTTAACGAATCATCTTCTGCTTGTTGAAAAAGATAGGGCATGAGTTTAAGTGGACAAACATACCAGCAATCGTTATTGATCTGTTTGACAATTTCAAAAATCATTCAAAGACTGTTATTAGATTCAGTTATCAGTGTGATCTCATTGCTTGTCGATGATTAAATTCATCTTTGTGCTAAAGTATATCTTGAGGATGTGATCTCATGATCGATTCAATTCTCGGTTATAAAAAAAAATATAGATTAAAAAAATGTTATAATAAATGTATATAATAAAAATAAAAAATATAATAAATTTTAGTTCAAAATTTCTTTTAGGTCTTCCATATTATACTGATACAATTTTATCATTTTTCAAGCATTTCACAGAAATTGCGTACAAACGAACACGGATTCGCTTGTTTTTCACACACAGATGAACACGGGTTTATTTTCTTAAAATGAAATGATCGAATTAGAAATGTCGAGATTGTGTTTGAGAATGTGTTTCAGATGTTTGCTGTAAGTGATGGCCGATCATCAGTTGAGCAGTGTACCTGATCAGAGAACCTGTTCCTCAAGTTTGCAGAAGATACCGAGCTAGGAATCCTCCTCCTACATCTTCTGAAGCACTCGAGATTAGAGATTTGGGAAAGTTGTTCCAATATCCTCACAAAGGATGCACTCAAAAAGGGGGAGCATATAAATAGGGGGAGCTTATGTGATGAATAACTTTTCTCATCAAATTCAAAAAGCTTTAATTTGAAGATCGTTCTACAGTTGATTTCTCGGGGCTGAATTCGTATGAAGACGTTGATAATGATAGACTAAGGGGGAGTATTGTTGGAGCTGGAAAAGATAGTCTATATTATCAACACAATGAAAGTCAACAAAAGTCAACGTCACGGTCAAAGTCAACAAAAGTCAAACCCGACACGTTCGAGATGAGGAACCGAGACGAGACGTTGAAGATTTAGATGACCAGGAGTTTTATTGTAATAAATATATTTTGTGTGAACAAAATATATTTTACTTTCTTTGGGTCATGTTTTAGTCTAAATATATAGTCTAGGGGGTTATGTGTAAATATGGAAACTTAAACTAGACTATAAATAGCCTAATTGTAATTAGAATTAGGTTAATGGTTGAATGACCAATTGATTGAGGGTTTTACTTGTAAACAATATTATTAGCAATCAATAGAGATCAAAGGGGTTTTGATTGTGATTATCATATTTTGATCTAATTCTTCATGATTTGATTCAAGTTTGATTGTTCCTGGATTAACAATACGCATGACTATAAGCCATTCAATAACATCATCCCCTTCAAGTTCCAAACTTGAAATGATTTAGGTGAATCAATCATCTATCCTTTTGTTACAGATGTCATGTTAAATCCAAGGACACAGAATGATCATTCCTTGTTGATTTAACTTTATCAGGCCTTAGACATCTTACTCTCAACGAATAAGAGGAACAAATCCCATCTTGACTACATACGTTTCTCACAATCACCTTATGTCATACCTGAACATAGCCTTATGTACTGATCATTATTTCATATCAGCGAAGAACTAGCTCAAGGTATAACACTTGGTGAATATCAAAACCCCAATATGTATCTCAGGTCAGAGGATACCAAATGATATTCGCCTTTACTCAAATTTACTTATGATCAATCAATAAGATTCCATGTAGTAAGATTTGAGACGCGGGTCAGTCCAATATTCGTATCCCATGAATATCTATGAACCTTGGCAGCAACCAATTGCTCATATTCATGCCTTATGAATATTCACCAATCCAAGTTCATAATAGTCTTACATTCATATTTGTTCCCACAAATATGACCGACTACGGACATTTAGAATAAAAGAATTATTCATGGATGTAAACATGCTAAAAGGGAACATAACTCAAATATATAAAAGAGTTAAATATTACAAATGTTCCATGTTTTATATGCTAAACAGATCAATTCATATCTCCAGTAAATCGAAGTCCTAAGGCATAAGTATGACCCTCATACTTTGCCCTTATCAAGGAGCTTCGTTAGTGGATCAGCAATGTTTTGATCTTTATGAACTTTACGAATACATATCTTTACTCTTTTCAACTCCATCCCTTATGATGTTGAATCTCTGCTCAAGGTGCTTAGTCTTTTGATGAGTACGGGGTTCCTTGATTTGAGTAATCCCACCCACGTAATTACCAAAGATTTCTAGGGGGTCTTGAATGGTAGAGATCACCCCTAGATAAACAATGGACAAATTTATCCATGCAGCTTCCCAAGCTGCCAATGAAGCGGCTATGTATTCGGATTTTTGTAGTGAACAATGCTACCGTGTCTTGCTTTGAACCTTTCAAGGACACTTCTCCTCCATTCATAATGGAGGTATACCCCGATTATGATCAAAAAATCATCTTGATCAGTTTTTGGAAGCCTGCATCCGTGTAACCCTTTACAACGACTTCCTTTTCAACAGATTCGCATATTAGAAACATATTCTTAGTCCTACTAAGGTATTTCAATATACTTTTAAGAGCCATCCGATGGTTATTTCTATTGGTATCTACTTTGTCATACTTAATAAGCATGACTCGTCCGGTCTAGTGCATATCATCACACAAATGATGGATCCTGTAGCAAATGTGTATGGGATATCCTTCATTTGATTTTGCTCATCCTATGAGCTTGGACATTGAGACGTAGTCAACACTGTCCCTCCTTGAATAGGTACCATACCTTTCTAAGAGTTTTTCATCTTGAACCTTTTCAAGATTTTACCAATATATATGCACTTTGGTTTAACCCTATCAACCACCTCGATCTATCCTTATAGATCCTTATTCCAAAATATGGGTGATTTCAAAGAGATCCTTTTATGAAAAACATCTTCCAAGCAAGGTTTTAACACCTTCCAAGGTTGAAATATAATTTCCAAATAGTAGTGTGTCATCAACATACAACACTAAGAATACAATTATGCTCCCACTAGCCTTCATATATATATATACACAACCTTCTCGATGCTTGTTTCAATCCATAGATTGATCACTTTAACTTATATTCATTATTAGGATGTCATGGATCGACAAAACCATCATGCTGAACTATATGGACAGTCTCTACGAGATGTTCATTAAGAAAAGCGGTTTTGACACCCATTTGCGAAAACTCATATTCAGAATATGCAGTTATGGCACATAGTATCCTAATCGACTTCAGCATTGCCACGGGCGTAAGAGTTTCATCATAATCAACCAATTGAGTTTGATGGAAACCTTGTGCTATAAGTCTTGACTTATAAGTATTCAAGTCTCCATGCATATCTGTTTTCGTCTTGAAAACCCACTTGTATCCAACCGGTTTGGAGTTAAGTGGAGGGTCAACCAATTCCCAAACTTGGTTGTTATATATGGATTGCATCCTTACGTTCATAGCTTCTAGCCATTTGTCCCAATCCAAATTGGACATAGCATCTTGGTATATGGTTAGCCTACAGGGGTCAACCACATAGCATCCATTCTTGGAATGATCATATCACTTAGATGGAATACTAACTCTACCAGTTTTGTGAACGTTTTGTGTATATTTATCAACCTCTTGATTATCATCAACAACCTCTTGTTGTTAGCTAGTGTCAACCAAAAGTGTACCGGCTTGTGGATTTTGATCCTTATCAAGTTCCACAGTTCTATACGTCATTCCTTCCATAAAGAACTCGGTTTCCAAGAACTTAGCCTTTCGAGCAATAAATACTTTTGCTCTGTTGAGTCGAAGAAACAATATCCTATACAGTCTCTAGGATATTCAACTAATCCACACTTTCTTGGTCCGGGTCATATTCAAAATATGAGACTTAAAGAGCAATGCGAAAACCCAAAATGATAAAGATGGTAAGCTCATAGCCATAATAAATTGAACCATATCCAAATAGGGTTCAGTTTCTCCTTTATCAGAATGAAGAGCATAGATAATTATGAGGAGTTGATTTTCTACTTCATTATTGAAGATTTTGAACATTTCAAAAGCTTCATACTTATGTGTCATCAAGTGCACACAATAATAGCGACTGCAATCGTCGGTAACATTAATGAAGTATCTTTCACCAGTCTTAGACATTGTCTTAAAAGGATCATATGCATCCAAATGCATCATTCCTAATTAGTCTTTGGTTCATACTTATCAAATGAAACATTTTCATTTGTTTCCAAAAGACCATTCTTTTGAAGTGTTTGAATCCAATTCTTGTTTATGTGACTAATACGATAATGTCAAAGATAATAACAACTTAAACCCATTTTAAGTTTCTTGGTGCTTAATGTGTATAATAAGTTATTGTAGGACGAATTATCATGAACCAATTCATGGATATCATTAGAAGGTATGTCCTTAAAATGAAATACATCATCCATAAAACTTAATACCATTATTTACAAACTTTAAATCATGATCACATTGTTTTAATAGGAAACCTTAATTATGTTCCTAGTCAAACTAGGTGCATACAAAAGGTTTTGAGAACAACTTTCAAACAATTTGAAAGTCTCAAAATAGAGTTTCCTTCCTTGAAGCGCATATTTCTTTTGAACCCCTTTGCAACAATTGCAAGTATGAGTCTCACATCCGGTATCCAATACCCATGTGATTGAAGAAATGGCTTTTAAAACAGCGTATGAATCATGGAATTGTATTTGAGGTTTGCCCAAAACCCTTCTTGTGTTTCAACTCCTTGAGATAGAAGGGACAATACCCTTTTTATAGTCCTATCTCTCCATACTCAAAGCATGGATCGTTCTCCGTTACCTTAGGCTTCATAAGCTTAGGTTTTGAGGTTTCGCTATAACCTTTGCTTTGACGTATTCCTTTCCTTTAGCAATAATTGCTTTAGGATCGGGATGGGCCACTTCTTATAGCCTCCTTTATTGATTGAGAGAATAGGTAGAACCTCTCTACTTATCCCCGCCTCGGTTGCTTTGAGCATTGCATGAGGTTCACCGATGCTCTTGTCCCATCTGTTCATATTACAGTTTTTTATGAATGTCTCAAACCTTTAGTTAGGCAATCAAGGATCAAATCCTTGGCCAACTACTTTGAGACAGGACAGCAAAGCATCTTGAGGCTATCAATATGGCCTTTTATCTTAAGAATATATAAGATGATATCGATTGGGTCTTTTCATGTGACATGTATAAAGTGCTTGAACCGTTTCAAAGCAATCTTATTAAAGTTTGTGGAAGGAACATTTCCCTTTTAGATTAACATGTCATGTGCCCCATGAGGCTCCAAACCCTTTTGGAGTCTGGGAATCATATTCCCAACATGAGATCGGATGCTTGCACAGAATCCTAAGTGTGCTTAACTCAATCGTCAAAAGGCCATAACATCAACAGCGTGGGTTGGTGAGGTATGGGATCGTCAAGGACATAGACCTTTACTCATTCTTGAGAACGATTCTCAAGTTTCAAAATGAGTCCATAAGATAATTATGGTTAGGACTATCCCTCTCGAGAATAGATCTCAGTGATAGGGAAAGGACGATCGGGGTGGTAGCATTATAGATAGAGGTCATCATAACAAAATTGACAAAGTTCATATTAGTATTTCTCATAAATTTATTTTAATCGTTAATACCCTTAAATGTCTCATAGACAATTAACAATTAAAATCTAGAATCCAACGTTACATTTAAATGATGGTTAGGTGACCTTTATCCCATTATTTAAATTAACAAGGTAGTCAACAGTTGACAATTGCAACCTATTGCAACTTCTAGTCTTATGGGATCGGTTAAACATCATATGTTATAGTCGGCATGTTTAATCCCATCAACACCATTGTACGCCATGCTTCGGTGACCCTAAGCACATGGTTTCCAATTCAAGTCGTCCTACTTACACACACGTGTTAGTTTTTACATATAAGCGGTTAGGTGACCTTTATCCCACAAGTATGTTAGACTCACCTCAAGGACACAAGTTCCCTACAAGTGGTTAGATGACCTTTATCCCACAAGTAGTTCCCAAGTGATTCGAGTGTCGTGTAAAAGGATGGTGTTAGACTTGTTACCAAAGGGTTTTATAGTTTCCATTAATTTTAGACTGAAAAACCTATGTACCTTGTAATTGCATGCTTTCAAATACATGGTACCCTATGGCTCTCTTTTAATAAAACCTCTTTTATTTTGAAATCATTAATCCTCTTAATAACCTTTTATTAATTACTTAATGATTTAGAACCATAAAATTCAGCTTGTTATCATAATTTATTTAGATTATTAAGCATATTCATATATCAAACAATCAACATAAAACAAACAAGCATAATCATACAAACATATGTGCATAACCATAGCCACTAAGTTGACTACACTTGTTGCCATCACAAGTGTTGTCATAAGGTCTTTTCCTAAGGGTTCAACACAACACAAACGATGAGATCTCCAAAGACCCCCACTTGAACTTGCATCCAAATGCTTCAAGTCCATCCTTTGTGTCTTCCTTTTGTGCTTCCTTCCCGAGCATCTTCTTTTACAAAATATATACATCCTAATACATATTTTCTAGTAAAGGAAAAAAAAAAATGCTCCTAATCTATTTATTACATTGCCATATGAATAAATAAATTACAAACCAAATGGAAACACAAAAGAAATTACTACAACCCATAAAGAAAGAATACAATCAACACGACAATTCCATAATCAACCAAACCCAAAACAACCATGGTCAAGGCTATGTTATGCACTAAAATTATGTATCCATATACATCATACTAAGAACCAAAATGAACCCCATTGACCCTAAATTTTCAGCCAACATAAACCAAAAATCTAGGGTCTTTTGTCCAAACAAAACACAATCAACCAAATTGATATCTTTCCTTTCAAGGTTTAATCACTAGCATGTTTGATATAACCTTGAAAGATTGGGGTATCATCAAATCAATACAAAACAGCCCTAAAATTGGTTGTTAAACCTTATATAACCAATTATACAAGAACACATGAAACTAATCATCCACATAACCGGCTCTTGATGCCAATGTTGGGTTTGTTGTACCAAAACAATGTCGTTTAACCATTTTAAACAAGAAAACGCAGCGGAATATGAACTTAATATCCTATTCAATAATCTGAAAATTAAAGTTCATAATATTATTTTAACAAACCCAAAGACATAGGATCATATGTATGTGAATAAACTAGTTATCAAGAAGCAAAAACAACCAAAACAACATCAACAAACTACCTTTATGGGCGATTTGAAGAACCGACATTAGAGCTGCTGGAAATTACGTTTTGTTGAAGAAGTGGCTGTCCTTGGATGGCCAAAACACCAAGGATAGGTGTCCTCAAGTGTACATACCCACAAGCCTTCAAGAAACACCATATTTGCTAGGATTTGACACCAAAAATCGGGTCAAGTAGGCTGCTGAAACCTTGTTCCAGCCGTGAACAAGTGCTGGAATTTGTTCCAGCCGTGAACTCCTTCTTCCATAAGAAGGGTTGATGTTCATGTGACCCTTTAGCACATATGAGTGAGAGCAAGATGAAGTGTGTGTGTGTTTTTGGCAGATCTTGTATCAAAGACTTCAAGGAACACAAAAATGAGAGAGACAAACAAAGGGGGGGGCGGCCGAAACCCATTTAGGGTTGTGCTCCCCTTTGATTTTTCCCAAATGGTCCTTATACATTAATCTTTTGTCAAACTAATGATATATAATTAACCTTTTAATTATATAACATACACACATTTTTATTATTTGATGTTATTTAACTAAATTAAACAACATTACAAATAATATCCATGAACAAAATATCCATATAAGTTGTTCAATCTCATATGCAACTTATTTAGAAAACCCATTTTCTAAATTGGTGTATTTATTTAATTGCATGATCATATCATCAATTAAATATTAATTGGTGTTTGCTAAGCTTGTTATTGGGTATGACCCGACTTGGATCATAACGTACTAACCACATCAATGTTCTATGTGTCTTGGGCATAAAGAATCCAACAGTGTTGCAAGTGCATACCCTTCATCGGTCCTGCATTCACCCTCCACATCAGTACACTTATCAAGATTCACTTGATCCAATGAGTGTGTGACATCATTGATTTTGTCTTCAATGGAGTGGTTATCAACATCAAGAAATTCTTGATCACTTTCACCACCACCATTTTCTCAAACATTTGAAGCTCCTTCATCTGAGTTTTGTGCCTCTAAGCTGTAATTTGAAGGCACCCCAGAAGTATCAACAAGATTTGTCATTGATATGCTAGTAGAAGATTCATTTGCAGGATTGGTTACCACTGAAGCTGAAGATGTGTAGCTTGAAGGTCTTCTTAGCTCAAATTTTGGGTCAGGATCACTTGTAGGTAGTATATCTGTGGACCCTGAAACATGCTCACAAGATTTGTTAAAACAGTTGGTAACTAAATCAAGATCAAATAGCCAATCCAGACCAGAACCTTTCACACTGGGAGTGTGCTCATTGAAAGTCACATTGCCTGACTCCTCAACTACTCTAGTTCTGAGATTGTATACTCTATAAGCTTTAGCTTGAGAAGAGTATCCAATAAAATATCCATCATCTGATTTCTCAACAAACTTGGCAATTTGATCTTTGGTATTCAAGATGATGCAAGGGCATCCAAATGACCTGAGAAAACCAATGAAAGGTTTTCTCTTGTGCCAAAGTTCATAAGGAGTCTTGCCATGTGTCTTCAGTAATAAAACTCTGTTTTGCACATAGCAAGCAGTGTTCACTGCCTCTGCTAAGAAGGTGATGGGCAGCTTAGAGTCAGACAACATAGTTCTTGCAGCTTCAATTAGTGTCATGTTTCTCCTCTCAGCAACACTATTTTGCTGAGGAGTCCTGGGAGCACTATATTGTCTTGTAATACCTTTTTCATCATAAAATGTATCAAGGATTTGATTGTTGAATTTAGTTCCTTGATCACATCTTATGATTTTGACCTTGTGATCATCTTGATTCTTAATCTTTAAGATGAAATTCTTTAGAATCTTAGGGGTCTCATCCTTAGTTCTAAGAAAAAAGACCTAAGTGAATCTTGTAAAGTCATCTGTGATCACTAAACAATAAGAGATCCTTTCTAGACTCATTACACTGGTGGGGCCAAAGAGATCCATATGTAATAAGTTTAGGGGATTAATGATGGAATTTCTTTCCTTTGGCTTGTGAGATACCTTTGTTGCTTCCCCTTTAGGCATGCAACATAGTGGTCATCACTTGTAAACTCTTTCTTTGGTATTCCAGTTACCAAATCATTCTTAATTAATTTATTCATATTTTTAAAGTTTACATGGCACATTCTTTTATGCCATAAGAAAGACTCATCACTATTTGTTTTAGATAGAAAGCATGAAACTTCTCCTGAGGGAGATGTTTCTTGCAAATCCATCTTGTACATGTTCCCTTTCCTGGGGCCTTTGAGAAGGATATGCTCATGAGGAATGACCACCCCGAGCCTGAGAACAATGCACTCATGCTTAATAAAGAGCATGTTATGACTCTGATCACAAAATTGGGATACACTCAGAAGATTGTACCCAAGCTCCTTGACAAAGTTTACCTTCTCAAAGCTGTTACCATTTGTGACCTTGCCCCTTCCTATAATGTAACCTCCTGCATCTCATCCAAAAGCAACTGGTCCTCCATCAATTCTTTCAAACTTTTGGAGTAGTGACCTATCGTCTGTCATGTGTCTGGAACAACCACTTTCAATGATCCATACATTTCTGTTTGTCTTGAGCTGTTCCTGCACAAAAGAGATGGTTAGTTACATTTGGAAACCCAAGCCTCATTGGTCTTGGGCTCATCAAAAGAAGTTGAAGACAATGCAATAGTAATTGATCCTATAGTCATGCTAGAAGGATCATTTGCTAATGTTGATGAAAAACTTTCAGCCACCTGGTCTTTCTTTACTTTCAGCCACCTGGTCTTTCTTTGTCTTCCGCACCACCTTTGGAAGCTTAGACTTGACCTTCATTACTTCGGAAGTTTTGTTGACTTCGGAAGTTTTGATGACTGGACCTTCGGAAGAACTTGCTTTCACTGCAGCAGGCTTCAGTGCCTCGGAAGTATTCCTTTCTTCCGAGACCAAATTTTCTTGCGAGACCAAATTTTCTTCCAAAGGCAATTTTCCACTTGTCTTCTTCTTCATTTTGGAGCTTCCGAAGGAAAGAGATTTTCCTTCCGAAGCTTGCTTCTTCTTCTCCAAACTCTTAGAAGTTTCTTTCTTGGTCATGTGGAAAGTACTCTTTGGATTGAAAACACGATCCTTAGCAAGATGAGAGATACTCCAACACATAACACAGTCCATATTCTTCCTTTTAGGAGTTCTCTTTTAAGAAAAAGGTTAAACTTGATCACTTTCCTTCTCCGTCTTCATCTTTGCATATGTTGTGGCAATTCTTATCGGGATAGAACTTCCTTTGGAGCTGGATGGTTCATGTTGTACACCAGTGGTGCACAACTGATCAACTTTCTTCTTGATGATGGGATGATTTGGACATGAACCGGAACTCTTATTGTTGGAGTTCAAGTTGGTGTCTTCAGCCTTCACCACTTCAAATCTTACAGAATTGAAGACTTGTTTCTGTGCAGAGTTGAAGGTGGCCTTGATCTTTTGAGCCTTCTTGGACTTTCTTTTGGCCTTCCTAATCAAGTTCTTTCTTTTGGACTTGGTCAATTCAACAGCTTTACTCTCCTGAGAGGAATGGTGACCCTTCTTAGAATGCTCTTCTTCACTCTTCTCAAAGCCATTCTTCACCATCTCCTCTTCATCCTCTTCAGTCAAAAGGTCTATGAGGGGAAGCTCATCTTCACAAGTTCAACACCTAAGAGATCTTACAGACAAGATTGTGTGTGGAGGAGCTGTCTCACTAGATCCCAGTCCCTGCTTATTTTGATAACAAACTTTTGCATGCAAGGATGAGGATATTATGTTCTTGAATGTCTCTTCTTCAAGAACACATTTTTCTACCTTGTCTTTGCTGATCACAAGCTCAGCCTGGCATTCAGTTAACTTAGTAATGAGGTTGTTGATCTGAGTCCTGTAGTTTGTGTGCTCATGTTTAAGAGTTGAAATGGTTTTCTCTAAGTCCTTTATCTTTAGTTTATAATCATTTTCAGCTCTCTTAAAATCAGCTTTTAAGATATTTAAGGACTCAAGATTAGATATCATTTCTAAGTTATAGGACCTGTATCTATTAACTTTAGCCATACATTAAGGAATACAAAGATGTTCCAATACCTTGGCTTCATCGTGGTCTTCCATGAGTGCTTAGTTTGGAGTGCATCTTCCACCTGAAAGCTCCAGTCAAAGCCTCCTTTTTCAACAGCAACTGCAGCTTGCTGCAATGGCTTCTCATTTTGGGGAGCTCTCTCAGTGTAGTTTGGTCTGGCTTGTGTTTGGCCACCTTTAGTCCTTGGTACCTTACACTCCCTTGCAAAGTGTCCCATCTGGTTAAAGTTGTAACACTTTACTTTGCTTTTATCCAGCCCAAACTTTCCACTAGGTGCATTGCTTGGAAACTTCCTCTATGTCCTCTTATAGAAATTCTTGGCTCTGTGAGTGAGAAGAGCCATCTGCTGAACTATTTCCATGTACTCCAGCTCATCAGGATGGATACAGTCCAAATCTTCAAGGGTGAAGAGAAAGTTGCATGTGGTTTCATCAACAGAGACAAAGGCATGAGAAGAACTTTTCTATTGGAAAGGACTTCCTTGAGTGTAGCTTTCTCTTGGAGTCTCTGGGAAGGTGATGAAAGGACCTTTTTGTGAGTTGTCAGGGTAGCATATAAGATGATGTTGTGGTTCAATGCTTTCCCTTTCAACCACATGGAGAGTTGAACTCAGTTGATTGCTGGAGTTACCAGATGAGTTTTGCATATTCATCTCCATTTGGTAGCCACTAAGAATACCATACAACTCTGTGAGAGTAAGAGTCTGAAGGTTCTCAGTCCTCTTGATAACAACACAATAATGTGTCCATTGTCTAGGAAGAGAGGACATAAACTTCCTTACAATGTCCCTGTTCTCAGCAGTTACTCCAACGTCCATTAGAGTATCCATAATCTCAACATACCTGAAGTATTGTTGAGTCATGGTTTCACCTACCTTAAAGGTGAAGCTTTCAAACTACTGCTTCAGGAGATCCTTCTTGTTCTCCTTTGCTTCACTGGACCCCTCATACATAAGCTTCAGTGCTTCCCATAGTTGCTTGGCAGTTTTGGGCTTCTTGAAGCCTCTGTAGATGGAGTTTGGAAGAGCAGTTTGAAGGGCTATCATGGCTTTTTGATCAATCTCTATTCTTTTCCTGTCTTCTTCAGACTAATCAGCCACAACCTTTGGAATCATACCACCAACAGTAGCAGAAGTGGTGCTTGGTATGTAAGGTCCTTCAACAACAGAGTCCCATATCCTGGAGTCTTGAGACTCGATGAAGCCTTCCATTCTTTGACACCAAGTATTAAAGTCTTTAGGAGTGATTAGTGGAGAATTTGTCATAGTCCCAGTTTCCATATCAGCTTTGGTAATAGCTTTCATTTGGGTTGGTAAGTATTTTGTGTGTGTGAGGGATCTTAAGATGGTGAGATCTTATGTCAGGAGCCTGGAATGCTCTGATACCAAATGCAGGACCGTTGAAGGATATGCAATTACAACACAACAACACAATGAGGAGAGTTCTATAGAACACTTACCAGATCAAATAGGGAACTGGTTAACTTATGTGAAAGATTCTATGAACACAAGTAAAATAAGAGACATAACAAGATAGCTAACAACACAAGTATTTGGTTTTCAAGAATGCTGTAAATTGCTTCTCAAGTTATTTTACAAATGTTACAAAACATAGATGGAAAGTTAAAAGTACTTGAGATACTTTATACTACATCCTACATCCGACCTTACTTTGAAGGCCAGCTGGATACATAAGACTAGACAACAACAAAATCAAATGTAGAGTCAAAAGGCAGATTGTCTTTTGACTAGTGACTATGACATGCCATAGCTTACATCCTAGTATATTACAAAAAGGATAAAAGTACATAAAGTAGAAAGCTCAGATTCAAGACCTTAATGTTTAGTTACCAAAATCATGGACCTTTTCACAACCTCATGTAAGTTGGTGACTAAAAGAGTTGCAGCGGAAAGGTGGTCCAACTTTAGGGTAAAGTACATCAATAAAAGCATGTATCTAAAGGTCTTCGGAAGAAATCTGTCTTCACTCTTTGGCTTCGGAAGACTTTGTCTTTGAAGCTTCGGAAGACTTCACTTTTGGCTTCGGAAGATGTTGGTCTTGGCTTCGGAAGATTTTACACTTAGAATATTTCTTGTTCAATGTGTAAAACTTCCTAAGCATTTCTACTTCTGTTCTTCTGTGCATGCATGTAGAGAGACTTTGGATGTTTTGGCTGCATCGGACTTATAAGAATCATTACAGTAGGGTTAACAGTTAGGGCAGTGTAGTAGATGGATTCGGTAAGAAAGGAGATGATTTTAGAGAAGTCAGCATCCTTGGACGAATCAAGAAGTGCGACTTGGTTGTGTTGAGGGTTTAGAGCCATTGTATGAGAAAGATGTAGAGAAATGAGTTTGAATTTGGCTAAGTTGAAGACGAAGGAAGGTTTGGGCAGTAAAATCGGTAAAAAGATTAAAAGGGGTGAGTCGGAAGTATTTAAATGGGTGAAAAAGATGGATGGATAAGTGAAATGATAGTTTGGGTATGATGTGACAATGCTGGTAAGATAAAATCCATTTACAGTGGGGCACAAAAGATTTTCGTTACATAGTAAAGCTTTCTTTCGAGTATAAAGCTTTTTCCCAAGGTAATCTTCTTTCGAAGGCAATCTCACTTCCAAAGGTAAAATTTACTTTCGAGCATAAGAAGGTCTTCCGAGTGTAGAAGTTTATTAAGTTTCGGAATTAGATCTGATATGTAATCAAATGCTTCTTTCGAGACTAAAAACTCTTCAGAAGATAAGATTTCCCATGGAGGAATTTCTCTTCGGAAGATATATATATATATATATATATAAATGTATATATATATATACATATATATATATACATATTTATATATATATATATATATATATAATATATATATATATATATATATATATATATATATAAATATGTATATATCTATATAGATATATATCATTTATATATATACTATATATAGATATATATATATATATATATATATATAGATATATCTATATCTATATATATATAGATATATATATATAGATATAGATATATATATATATATATATATATATATATATATATATATATATATATATATATATATATATATATATATATGAAATCTTCCGAGAGTTAATTTCTCATCGGAAGAAGTTATACTTAGTAAAAATGTTTTGAAGAAAAACTTATTGTAACAGGGCTTAGATTATATTAACAAAGACATTACATATTTTAAAAAGATTTTCAAATGATATAAGCTAATCAATGTTTATCATCCCAATAGTCGTAATAAGATTCTTAAACCTTTGTTCATCAAATGCTTTGGTGAATAAATCAGCATATTGTTCATTGAATCAACTTTGACTAGTTTAATCAAATTTTTATCATAGATATCTCTAATGAAATGGTACCTGATGTCAATGTGCTTTGTCTTGGAGTGCTTGACAGGGTTTTTTGTAATGGATATAAAAACATTTGTTGTCAATGTGGATATGAGTGCTCATGAAGTTAAATCCGTAGTCTATCATCTGGTTTTGAATCCAAAGCAACTGAGCAAAGCAACTAGCAGCAGCAATGTATTCAGCTTTAGTAGTAGACGTTGAGACACAAGATTGCTTCTTGCATTGCCATGAGATGATCCTTCCACCAAGAAATTGACATCCTCCTGATGTTAATTTCTTGTTAATATTTCAGCCACCATAGTCACTATCAGTGTTGCCATAAAGATTGAAATTGGTGTTCCTTGGATACCAGATACCTAGTTTAGGTGCTGCTTTGAGGTATCTAAGGATTCTCTTGGCAGCAACTAGGTGAGACACCTTTGGAGCAGCCTAATATCTTGCATAGATGCATGTTGCAAACATGATATCAGGGCTACTTGCTATGAGATACATCAGAGATCTAATGATTGCCTTATACTGATGCTAATCAGTATCCTCCCCCTTAAAGTCAAGACAAAGATTGTGGTTTCTGGGTATAGGAGTCTTAGCTGTCTTACAATCTTTTATATCAAATCTTTCTAAATTGTCAGATACATACTTAAATTGATTGATAAAGAACCCTTCTTTTATTTGCTTTACCTGAATTCCAAGGAAAAAGTTCATTTTTCCCATGGAGCTCATCTCAAACTTCTTCTTCATGATGCTCTCAAAGTCTTTGGATATTTGGTCATCCGAGGAACCATATATGATGTCATCAGCATAGACTTGTACGAGCAAAATGTCTTTCCCAGAATTTCGAGTAAAGTCTTGTCAATGGTACCTCTGGTGTAACCATTCTTCAAGAGAAACTGAGGCAAAGTCTCATACCATAGCCTAGGTGCCTGGTGCAGCCCATAGAGAGCTTTATCCTGTTTGCACACATAGTTAGGATACTGTGGGTCTTCAAATCCTGGAGGCTGGCACAAATAGACTTCCCTATCTATATCCCCATATAAAAAAGCACACTTGACATCAAGTTGGTAGACAGTAAAATTCTTGGATGCAACATAAGCAAGAAAGATACTTACTGCCTCAAGTCTTGCAACGGGTGCAAAGACATCAATGTAATCAATTCCCTCTTCTTGAGTGTATCCTTGAACTACTAGTCTTGCCTTGTTCTTGATGATCAAGCCTCTATCATCTCTCTTGTTCCGAAAAACCCATTTGGTGCCTATTGGTACTTGACCGGATGGTAGCGGTCATAGGTTCAAAACCTTTTGTCTTTTGAATTAAAGCAATTCCTCTTGCTATGATTCAACACAGCTACTATCTTGCAATGCTTCTTCTACTTTCTTAGGTTCCATCTGAGCTAAGAAGCATGAGTACATGCAGACATTCCTATTGTGGGTTCCATCTGAGATAAGAAGCATGAGTACAGGCAGACCTTCAAAGACATTTCCAATGATGTTCTCAGCTGGATGAGTGCCGTGAATCCTGAGCCTAGGGATCACATCCAGTTGCATAGACAAATCCAAGTTGGAAAAGTTTGGCTCAGGGTTTTGAACACATGGTTCAGCTGATGTTTCACACTTATTCAATAAGGACTGATTGAATGAAGGAGAAACAACATCAGTATCAGTTGGCTTTGGGCTAACATTGATAGTTGCATGTTCCTTCAAAATGCTACTTCCATCAGCTTGGTGTTGTGCATTGTCACCGGATGAGTTTTGAGGCTCATTTAGTTGACAACTAGTTGAAGCTCCACTATCTCTTGAGATAGTTATGATATCAGATCTGATAATTATGGGAGCTTGATTTTAAGCAACTCTTAGAGAACTTGGAAGAGGTCTGGGTAACTCAAACAATTGGTCATCATCAGAATCACTTTGAGTACCTGTTCCAGCTGAAACATTCTCACAAGAGGTTTATAATAGTTTGGAAACAACTCAAAATAAAAAATATGATTCGGGCCATTCCCTCTAACACAAGGAGTGTGCTCAATGACAATAATGTTGGATGATTGCTCAAATTGCTGATTAAACTCTATAGGCAATACAGTTAGAGGAATATCCAACAAAGATAGCATCATCCGATATTTCAGCAAATTTTGCTAAATTGTCCATTATGTTATGTATGGTACACCTGCTGCCAAAAAACCTGAGAAAGCCAATAAACGGTGGCCTCTTGTTCCATAGCTCATAAGGGGTTTTTCGATGTGGCTTAACTACAAGAACTTTGTTTCATACATAGCATGCAATGCTGACTGCCTCTGCCTAGATTGTTAGGCGCATCTTTGAATCAGCTAACATAGTTTGAGCAGCCTTAATAAGTGTCTTGTTTCTCCTCTCAGCAACACCATTTTTGTGAGGAGTTCTAGGAGCACTATATTGTCTGGTAATCCCTTTTGAGTTACAAAATGAGTCAAGACTTGATTCTTAAACTCAGTCCCTTGATCACTTCTAATTATCTTAACCTTGTGATCTATTTGATTTTCTATTTTGAGTATAAAGATTTTAAAGTTTTGGCTGTTTAATCTTTAGTTCTTAAAAAGAACACCCATGTGAATCTAGTAAAATAACCAACAATCACAAGGCAGTATGATTTCCTTCCAATGCTCATTATACTTGTGGGACCAAATAGATCCATGTGCAATAAGTGTAATGGAGTGGTAATAGAGTTAATTACATTGAATTTAGGAGATGTTCTATTTTGCTTTCCTTTCAACCATGCAACATAGTTATCTTTATAGAAAAATTCCTTTTTAGGCAAACCATGTACCCAGTTATTTTTAACCAATTTATTCATGGTTTTGAAATTGACATGACATATTCATTTATGCCACTGAGTTGACTCAACACCATTAGCTTTGGAAAGAAAGAATGATACTTCACCTAATTGATAAGCATTGTTCATTTCTAGCTTGTACATATCCCCTTTCTTGGGAGATCTAAGAAGCACCAATTCCTGAGAAATTGTCATCCCGGGTTTTAGGATAATGCACTCATGTTTAGTGAAAAGCATTTGGTGCTTTTGATCATATAACTGAGAAACACATAATATATTGTGTTCAAGCTGTTTGAGAAAGTTTACTTCGGTTCTTAACTTGATGTTGGATACACTTCCTCTACCATAAATGTATCCTCTAGCCTCACCTCCAAATTGAACAGGACCTCTATCAAAATGTTGAAATTGTTGAAGAAGATATCTGTACCCAGTCACGTGCCTAGAGCACCCACTATCTACAATCCACACATTGACATTTTTGTCATGTTGATGTCCCTACACATAAGGTGAAAAAGTTAGTTTTTATTGGAAACCCAAGCCTTATTAGTCTTGGGCTTTTCCAATGATGAGGATTTAATTGAACCAAAGGGTATACATGAGGTTCAATAGATGTTTGTGAAGAAGAGGTTTAGGCTATCACATCTTGTTTGATCTTCCAATCCATCCCTTGGATAATCAAAGTAGATAAGCTTGATGAAGCTTGTGTATCATGGCATACTTCTGAAGCTTCTTTCTTGTCGGAAGTAGCTTTCCTCACCTTTTCTTCCAAAGCAGTCTTTTTTTGAAAGTTTTCAAAGGAACGCTTTTATTCTTTTGAATTTTCCTAGCCTTATCTTCCGAAGCTATTTTACTTTCGGAAGAATGAGTTTCTTCTGAAAGCAACTTTCCTTCCGAAACAAGCTTTCCTTTCCTCATCATTTGGACCATGTGATTTGGTCCAAATATGAAACCCTCCTTGACTTCTTCTTTCTTAACATTATTTGCATAATGTGTGCTTGCAGAATTGTAGTAACAATCTTTAGCCATATGGTTTTGCAGACCACACATTATGCATGCAATGTTAACCTTTGAGGGATTTGAAGGCTGTTGTTTCTTGCTCTTCTTGTCTTCATCAACAGTCTTCCCCTTTAACTTCTGATCCTTCAGCAAGACATGGGTGCTAGTACTACACTCCTTTCCAAGATCAGAGTTTCCAACCACTTGGAATCTGGCTGAAATGAATACACCCTTTTGTTGTGGGTCTATTTTCAACTTGGACTCAGCCACTTTCTTGGCATTTTTATGGCTTCCTTAGCCCTATTTCTTATGGCTTTGGTGGTTAGCCCTGTGATGTTCTCCATGGTTGTATCACTCTTCAAATCATGGGAAGGTGGATTAGCAGATGGAACCTCTTGCTCTTCAGTCCCAGATCTTGGTTGTATAATAGACTCATAAGAGTATGGTGGAGCAATTTCATTGGTTCCAAACCCACCTTTGTGTTGATAAAAATTTTTGAGTGGGATGATGATGCAAGAATGGCTTGGAAGTTTTGCTCAGAAATAGCATGCCTCCTGGCTTGAGCCTCAGCTGTGACAAGCTGGGCTTGAGCGTCAGTCAATTTGGAGATTAAATCTTTGTTTTGAGTCTTATAGTTGGTATGTTCATGATTTAAAAAGGACATAGTTTTCTCCAACTCTTTAATTTTCATTTTATAGTTAGATTCAACCCTTTTGAAGTCACTCTTAAGGATATTTAAAGATTCAATATCAGATTTAATTTCCATATTGTGGTCCTGATACAACTTAACTTTAGCAATGCAAGCTGGAGTATAGAGGTGTTCAAATACCTTGTTGTCATCAACTCCAGCCATCAATGCTTGAGCAGGGTTCACATCCTGCACCATGAAGCTCCATTCCACTTCTTGAGCAACAGCAGTTGTGTGTTGTATAGTTGGCTTTCCAGTTGTTTTAAGTGTGGTAGGATGTATGGAGGCTTGAGAGGTTCCCGGATTTGATTTGGGAGCCTTACATTCAAAGTGGCCAAGTTGCTTACAGTTGTAACATTTAGCCTTTGTCTTGTCAAACCCAAACTTGCTGTTAGTTGAGTTTTGAGGAAATTTCCTTTGAAGAACTTCTTCGCCCAAGTTAACATATCGATCTGTTGTACAATGTCCATGTATTCCATATCATCTGGGCTGAAACATTCTAGATCATCAAAGGAAAACTGAAAATCACTAGAATGTCCAATTCTTGAAACAAAGGCACAGCTGTCTTGGAAAGGACTTGACTGAGCCTGTTGAGACCTTGGACTCTTAGGAAAAGTAATGTGAGGCACAGAAGAACATGATGATTGGTGTGAGTAAGTCAGGTAATGCTGAGGTTAGGGAGGCCTTGAGCCTTCAGCAACCATTAAAGCATTGCTAGCAGGAAGGTTTGAGGATATGCTCACCTAGTGGCCACTCTTGTTTTCCATCTCTAAAGGGTATCCATCAAGGATTCCATATAGTTTAGTCATTGTAAAAGAGTTTAAGTTCTCTGTTCTCTTGATAGAGACACGTTAGAAAGTCCACTCATTTGTGACTGAACTCATGAACTTTCTTGAGAGATCTCTCATCTCAAAAGTCACTCCCACAGACTGAAGTGATGAAATAATATCCATATACCTAAGGTATTGCTGGCTAAGGGTCTCTCCAGCAATCTAAGTAAAGTTTTCAAACTGTTGCTTTAGGGAATCTTTCTTGGAGTCATTGGAGCTGGCATACATCTGAGACAAATCATCAAAGAGTTCTTTGGCTAACTGAGAATGTTCAAAACCCACCATGATAGAGTTGGGTATGGTAGTCTTAAGAATAGTCATTGCTTTTCTATTAATCTCTAGTCCCTTGTGATCTTCATCAGAGTAGTCTTCGACAGCCTTCTATATCATATCACCATTTCCACCTGGTACTGCAGCCTTTGGCTTGTAGGGGCCATTGGTGATAGATTTCCACATCATGCTGTCTTGATATCTGATGAATCCTTCAATATGTCTGCTCCAAGATCTGAAGTTTTCAGGTGTGATGATGGGAGCTTTACACATTGTTCCCATTTCACCTTCAGATGACTTTTGGTTGAGGGCCATTTGGAGTGGGATGAAAGTATGAGTGAAAGTATGAGGTTGATCAGGATGGTAAGATCTCACAATCAAGAGCCTAAGATGCTTTGGTACCAAGCAGGAGCGTTTTTTGTCACTCAACAATCACACTCAGTTTGATGATGCAAAATCCATACAGAGTTGATAATAATATATTAAGTAAAATAGAACACAAAAAAATAAATTTTCAAGATACTTGTATATATTACTTCTCAATTGAAAGAATTACAAGACTCTTACAAGCATGTTACATAAGTTACAATGAGAAATTGTATATAGTACTACCTACAGCTGGATATACTTTGATACTAGCCGGAAACCTATGACAAAAGCAAATACTACATTGCTAAAGGTAAGGGATCTTAGATAAAATACTATCTAAGATTTGGTAGTCATGACATGTCCATGACTTACCTTTTGTCACCAACTAAAGTTGGTAACTGTACTAACTGATAAACAATGAATAGTGGAATAAAGTATGGTCAACTACATGGGTGTGGGAAAAGCACCATGCATTTTCTCAGAGATTTGCAGCGGAGTGTCAGAGGGACCATACTTATGTCCACTGGCTCATAGTAGGTTCTTCTGAAGGTTAATTGGCTTCGGAAGAACAACTCCTTTTGAAGCCACATATACTTCGGAATAGGCTACTTCTTTGGAGGGTTGAGACATTCTTCAGGCCTTCATACTTCGGAAGTCATTGTCTTGATTTCTTCTAAGTGTTGAACTTCGAAAGAGGGAAGACTTTGTAAATCTTCGGAAGTTGGAGTTCCTCTTCGGAAGCTCTATCAGACTTGACCTTCGGAAGCTTAGCTTTTGCCTTTGGAAGTTCTTCATCAGTTGCACCAAAATTGTCTAAGTGTTTGTTTTGGTTGCACCAGCCTTACTTAATCCAACACTAATCACAACCTCCCAGAGCTATTGACATAAAACCACTTCTCAAACTGTTGGAGCCTTTGGGAGAGGGGATCAGGTAATCTCACTTTGCAAACAGTCTTTGGGGGCTTTACCCTGAGCACCATCTTTCCTTTTCAAGTCATCTAGTCTTTATCTTTCTTAGACCTATTTCTCTCAGCCTTCATAAATCCAAATCACTCAAAATTATCATTTGTCCCTCGCTTAATCTCTTCTTCTAGCAGCTTAGCTCTTTTGCTCAAGCGGGAATCATTCAATGGAATTTGTGCCAACCTCCTCAGATCCCATTTAGGCAAGGTTTTGAAAGCCTTCCTTTTATGCAAGTAATATATCCCACCACGCCTTCTCTTGATCATAAACAACTTCAAGCTCACATTATACTTCCAGCTTATGATCCTTTTGTCTGACTCATTCCTGTTTAGCCCCTAAATATTCTGAAATAGTGGGGTCAGTTGTTCTTGTTGTTTTTCATTAGTAAACCATTCTTTCTTTTCTAGCTCAAACACATCCCCTTCAGTAGAGCCCTTCTTGGCTACATATATCAAAGGACGCTCATCCACTTCATAGTATTCTAGTTCAGAATCATAGTCCACAAGTTGTTCTTCAATCTCCTCCTCCTTATCAACCACCCTCATCTCTATCGTCTTCTCACCAGCTTCAACACTTTGGTCTTTCACCACCTTCTTACCAACAAAGTCTTTATCAATATCCAATCCCAAGTCAATGAATTTAGCCTCAACAATTTTCTCCACACCTCCTGCACCTTCTTCCCTTTCCACTCCACTTGATCCACCAACATCAACATCACCAGCACCTTTATCACCATCTACAGCCCCAGCCCCACTAACTCCTGTATCTTTAGCACCTGAACTTCCCATATCTGTGACACTAGCACCATTAGATCCCTCTCCTGCCCTTGATGAATTGTTCACTTTAAGAAATGAGTACTTTGATGTATCTGTAAGATCATTTATCTCATACTTAGTTAACTGATTTGACAAGCTAGCGGATGCTTTTAGTTCATTAACTTCAGAAAGTAGTCTCTTAATCAAAACCTTCTGATCCGTCATCATCTTAGACATTGTAAATCCAGGATAATCAAACTTGAATCAAATCATGAAGAATTAGATCAAAATATGATAATCACAATCAAAACCCCTTTAATCTTCAAAATCGATTGCAAAATATGTGTTTACAAATAAATCCCTCAATCAATTGGTCATTCACCATTTGCAACACTAATGACAATTAACCTATTTATAGTCTAGACTAATATTCACTAATTACACTTAACTCCCTAGACTTAGGCTAATTAACACAAAATTACATATTAAACATAAAAATGACTAAAAACAAGATAAAATATATGTTGTTCACACAAAATATATTTATTACAATAAAACTCCTAATCATCTAAATGTTCAACGTCTCGACTCGATTATTCGTCTTGAACGTGTCCGGTTTGACTTTTGTGTTGACTTTGACCGTGACGTTGACTTTTGTTGACTTTGACTGTGTTGATAATATAGACTATCTTGTACAGCTCCAACAATACTCCCTCTTAGTCTATCATTATCAACGTCTTCATATGAATTCAGTCCCGAGAAATCAACAGTAGAAAGATCTTCAAATTAAAGCTTTTTAAATTTGATGAGAAAAGTTATTCATCTCATAAGTTCCCCCTATTTATATGTTCCCCCTTTTCGAGTGCATCCTTTGTGAGTATATTGGAACAACTTTCCTAAATCTCTAATCTTGAGTGCTTCAGAAGATGTAGGAGGAGGATTCCTAGCTCGGTATCTTCTGCAAACTTGAGGAACAGGTTCTCTGAACAGGTACACTACTCAACTGATGATCGGCCATCACTTACAACAAAAATCTGAAACACATTCTCAAATACAATCTCAAAATTTTAATTTAGATCATTTCATTTTAACAAAATAAACCGTGTTTATCTGTGTGTGAAAAACAAGTAAACCCGTGTTCGTTTGTGCATAATTTCTGTGAAATGCATGAAAAATGATAAAATTGAAACAACATAATATGGAAGACCTAAAAAAAATTTTGAAATGAAATTTTATTATATTTTTTCTATTTTTAATGTATATATATTTATTATAACATTTTTTATTTGTATATTTTTTAATTACCGAGAACTTAATCGATCATGAGATCACATCCTCAAGATATACTTTAGCACAAAGATGAATTTAATCATCGACAAGCAATGAGATCACACTGATAACTGAATCTAATTACAGTCTTCGAATGATTTTTGAAATTCTCAAACAGACCAATAACGATTGTTGATATGTTTGTCCACTTAAACTCATGCCTTAACTTTTTCAACAAGCAGCAAATGATTTGTTAAGGTTCGATTAAATGCTTTAGAATGCTAGGACCCCACAATCATTTGGCAAAAACCCTCACCCGACCTCAAGATTTCTTGAATTTTGTTACGATCTTTATAGAGCAAGGCGTGTGCATTAGTGTGCAAGTGATTATCAATAGAATATTGCATTCTGTGATGAATTAGATGATTTAAAATTACTTAGACCAAAATGGTGAGAGCTCCAGGTCTATACTCACGTATAACAAAGGAGATGACCATTTAATCATGTGCCGATGAGAGGTCCAGGTCAGTACTATCGTACAGCAGAGGAGATCATCACTCCAGGTCGGTACTTCCGTACAGCAGAGGAGATTAGCACAAACACAAGACACATATATACACCAATCATGGCTCAAAGATATGGCTTATATGATTTGTATCATGGTGGGTGAAAGATCAATTCTCAATCCAATTTTTGTCGGGACTCAGTTTTTGTGCAAGCCAAAATGATTGCGTAAATCCAGACATCCTTAAGCATGATGTTTTAATTTAAATCATTATGCTGCTGTCTACTTTATTCTGTAGGCTGAGTCTACCAAGCATATCATTAAAGAATCTGTTTGTTTTTCTATTATTTTCAATTAAAAATAAGATGTAAATCAGATAACAGCATCAGTTACTATCATTTCTCATTTTTAAAAGGCAAGTCATGCAAAAACAACGATTTCAAGATGATATACAATCATTTCTCAGTCATCTCAAATCAAGTTCTCAGTACACTTTTCATTTTTATTTACTTATACTCTCCCCCTAAATTTATATTTTTGCAAACTTTTCCTTTTTTTATTTTTATTTATTATTATTATTTTTTCTTAATATTTTTTTTAGTATTTTTTTATTTTTTTTATTTTTTTAATTTTTTTATAAAACTGTATAAAAATAAAAATTTATCAAAGAAGGTCTTCCAAAATACACTGATATGATGATAAGAAATGAATGCTCAAGAAATATGTAGTGATTGTGAAGTGAGAACTGTGATTGTGTAGATAAAAATCCAGATTGTGGATAAAATACCATGACCTTAACCTGTTTCTTCCGCCTCAAACTGTCAATAAACTGGATAACTAACAGTCCTCCTGAATTGTTCCTGCACTCATAAACAGATTACTTAGAGAGGGGAACCCAGGCCATCGTAGTCCTGGAAGTTCCATTTTCATCGATATAAGAAACCTGCTTCTGCACACAACCGTTGAAACAATCTGGGATGTCTGTATCCTTCTTTTTAATTTGCCAAATTTGTTTCGATTCAATTAATTTGGATTTGAATGAATTAAATTTGGAAAACATTTTCTGTTTAAGACCGGAAGGAAAAGAATTTGGTTTTAAACCTTTAGTCATTTTCATCTTTGAATCATGTGAAACCGGCTTCACACGAAAAGGTTTAGATGGAGGTTTTTTCATCCAACCATTCAAAGATGTGTGCTTTTTACCTCTTGATCCAGAGAAGCAACCCGTGTTGCCTTTACCGTCTGGAACATTCTTTTTAGACTTACATTCGGAGAAGCAATTTGTTTTGCCTTTACCATTCGTAGCAAGCCTTTGAGGACATTTCTTTACCACATGACCTTCTTTTCCACACTCAAAACAAGCCTTGAATGGCTTTTGATTCTTTGTAGTCTCGTGTTGTGCAGGTGGTGATGAGGATTGCTTGGAGCTTGTAGCAGATTCTTGCTTGTTCTGAAGTTTCCTTTGCAAAACAGGGAATGAGATCTTCACTGGTTGATTGGATTGTTTTGCAGTTGGAGAAGAGATCCGTATTGGTCTTGATTCAATATTAGGAAGCTTTTGAGACTTGACACTGTCAGGAGATATCTTGATATGAGAGGAACCAACACGCTCCTCTATGATTGATTCATCATCTGAGCTTATCCAGTCTCGTATACACAAATCTGCTTCCAAAGGATCTTGATTGACATCTCCTATTGTGTTGGCTTCGCTTATAGGATTCTGATTGTCTGATGATTCAACAATTGTTCCTTCTTTGACAAACCTGACGGGAACAAACGAAGGAATGTTACCTGATTTGAATTTGTTGAAGAAAGTTGGAGAAGCAACTGAAATTGGTGTTGGAGCATTAGAAGCGGAATTGGCATTAATCTTCTTATCAGACCCTTGCCTGAGCAGTCCTAAACCTACAGGAGAATCCTGCACATCTCTAACCTCTTTAAGATTAATGTTGCTTAAACCTGCATTTAAACTATTAGTTTCTGCAGCTTCAATCAAATCATTAGATGGATGAGGTTGAGGCATAGGAGAGTAACAATGGGTGCTTGGAGGAGGATAGACGTATGGATTTTCACCACAACCCACTCCCGTTTTAATCCTAGCTCCCCTTTGTTTACACAGTAGCTCTTCCTGTTTCATTCCAGATATGGTCCATCTATCAAGCTTTGTTTTAAGCTTGCTTGTTTCAAATTCAGTCAAAGTGACTCTTTCGTTTAAAAGATTAATTTCAATATTTCTTTCAAGAAGAGTTCGTTTTAAATGATCATTTTCTTTTAAAGCTTCATTTAATTTTATGAAATACTTGGCTTCATTCTTTTTAAGTTCTGTGTTTATGGTGGTTAACTCCTTTTGGTTATCTAAAAGTAACCTATTAGCTTTATACACACCAAATAAACGAATTTTGTAAGCAGAAGAACACATATCCTGAACTGTCTCTATGGAAGATCTAGTATGACTCTTTCAGTAGTAAGAGCCTTCTCACAGTTGCAAACTCTGGTATTTCGCTTCCATTCCTCTTCCTTCTCAGCATCACAAACTTCAGCATTCAACTTAGCTCCACCTTTACCCATTGATGTCTGCTTAAGCTTCTCTTGTACCTCTTCAGTTCCAGGTTTCGGTAAACCATCGGAATTGGTGCCAAAATCTGATCTCTCCTCTGGTTTCTCTTTGGAGTTTGAAGTGATCTTTTGAGTTAGATATGTCGCTTCATAGTACTCACGACGTTTGATATCCAACTCAATATCTTTCAGTTTGTTGATCACCTCCATCAGTTTGTAATCCCGAAAGCCTCTATCTCGTTTAATCGACTTGCCGTGTGAGCTCCATTCTGATGGGAGGGAATCAATCAATCTTAGAACTTGTTCATGATTTCCCAATTGGGCATCAAACTTCTTGAGATTGTTTGCCACCAACTTAAAACGATGAACAAAATCGGACATCTTTTCATTCTTTAAAGCTGCAAAATAATCAAACCGACATTGTGAGATTATCAGATTCGAAGGACTTAATCAGTTCTGCAAAAGCCATTTTATTTTTATTTTGTTTAAACAATTAAACGCCCCAAAAATATTTTTCCCAAAAAATATTTAGAATAATTCTCCCCCGGGAAAAATATATTCTTTTTAAATGTCACGCTAGACAATCTTAGCAACTGGGGTTTTTTTATAAATCTTGCAAAATCGATGAAAATTTCTTTATCGGGATGAACTCAATTATTCCCAACTAGGGGGAAAAAAGTCATCTTTAACATTCGAATTTCGCTGAAGAAATGATAGTTTCTCCGAAATTATAGTTTCGCAGAGCTAGTTTCGTTGTGAACTCCAGTTTCGCTGAGCCGACAGTAGTTTCGCTGGAAATTTCGACAGCAGTTTCGCTAGCCGAATGTCACAAATGGCTTAGTTTCGCTGATAAGTTCGCACAAAACAAGCTTGAACTTTCGTTCAATGATACTTTCGGCAGCAATGTCGCTTGTAAATCACCCACAAGCACTGTTGAACTTTCATTCAAGATCACTACTTTCGCTGAGGTGCTGAAATTAACTACAAAGTGTAAAACACTTGTAGTTTCGCTGAAAGAACAGGCAGTTTCGCTGGAAGAACTCGTAGTTTCGCTGGACGAAGCTGAAAAGCTTTTTCAACACGAAATCAATCTAAAATCGCCCAAATCTCAATGGATTTGAAATCTGGTGATTAACAGAGCTTTACCAACCAATAACAAGCAAACTTTAATCAATTTCCATATCAATAACACTCAAATCTGATCCAAAATTGATGAAAACTTGATATTGAACAAAAACAACCAAAACCTCAACTTCTCTCTCTAAAAATCTTCAAATCTTCAGTGAATTTGATCCAAAATGGCTCTGATACCAAATTGTAAATCCAGGATAATCAAACTTGAATCAAATCATGAATAATTAGATCAAAATATGATAATCACAATCAAAACCCCTTTAATCTTCAAAATCGATTGCAAAATATGTGTTTACAAATAAATCCCTCAATCAATTGGTCATTCAACCATTTGCAACACTAATGACAATTAACCTATTAATAGTCTAAACTAATATTCACTAATTGCACTTAACTCCCTAGACTTAGGCTAATTAACACAAAATTACATATTAAACATAAAAATGACTAAAAACAAGATAAAATATATTTTGTTCACACAAAATATATTTATTACAATAAAACTCCTAGTCGTCTAAATGTTCAACGTCTCGACTCGGTTCTTCGTCTTGAACGTGTCCGGTTTGACTTTTGTGTTGACTTTGACCGTGATATTGACTTTTGTTGACTTTGACTGTGTTGATAATATAGACTATCTTGTACAGCTCCAACATACATACTGTCCAACATATCATCTTTCTTCTTCTCTCCCAACTCTTGATTCACCAGTTTTGTCTTTATCATACTTAACTCATTTTCAAGAGAAGAGTTAAGATTTCTAATCACATCTTCATCCAAAGGTGACCTTTCATCTCTTCTTTGAGTCTCAGAGAAGGTTTGATGTTTATGCTTTGACCTCCTTTCATTCACCTTGTTAGACTCAGCTTCATTAGCCTTTTTCTTCGATCTCTTCTCCTTTTCAGCCCTTAGTGTCTCCTAAACCTCATCAATTTCCTCCTCAAAGTCATATTATTTTTCCTTGGCATATCGTTTTCTCTTCTTGATAGCCTCATATTGTTTTTCCCTATTCTCCTTAGCATTCTTGTTCTCTGTCTCTATCAACCTTCTGATATAGTTCCACATCTCTATTGGATACATACTTTCCCATGAGTGAGTAATCTTTCCACTAAAGTCATGTCTTATTGCAGAGCAGTCAACAAATTTTCTTGTGTTCATCTTAACAAGCCTTTTAATTTCACCATGACGCGGGATATTAGGGATCAAATCCTCAATCAACATCTATATAAATCTTTGGTATAGAAGCCATTTGTCTTTCTTTAGAGCCATGATATTCTCAGTCATGCAATCAAAAATCAACTTGGCAATGTTGGCCTTTTGGCCTCTGTAGAATATGATCTTGGACCTCTGATATAAAGATCATTAATGGTCGGAGAGTGAGAAATAGCATAAGAAACAGATGAGTTCCTGAGCCATTGGATATAGTCTTTGAAGCCCGTAGCTTTTGGATACTGATAATCCAGAAGTGCCGTGATGTTGCTCCGGTCATCGAATTTCAAATTCGCCATTTAACTAAAAAAGTAAATAAAATATGGTTAGAAAAGGATAAGATGACAAATAATTAAGATTAAAATTAATAAATAATAAAAATAAGGAAAACTAATTGTAGTATCGCTGGCCGAAACTGTAGTTTTGGCAAGGCGAAAGTGTAGTTTCTTAGGTATCAGGGAAATTGAACAAGAGTTGAGCAAAACTGTAGTTTCGTTGAATTCAGACATGCAAAACTGTCAGGTTCGCATGGGCAGCATAACAGTACAGTTTCGTTGAATTCAGATGAACTTTCATTTGGTTTCACACAAAGCTCAAGTAGTTTCGCTGATTGAATAAACGAAGACAATGAACCGACACATTCAATAATCCCCCGAAATGCGGTTTAAACTCAAATAAATGTATCAAAAGAAGTTCGAAACACCTACCTAATGACTTAATCAACACAAAAATGAGACAGAAACAAGCAAAGATTGATTTCAGTCGAGATGTCTAATTAGGTCTCTAAACAGTCGACGAAGATGATAATGCAAAAATGAGAACACAATTTCTCATATCCCATAATATAGCCCATAGTTTCGCTGCCAGCGAAACTGTAGTTTGGCCCGGTAAAAGATTAGATCAAAATGCTCTTAAATGAGCGAAAGTAATGGCGAAACTACTAGCGAAAAAATAGTTTCGCTAAAAACAAAAAACTTAACTTTTCTTTTTCTTTTAATTATTTATATAATTTTAAACTAAGACGCAAAAGAAATCAAGAAACAAAAATGCCCTACAAGACCAACACCATTTCACAAAGAAATGTAGAAAAAGATAATATACTTAAAATAATAATAAAATAATAAGAGAGGTTAAAAGGATATTGAAACACTTTAAACTGAAGAGGTTCTGTGAAGTCATTGGATCGGTAAACATCCGAGCATGTTCTTGACGGAAGGATAAACAACAGCAAAAACCAAGAGACAATCAATAACCAAACTATAAAATAATGGTTTCATTGATACAACCTAACGATTACAAGCTCGTTACAATATAAGAATCAAGACTCTTGGCAAGGGGAGATCGAGCATGACCTCCCCTCTCATCCGGGAGCCCTAGGCCCCGGGCAGACTCCCTCCCCAAACCCTTGATCTCTCTACACATTGAAACTGGTATATATAGGCCTCGACCCATATTGGATGCGACTGGGCCCATTCATGCGATTGGACCATGCGTATGGTTCAATCGTACCACTGGACCATGCGTATAATTCAATCGTACGACCGGACCATACTTATGGTTCAGTCTTACGAATGACCCAATCGCATCTCTCAGTCGCACGACTGGCCCATTAGTAAGGCTCAGTCGCACGACTGAGTCTCATTCGCATATGCTCCTGCGAATGACCCAGTTTCATGTGTTTACAACATATCAGTTGTATTACATTAAGCCTAGACTATTCGACAAGCGACGGACACACTATATATGACTATATATGCTGCAACAAATTCCCCCTTGGACGTTGCTTGCGAATAGTAGATAACACCTCTTACAATCTTCAGGCAATCTTTGCTCTGGTTGTCAATAGAATCAAACGAAAACCATATTAGCTAACGTTGTCGATCCGTCAGGTTGCCACACTATCCCTGAAAATGAATTTAGGCACAATAGCTTTAGTTTACTTTGCAGAACACCATCACAGCATCAAGATTCCCTATATGACTGATTTTTCCAGATAATGACATGAACAGTTTTCCATTGCTTCAATATTCACACAGGTTAACCTGATTAACATTAACACCTGTAGAAATTCCCCCTCACATTCAGCATATCCCAATATATAAACGTTTTGCTCTCTTGGCGTCTTCATACGGTGTATTGGGCAAAAGGTTGAAGGTTCCAATCCACAGCTGACAATATCAAACAAATCAGCATGCATGTAGATTCATCATCAGAAACCTGCTCACATCATCACTTTCTGATTGCGTCTTCAATTTCTCTATACATAGATTCCCTCTAAGAATGATAATCCTCTCTGTGCGGATAAATATAACTTGATTGGCCCATAAATAGTCAGATGCTTCTGACTACCCCACAAAATCAGCACTGACTGCTGACATCTTCTCTTCTCTCTTTCGTGTTCCAAATACATTCACCTATTCTGGAGGTTCGACGAATAATGGGGTATACATCAAACTTGTTTGACAAAAGAACCGCAGGGTGAATGTGCTTTGCTCATCTTCAAATCTGTGCAAGAGGCAGTTCCAGACTCTTTTTTTTATTTTTTAATTTTTTTTAATAGTCTGGAACAAATGCGGATGAGTCAATGCGGATGGTCCATTCGTGCGATTGAACATACGACTGGTCCAGTCGCACGACTGAACATACGACTGGTCCAGTCATACGAATGGTCCATTCGCATGGCCCAGTCGTACGAACGGTCCATTCTCATGGCCCAGTCGCATGAACGGGTCTACACGCTGATTTTTAGATCTGCAGCCGCCGGGGCTGCCCAAAACCCTAATCTGACGAATTCAACATGAACCGAAACAAAGTAGACATCATCAGATTCGAAAGGGTGATAGGAACGTGGTTTCGAGTGCAATTTTAACATAGAGATACCACACATAACACGATCTGAGCAAAACACGAAGAACACGAACTGGGTTTAACGTCAAGATCTAAAATTGGATCCAGAAATCAAGAGCTCGGGTTGCTAGAATGATTGTTAGATCATTCCAGCAGTAACCGGCTCTGATACCAATTGTGAAGTCACTGGATCGGTAAACATCCGAGTATGTTCTTGACGGAAGGATAAACAACAGCAAAAACCAAGAGACAATCAATAACACGAACTATAAAATAATGGTTTCATTGATAAAACCTAACGATTACAAGCTCGTTACAACATAAGAATCAAGACTCTTGGCAAGGGGAGATCGAGCATGACCTCCCCTCTCATCCGGGAGCCCTAGGCCCCAGGCAGACTCCCTCCCCAAACCCTTGATCTCTCTACACATTGAAACTGGTATATATAGGCCTCGGCCCATATTAGATGCGACTGGGCCCTTTCATGCGATTAGACCATGCGTATGGTTCAATCGTACGACTGGACCATGTGTATGGTTCAATCGTACGACTGGACCATACTTATGGTTCAGTCTTACGAATGACCCAATCGCATCTCTTAGTCGCACGACTGGCCCATTAGTAAGGCTCAGTTGCACGACTAAGTCTCATTCGCATATGCTCCTGCGAATGACCCAGTTTCATGTGTTTACAACATATCAGGTGTATTACATTAAGCCTAGACTATTCGACAAGCGACGGACACACTATATATGACTATATATGCTGCAACAGGTTCTCCGGAAAATCATAGATTGGCGGATTGATGATATATTTGTCCTTTTAAACCAATGCCTTCTTCCTTTCAACAAGTAATATGCAGCTTCCATTATCATGTTTTTGAGTTACTTTGAAGAAAACTTAAATGACTTGGTCCCCACAGACATTTCGTAATGATCTTGTCCTGTCCTCATGATATATTGAATAATATTATAAACTCTGCTTGATTTTCAGAAGGAAAATACCACTAAAATATTTTCTTAAGTAACATAGACCTTTTTTTCAAGGAACAAATGATGAGAGCTCCAGGTCTATACTCACGTATAACAAAGGAGATAATCATTTGAACCTAACTGATGAGAGCTTCACGTCTATACTTACGTATAACAGAGAAGATCAACAGATCGTGTTGATGAGAGCTCCAGGTCTATACTTATGTATAATAGATAAGATCATCACTCCAGATCAATGTTCACTCATAGCAAAGGACATAAGCACGTATATACAACATGAAAGTGCTTGGACACAAATAGAGCTAGCAAGTAGCACTATTAAGTACACGAGGAAGGGGAATAGAGAATTTTCTTTGAAGTTCATTAAAGTAGAGTTAAATACGCTCTCAATCCTTTTTAAAAGAGGACTTGTAACTTTGGGTATGCCAAAATGTCATGGGGATAATCCAAGACAAAAAGTTTCTTATCTTTTTAATTTTAGCCACAAGATTACTGCCTACTTCGTATTCTGGCTGAGCCTATCATGCATATCCCAACACAATACTGTTGACCTCCTTCAAATGTTTCTGGCAAATAAAACTTTATTTTTAAGGGTCCAGCAAGAATGAAATATAGTGTTTTATGTTATTCTCCCCCGAAATTTCTATATATCAGCAAGATAAAAGAAATTTCTGTATATATATATATTTAAAATAGTGAAGGACTATGGAGGATAGGAATCTATTAGAAAAAGAAAAGAAAAGAGTAATAACATATGCACAATATTTACATGAGACTTTTAAGAAAATGAGGTTTCAAAAAGATATTAATTCCAACATAGAGATCAGTTCATAAAAATGAGGTTTATCAAATGTTTTAGTGAAAAGATCTACTTTTTGATTTTTCGTGTCAATAAGAATAATATCAATAAAATACTTTTCTTGAGCATCACGGTTAGCATGAATTCTTGTCTCAATATGCTTGGTGCAAGAATGATAAATTGATTTTTGGCGATTACAATGGCTGCTTCATTATCACATAATAATGGAGGGTGAAGGAAGTTGATCCCGTAATCAATCATCAGGTGTTGTAACCACAACAATTGAGAGCATCAGCTAGAAGCAGCAATATACTCTGCCTCCCCCGTGGAGAGAGACACAGTTGTCTGTTTTTTGCTCTGGTATAATACTAGACAATTTCCTAGATATTGACAACCACCAATGACAGATTTTCTATTCATCCTGCAAATGATAGAATCACTATCAGAATAAGCATGCAAATCAAAATTTCCACCATAAGGATACCGTAGACCCAGACTAGAAGAGCTTTTTACATAACGAAAAATTCGTTTGACTGTTTTTCATGAAACTCCTTTGGGTTAGATGGGATCGAGCATAATATCCCACAGCAAAAGTGATGTCAGGACGACTTGCTCTAAGATACATTTGATTGATCTATAAAGATCACAATCAAAAGATTTCCCGTTTTCATCGAGAGCGAGACATATCTGTGCGGTGCAAATGGGGTCAATTCGGAAGAAGCATCATCTATCTTGAATTTCTTAAGAATTTCTTTGACATACTTTTCCTGATGGATATGAATGCCTTCAGGCTTTCGTTCAACTTGCAAACCAAGGAAAAAGCACATTTCCCCATCATGCTCATTTCAAAGTGACTTCTTATAACCTCCTCAAAGTCTCGACAAAGCTTAGTTTGCACACACACCGAACGCACACACACACAAAAACACAAGAAAACTTACGTCCAAGCGACTTCTTCTTCTTCTATCTAGAACCGAGAGAAACTCAGTTTTCTTTCTTTAAAAGCCGATGAAAAGAAGGTACGGGGGGTGGGGGGTGGGCGGCCATGCCTCCCTTTTGAACAATATTATATTAAACTTTACCCCTTGCACAACTTTAACCCGTTAACTTGGGTTAATTTGATTTTCTTTCTTTTTATTCACTTTTCTCTTTTTTTAATATTTCCACGTGTTACAAGTCCACCCCCTTATATATGTTTCATCCTTGAAACTTGTCACTCCTCGAATAGTTACGGGTAATGCTGTCTAATCTTTTCCTCACACTCCCGCGTAGACTCGGATCCCTTTCTATGCTTCCACTATACTCGTACCAGTGGAACCACTTTATTCCGTAGCCTCTTCTCTATTCGGTCAATGATTGCCATTGGTTGCTTTACGTAATTGAGTCGTTCGTTTTCTTCAATGTCCTCCAGTGATACAATCATATCTTCATCATCTAAGCACTTTCTGAGATGAGATACATGGAATGTTGGATGAATTCCACTTAACTCATTGGGCAGCTCCAACCTATAAGCCACCTCTACTACTCGGGCAATGATTCGAAAAAGTCCTATATACCTCAGGCTCAACTTAACTCGCTTTCTAAACCAAATGATACCCTTCCAGTGTGAAACCTTCAGCATAACCTTATCGCCCACCTTGAATTCAATCGGTCCACGCCTCTTGTCAGCATACGACTTCTGCCTATCTTTTACCACTTTCATAAAAGCCTTGATCTTCTCATATTTCTCAGTTGTAGCCTCGATCACTTCAAGGCTCCTCAACTCCTTTTGTCCAATGTCACCCTAACACACGAGCGTTCTACACCTCCTACCATACAACATCTCATATGGTGGAATGCCAATGCTGGCATGATAACGGTTGTTGTATGAGTAACGGTAAGTGTTCGTCCTAACTTCCTTCGAAATCAATAACGCATGCCCGAAGCATATCCTCAAGCATCTGTATAGTTCTCTCTGACCGACCATCCGTCTGAAGATGAGAAGCCGTGCTAATATGTAACCTCGTCCCCATCGCATCATGGAATATCTTCCAAAACTTGAATATAAAGCAGGTGTCATGGTAAGACACAATAGACACCGGTACACCGTGGCGAGTTACAATCTTCTTGATGAACGGATCCGCTAACTTCTCACATGAATACGTTTAACGGATCAGAAGAAAGTGAGCACTCTTCGTCAGACGGTTAACTACCACCCATATGGCATCGTACCCCCCTTGTTGTATGTGGTAGCTTCGTAATAAAGTCCATGGTGATGTGTTCTCATTTCCACTCAGATATATCCAAAGGTTGGATCTTACCATATGGCTTCTGGTGCTCCGCCTGCACTTGCAAGCAAGTGAATGCACTTACTCACATACTCCGCTACCTCACGCTTCATACCCGACCACCAATAATCCTTCTTCATATCATGATACATCTTTGTAGCACCAGGATGAATGGAGTATCTAGTAATATGAGTTTCATCCATGATTCACTCCCCCGTAGGTCTCCGTAACGAGGGATCCACATCCATCCGAAACGGGTTCTAACTCCGAACGTGTTTCACCCAACTCCGTGACTAGACCTCTCATCCTTTCAGAGTTAAGGCGATCTTCTTTCAACGCCTCATCTTGGAATTCCTTGACCTGTGTCATCACATCGGAGGTCATCACCAACCGGTTAGCTTTCACCCGGATTGGTTCGGGTCTCTCCTTTCAGCTAAGGGCATCCGCTACTACGTTGGCCTTGCCCGGATGGTAATGGATCTCATAATCATAGCCCTTTAGAAGCTCCAACCATCTCCGTTTGCCTCATGTTCAGGTCCTTTTGCTCGAAGAAGTACTTCAAGCTCTTGTGGTCGGTGAAGATAGTGCACTTCGTCACATATACGCAGTGCCTCCAAATCTTCAACGCAAAGACCATAACCGCTAGTTCCAAGTCATGAGTAGGGTAGTTAGCCTCAAGGATCTTCAACTATCGGGATGCATAGGCTATAACTTTTATAAGGCCCCGTTCCCAGGACACTTACAATTGGTCATACATCCCACATAAAATATAATACATGCATTCACATTTACTAAAATATTGCAGCGGAATAACTTAGCAAACCATTTCATATATTAATAAATGCTTTGTAAAATAATACAACATTGTTAATCTTTACAAAATATCATTTGTTTTCATTACGACACAAAAACATCATTTTAACATAATAGCTTCACCCCGTGCCATCCTCAGCAACCATCACTCTGCCAACTAGAAAATACATAAAAGTTAGCGTTGCTGAGTTAGTTCTAGTTTTATAAAATATAATATACTTTACTTCCGTTTAAAACCTCTTATTCACTTCCATTCGTGATCACACATCATAAGTACACATAGATAATATTTATTATTATCTTCCATCATCATTCGTCATCGTACTTCATTCGTTATCATTCATTCTTTCATTCTCTTCCATATTGTTCATTCTGTACATTCATCATTTTCTTTCACTTTTCATTCCGAACCAATGCCATGTGCTATACCCCGAGCATTGTGCACGAAGCTGGTTACTGGGCCTGAGGTCTATAAATAGACCCCGAACATTATGCACAAAGCTGACTCCAGTACCTAGGGTAAGTGAAAAGGGTCCCATACATTTGGTCAATCACAAGGATTAGGCCCCTGTGTGCATCCTTCTACGTTAGCTAAACCACACACAGTTGAGTTAACACCCTTTCACTGGGTGTGAACCTCCTTACATTTGCTTGAAAGACCTTTTCATTCATTCTTTCTTTCTTAACATTCAACTTTTTGTTATCATTATCTTCCGCTTTAATTGTATAATACTTTACATTCATTAGAATTAACATACCACGTAAAGCCACACAAATAATACGTAATAAGTAACATAAAGAAACAAATCATAATATGCATAACATCATCATATAACATAATGCATCATCCCCGGGAACATCCCTAGTCATAACCTAAAAACCCCTTTGTTTCCAAATTTTAGAATAAATTCTAAGTGTTTAGGCGCATGGGAACTATGCACGCGCATGGCCTCTCAGGCGCATGGGAACACTTAGGTGCATGGGAAGGCTTTGGGTACATGACCACTATATGGGTGCATGGCCTAACACTTAGTCGTCTGGGCAATATCCCAGGCACATGGGCACTATGCAGGCGCATGGGTCTGAGTTAGGTGCATGGGCACTATGGGCGTATGGCCAGTTGGGCGCATGGGCAAATACTTAGGCGTTTGGGCACATTTCTAAGTGCATGGGTACTATTTGGGCGCATGAACAACTAACCTTGTAAGTAACATCATTTTTCAGTCCCCAAATCACATCCGAACATGTTCCGAGCCTAGTTCTAACATACTAAGCAACATAAACATGCATGAAAAATGAATATAACCATAAATCAATCCCAAACATACACCCACCCACAAGGCACACACAACTACATACGGGTACACACACCCAACATAATAAAAACGTTACAATATGTCTTTCCAGCCCCAAAACAAGTTAAAACATGTAAAAACGAAGATCTAGAACTCATCTCTTGCAACTTTCGTGTATGACTCCTTAAAACCCGAATGCTCAATGAGTTCAAACACCTAAACAACCCAAACACACATAACCGAACACATAAAAACACATAAGCACATACTCCAGACTGAAAATCAATCAAGAACACTTCAAAACATCGAACACATACCTTAAATAAGCTTCTTCTTCTTCTTTTTAAAACCCGAGAGTTTTTCTACTCTCTCTCTAGAAGCCGATGTAAAAAGGTGATGTAACATGGAGTGGGCGGCCCATGCCCACTTGTACAAAATATAATATTATTTGTCCTTTTAACACATTTAACCCCTCAACTTGGGTTAAATTGCATTTCTTCATTTTTCTTCACTTTTATTCTTCATTTCTCTACTTTTAAAAAAATTCGGGTGTTACTAGTCCACCCGGCTTATATAGGTTTCGTCCCCGAAACTTGTTGCTCCTCTAATAGTTGTGGGTAATGCTGTCGCATCTCTTCTTTAGTCTCCCACATAGACTCGAATCCCTTTCTATGTTTCCACTGCACTCGCATCAAGGGAACCACTTTATTTCGTAATCTTTTTTCCTTTCGATCAATGATCGCCACTGGTGCCCTACATAATTGAGCCGCTCATCTACTTCAATGTCCTCCAGTGGTACGACCATATCTTTATCAGCTAAGCACTTTCTTAGATGAGATACATGGAATGTTGGATGAATTCCATTTAACTCATCGGACAACTCCAACCTATTGGCCACCTCTCCTACTCGAACAATGATTCAGAAAGGCCATGTGTACCTCGGGCTCAACTTGCCCCGCTTTCTAAACCGAATGATACCCTTCCAAGATGAAACCTTCAGCATAACCTTATCTCCCACCTTGAATTCAATCGGTCTATGTCTCTTATCTGCATACGAATTCTTCCAATCTTTGTCTGGCTTCATAAAGGCCTTGATCTTCTCCGATTTCTTAGTCGTTGCTTCGATCACTTCAATGCTTCCTAATTCCTTCCGACCAATATCGCCCCAACACATGGGCGTTCTACACCTCCTACCGTATAGCATCTCATAAGGTGGCATACAAATGCTGACATTATAACTGTTGTTTTACGAGAATTCAGCTAACGGTAAGTGTTCGTTCCAACTTCCTACAAAATCAATGACGCATGCCCAAAGCATATCTTCTAGCGTCTGAATGGTTCTCTCCGATTGACCATCTGTCTGAGGATGGTAAGCTGTATTAATGTGTAACCTCGTCCCCATTGCATCGTAAAATCTCTTCCAGAACTTGGATGTAAACCGGGTGTCACGGTCAGACACAATAAACACCAGTACACCATGACGAGTTACAATCTCTTTGATAAACAGATCCACTATCCTCTCGGATGAATATGTCTCATGGATCGGTAGGAAGTGAGCACTCTTCGTCAGATGGTTGATGATCACCATATAGCATCATACCCTCTTGCTGTACGAGGAAGCTTTGTGATGAAGTCCATGGTGATATGCTCTCACTTCTACTCGGGTATATCCAATGGTTGGATTTTACTGTATGGCTTCTGGTGCTCTGCCTTCACTTGCAAGTAAGTAAGGCACTTACTCACGTTCTCCGCTCCGTCACGCTTCATACCCGGCCACCAATAGTCTTTCTTCATATCTTGATACATCTTTGTAGCACCGGGATGAATGGAGTATTGGGTCGTATGAGCCTCATCCATGATCTTTCCACGTAGATCCCCATAACGACGAATCCACATCCGCCCAGATCGGGTTTTAACACCGAGAGTGTTTTCTCCCAACTCTGTGCCTAGACCTCTCATCCTTTCGGAGTTAAGGTGATCTTCCATCAACGCCTCATATTGGAATTCTTTGACCTGCTTCATCACATCGAAGGTCATAACCAATACGTTTGCCTTGGCCGGATGGTAATGGATCTCATAATCATAATCCTTTATAAGTTCCAACCATCTCCATTGCCTAATTTTCAGGTCCTTTTGCTCGAAGAAGTACTTCAAGCTCTTATGGTCAGTGAAAATAGTGCACTTCGTCCCGTACAAGTAGTGCCTCCAAATCTCTAATGCGAAGACCACAACCGCTAGTTCCATGTCATGAGGAAGGAGATTGAAAATGTGGAGAATGTTGAGGAGATAATGAGGAACTGGTTGATTATGACTCAAAACTAGAATACTATGAGGTTGATGAGAGGCCCCTAACCTATGTTGCCAAAAAGGGAGACAAGGATGGAGATGTGTTTGAAATGGCCAAAGATGAATGGTTTGTCAAGGAGAAAGAGCCTAAAGAGTTGAATCCCCTGTTCCAAAACATGGAAGGGTTGAGCAAGAAGGAAGCAGACAATAAAATTATCAGTTGGTGTTATAACCCTGAGGACCTTCAAGACCTTACCCAAATGGGATCTGAGGAGGCTGGCAATGCTGCTATTACTAAAAGGTTATCTAAGTGAAAGAGCCTCATTGCTTGAGAAGGAGATAAAGAATGGACTAAATGACAATTTTGAGTCATTTGGACTTATGAAGGCTGAGAGGAGAAGATCCAAGAAGGATAAAGACTAGGAAACAAGGAAAGGAAAGATTGTGCTAAGGGTAAAAGCCCCAAAAACAGTGAACAAGATTAGACTGGTAGATCCTCTACCCCAGCAACTATAAAACATTGAGAAGTGGTTCTACGATAACAACACGGGGGAGGCGGTGATAAGGGTAAAGAATGGATGTGAATTTAGAGTGTTTGATCCTATGGAGCTGTTTAGTTTCTGTGATGAAGACCTGCTAGTTCTTTGTGAGAATCATATTAAAGCGGGTGCAGGTGATGAGACGAGAAAGGAAGCCAATATGTTTATGACTGTGGCTAATAAAGTAAGTGGAGTGAGAGTAGAAGTGAGAGAGATAGCTGAAAAAGTAAGAGCTGAAGATGATTGAAACATGGATGTTCGGGATTTGGTTAGACAGTTTGAGCAAGCTAGTGCTCATCCCGAAGGAGCTAATGACGCTGGAGGTGACCAGAGTGAATCATTTGCTGAAGCTCCTAAAGAGGTTGATGCAGGAGCTGTAGAGGACTCATCAGAGGTAGCGGGGGAGACTGGACCTGACCAGTGAGAATCTATGTCTCAAGCCCCCGGGGAAGAAGTTGCAGAAACAGATATAGATACAGAAGTAGCGAAAGAGGCTGGAGCAGACGAGTCAAATCAATACAATTGAAGGCGGTGAGATCCAACGTAGGGGGAGTATTGAAGATCAAGTAGAGGTTGGACTCACCTTAGTTTAGTTTAGATTATGTTTATATTACTTTGTAATAGGTTCAATGTTAGTTACTTTTGAATGTAGTTCATTTTGTCTAGTTTTGTAGTCCAGCGAAACTATGAGCGAAATTACAGTTTCGCTCATAGTAAGCTATTGTAGTTCACCCGGCGAAACTGTTGTTTCTGCCGGGCCAAAATATAGTTTCGGCAGTACCGTTTCGCTGCCGGCAAGACCCTAATCGTTTATCATTGTTCGGTAATCCTAGCAAAACCCTAATCGTTTATCATTGTTGCTAGTGACCTTTGTAAGTAGTATTATCACAGAAATACATTTGTGCTTTGTTATTATTTGTGTTGTTCATCATTGTTCTTATTTTGATACACTTGTGATTGTTCTCAATCTTCTTCATCTTAGTTGTCTATTGTTTGTATTTGATATTGAACGACTCAACAACTCATTTGTACTGCAAATCAATCAAATGGACCAACAGGTACACACACCCAACATAATAAAAACGCTACAATATGTATTTCCAGCCCCAACAAGTTAAAACATGTAAAAACAGGGACCTAGAACTCATCTCTTGCAACTTTCGTGTATGACTCCTTCAAATCCGAATGCTCAAAGAGTTCAAACACCTAAACAACCCAAAAACACATAACCGAACATAAAAACACATAAACACATACCCGAGAGTGAAAATCAGTCAAGAACACTTCAAAATATTGAACACATACCTTAAATCAGCTTCTTCTTCTTCTTTCTAAAACCCGAGAGTTTTTTTCTCTCTCTCTAGAAGCCGATGTAAAAAGGTGATGTAACATGGAGTCGGCGGCCCATGCCCACTTTTGTACAAAATATAATATTATTTTGACATTTTTACACTTTTAATCCCTCAACTTGGGTTAAATTCCATTTCTTCCTTTTTCTTCACTATTATTCTTCAATTCTCTTCTTTTAAAAAATTCCAGGTGTTACAACTTTCCCTTTTTGCATCAACACGCAACCCAATCACAAAGAAGAAGCATCCGAATAGACTACCAAGTCTTCGCTTCCTTCGAGTAATGACAAGACTGGAGCTTGGGTCAGCCTTGTCTTTAGCTCGTCAAAAGCCTTCTTCTGTAATAGCTCGCTAATCCCAAGAAACTATAAATCTCGGATGGCGTCTTTGGAGACTTCCGTTGCATCACCGCTTCCACCTTTGCGGGGTCTACCATATTTCTTCGGGATTTACTACGTGACCCAAAAACTGAACTTCGCGCAACCAGAAGGCATACTTAGAGAACATGGCATACAGCTTCTCCCTTCTAAGCGTCTCTAGCACCTCCCGAATATGACAGGCATATTCCTCCTCGCTCTTCGAATAAATCAGGATATCATCGATAAAAACCATCACTGATTTATCCAACATCGGTCGACACACTCAATTTATCAAATCCATAAAAGAAGCTGGCGCGTTGGTTAATCCAAAGGACATAACGAGGAATTCGTACTGTCCATAACGCGTACGAAAAGCTGTTTTAGGAATATCCTGCTCATTCACCTTCAGTTGGTGATAGCCCGATCGAAGGCCTATTCTCGAACAAGTCATCAATCCTCGGTAATGGATACATATTCTTCACCGTTAACTTATTCAACTCACGGTAGTCAATGCACATCCTCAGATCTGTGATAAAGACATTCTTGTTTTATTTCTCACAAATGAATGTTTGTTTCTGAAATCCGGGTTTTCTATTTCTAACGAGATGGTGCTCATGTTGGATTCTTTATGCCCAAGACACATAGAACATTGATGTGGTTAGAACGTTATGATCCAAGTCGGGTCATACCCAATAACAAGCTTAGCAAACACCAATTAATATTTAATTGATGATATGATCATGCAATTAAATAATTACACCAATTTAGAAAATAGGTTTTCTAAATAAATTGTATATGAGATGGAACAACTTATAAGGATATTTTGTTTATGGGTATTATTTGTAATGTTATTTAAGTTGGTTAAATAATCAAATAATAATAGTGTGTGTAAGTTATATAATTAAAAGGTTAATTACATAACTTAATAAGTAACTAGGTACAAATTAATTGGGAGATAAAAATTGGGGGGAAACCCCATTTTAAAACCTCATTCGGCCGCCCCCTTTAGTTGGTGGGTTCCTTTGTTGTCTTGGGACAATATACTTCATTAACTAGTCACAGACTCAACCTCCTCTCTCTCTCTCTCTCACTCTCTCTCTCTTACATGCAAAAGACCACAATAACAAAACTCTCCCTTTTGAAGAAAAGTTCATGGCTGAAAGTGCGTTTCAGCAGCTTCTTTGGTCGTTTTTTAGTCTACAAATCCTAGCACCAAAGGTCTTTGCTTGATGCTTGTGGGTATGGAAGCTTGAGGACACCTTTCCTTGGTGTTTTGGTCGTTCAAGAACATCATCACCTTCTTCAAATCTCACGTTTTTGGTAGCTCTTGAAAGGTAGTTTCATGAGTGTTGTTTTGGTTGTTATTTCAACCTTGATAGCTAGTTCTTTCACATATATTTGATCCTATGTTCTTGGGTTTGTTGATGATAAGTAATATGCTTTAAATTTCAGTTCTTAAAACATATTATTAAGCTTAGATTCCACTTCGTTTTAATGTTTAAGAGGTTAAACAACTTTGATAAATGTCTCAAACAAACCCAACATTGGCATCTAGAGCCGGATATGTGGATAACTAGCTTCTAATGTCCTTGTAAAATTGGTTTTATGGGACTTTAACAACCTAATAGGGGCTGTTTTGTGATGATTTAATGAATCCCCAATCTTTCAAGGTTATATCTTACATGCTCATGATTAAACCTTGAAAGGTAGATGTCAAATGGTTGATTATATTTTGTTTGGACAAAAACCCAGAATTCTTGGTTTATGTTGGCGGAAAATTATGGGTTAAATGGGGATTTATTTTGGTTCTTGGATGTTGAATATGTTGTTTAATATTGGTGCATAACCTAGCCTTGACCTTATGTTGTTTTGGTTTTGGATGAATGTTTGTTTTGGTTGATTTCATTCATTATGGGTTGTATTATTTATTCTTTTTTGCTTGTATATGGTTGTAATTTATTTATTCATTCAATGGTGATGTAATAAATAGATTAGGTGTATTTTTTTTATTATAAAATTTGTATTAGGATATAAATTTTGTAAAAGAAGATGCACAAGTTGGAAACACAAAAGGAAGGCACAAAGAAAAGGACTTGAAGCATTTGGATGCAACTTCAAGTGGGGGTCTTTGGAGATCCTATCTTATGTGTTGTTATTAACCCTTAGGAAAGACCAAATGACAACACTTGTGATGGCAGACAAGTGTAGTCAACTTAGTGACTAAGGTTATGCATTTGTGATTGTATTATTATGCTTGTTTGGTTGTTTGTTTTATGATTGTTGTTTGATATATGGATATGCAAGACAAACTAATTAACAAACAAAACAAGCTGCAAATTTATGGTTCCTAATCATTAAGTGATTAATAAATACTTATTAAAAGGATTAATGATTTCAATAAAAAGGCGTTTTACTAAAAGGAGAACCATAGGATACCATGTATTTGAAACCATGCGAATACAAGGTACATAGAGTTTTCAAAACTAGAATTAATGAAAACTAAAATCCCTTTGGAAACAAGTTTAAAACCATCTTTTTACACGACACTCGAATCACTTGAGAACTATTTGTGGGATAAAGGTCACCTAACAACTTTTAGGTTACTTGTGTGTTTGAGGTGGGCTTAACGTATTTATGGGATAAAGGTCACCTAACCACTTGTATGTGTAAACTCACACGTGCGTGTAAGTAGGACGACTTCAATTGGAAACCATGTGCATAGGGTCACCGAAGCATGGTGTACAATGGTGTTGATGGGATTTTACATTCCAACTAAACATAAGATGTTTAACCGATCCCATAAGGCTAGAAGTTGCAAAAGATTGCAATTGTCAAGTGTTGACTACCTTGTTAATTTAAATAATGGGATAAAGGTCACCTAACCATCATTTAAATGTAACGTTGGATTTTAGGTTTTAATTAATAAATGTCTATGAGACATAAAAGGATATTAATGATTAAAATTTAATATTTCAGAAATACTAATATGAACTTTGTTAATTATTGTAGAAATGGCCGCAAACAATAATGCTACCACCCCGACCGTCCATACCCTATCGCTGAGAACCATCTTAGAGAGGGATCGTCTTAACCATAATAACTTTATGGACTGGTTTCAAAGCTTGGGAATTGTTCTCAAGCAAGAGAAAAAGGCCTATGTCCTTGACGATCCCATCCGTGACCAACCCGACCCTGAGGATGTTGAGGCCTATAATGATTGGCTTCAGTACACTGAGGATTCCATGCAGGTTTCCTGCCTCATGTTGGGAACTATGATCCCCGAAGTCCAAAAGGATTTGGAGCATCATGGGGCATATGACATGATTACCCAGTTGAAGGAAATGTTCCTTCAACAACCTAGGGTAGAGCGCTTCGAAACGGTTCGAGCGCTTCATGTGTCTCGCATGGAAGAAACCCAATCGGTATCATCTTATGTACTTAAGATGAAAAGCCACGTTGATCGCCTCGAGAGGCTTAACTGCCCCGTCTCAAAGGAGTTGGCCACGGATTTGATCCTTAATGGCCTAACTAAAAGGTTTGAGACGTTCATAATGAATTACAATATGAACGGGTGGGATAAGAGAATTGGTGAGCTTCACGTAATGCTCAAAACAGCTGAGGCAGGGATGGGTAGAAAGGTTCTACCTGTTCTCTCGATCAATGAGGGAGACAATAAGAAAAGGCCATTCCCCGATCCCAAGGCAAATATTGCCAAAGGAAAGGGGTATATCATAAGCAAAGAGAAAGGAAAGGCTAAAGCGGAACCTCCAAAGCCTAAGCTTAAGAAGCCTAAGGTAACGGAGAACGGTCCATGCTTTGAGTGTGGTGAGATAGGACATTGGAAAAGGAATTGTCCAACCTATCTCAAAGAGTTGAGAAACAAGAGGGATTCTAGGCAAACCTCAGGTACAACTTTCATATTTCATATTGGTTAAAATGTTATTTCTTCAAACACATGGGTATTGGATACTAGATGTGGAACTCACATTTGCAATTTGTTGCAGGGGTTCAAAAGAAATAAGCACTTCAAGAAGGGAGACACAAGTCTCTACATGGGCAACGGAGCAAAAGTTGATGTCGAAGCCCAAGGAGACTATATTTTGAAACATTCAAATGGTTTGGAAGTTGTTCTTAAGAACAATTTGTATGCTCCTAGTTTGACTAGGAACATAATTTATGTTTCCCTTTTAAAACAATATGGTTATGAATTAAAATTTGTTAACAATGGTATTTATGTTTGTATGGATGATGTATTTTATTTTAAGGCTATGCCTTTTAATGTTATCTATGAATTGGTTCATGATGATTCATCCTTTAATAACTCTTTATACCAAACAAGCACCAAGAAACTTAAATGGGTTTAAGTGATTCATATCTTTGGCATTGTCATCTTGGTCACATAAACAAGAATCGGATTCAAACACATCAAAAGAATGGTCTTTTGAAAACAAATGAAAATGGTTTATTTGATAAGTGTGAATCTTGTTTACAAGGTAAGATGACCAAGTCGCCCTTTAGTGGTACTAACAAGAGGGCAAAAGACTTATTGGGAATCATACATTTGGATGTATGTGGTCCTTTTAAGACAATGACAATAAATGGTGAAAGATACTTCATTACTTTTACCGACGATTACAGTCACTATGGTTATGTGTACTTGATGACACATAAATATGAAGCTTTTGAAATGTTCAAAATCTTCAAGAATGAAGTAGAAAATCAACTCAATAAATCTATCAAAGTTCTTCACTCAGATAAAGGAGGTGAATACCTCAGTGAAGCTTTTCAGGATCATCTAAGAAGTTTTGGGATCGTCTCACAACTTGCTCCACCCGGAACACCACAACATAATGCTGTGTCTGAAAGGAGAAACCGAACCCTATTGGATATGGTTCAATCTAGGATGGCTATATGTTCACTACCTCTATCATTTTGGGGTTTCGCATTGCTCTCCTAGGCTCGTATTTTTAATATGGCCCCGACCAAGAAAGTGGATTCGACACCTTTTGAAATATGGCACGAAAGAGTTCCATCGCTATCATATTTAAAAGTATGGGGTTGTGAAGCTTATGTTAAGCTAAACACCCAAAACAAGTTGGAAAGTCGATCCACTAAGTGTATATTTGTTGGATATCCCAAAGACTGTATAGGATACTACTTCTTTGATCCAACAGAGCAAAAAGTATTTATTGCTCGAAAGGAAGAGTTCTTGGAAGCTAAGTTCCTTATGGAAGGAAATACGTATAGAACAATGGAATTTGATGATGATCAAGATCCACAAGCCGATACACGTCTGGTTGACACTAGCAATCAACAGGAGGATGTTGATGATGATCAAGAGGTTGATCAATACACACAAAACGTTCGTAGATCTGGTAGAGTTAGCATTCCACCTAAAAGATATGGATTTTTCATGAATGGATGCTATGTGGTTGACTCCGATGAGCCAACTACATACCATGATGCAATGTCCAATTTGGATTGTGACAAATGGCTGGAAGCCATGAATGTAGAGATGCAATCCATGTATGACAACCAAGTTTGGGAATTGGTTGACCCTCCACTTAACTCCAAACTGATATGCATGGAAACTAGGATACTTATAAAGCAAGACTTGTAGCAAAAGGTTTCACTCAAACTCAAGGGGTTGATTATGATGAAACCTTCTGCCTGTGGCAATGCTAAAGTCAATTAGGATATTATTTGCCATAGCTGCATATTATGACTATGAGATTTAGCAAATGGATGTCAAAACCGCTTTTCTTAATGGACATCTCGAAGAGACTATCCATATGGTTCATGGTTTTGTCGATCCACAACATCCTAATAAAGTATGCAAGTTAAAGAGATCAATCTATGGATTGAAACAAGCATCGAGAAGTTGGAATCAACGTTTTGATGAAGAGATCAAGAAGTTTGGTTTCATCTAGTACGCTGATGAGGCTTGTGTATATAAGAAGGCTAGTGGGAGCATAATCACATTCTTAGTATTGTATGTTGATGACATACTACTTTTTGGAAATGATATTCCAACCATGGAAGGTGTTAAAACCTGGCTTGAAAGTTGTTTTTCATAAAAGATCTTGGTGAAGCTGCCTATATTTTGGCAATAAAGATCTATAGGGACAGATCGAGGCGGTTGAGAGGTTTAAACCAAAGTGCATATATCGCTAAAATCTTGAAAAGGTTCAAGATGGAAAACTCTAAGAAAGGTATGGTACCTATTCAAAGAGGGACAATGTTGAGTACATCTTAATGTCCAAGCTCAAAGGATGAGCAAGATAGAATGAAGGACATCTCATATGCGTCTGCTATAGGATCCATCATGTATGCGATGATATGCACTAGACCGGACGTGTCATGCGCGTTAAGCATCGCAAGTAGATATCAGCAGAATCCAGGTAATAGCCATTGGATGGTTGTTAAAAGTATATTGAAATACCTTAGGAGTACTAAGGATATGTTTCTAATATACGGGTCTGATGAAGAGGAACTTGTTGTAAAGGGTTACACGGATGCAAGTTTCCAAACTGATCGAGATGATTCTTGATCACAATCGGGGTATGTCTTCATTATGAATGGAGGAGCAGTGTCCTGGAAGAGTTCAAAACAAGCATGGTAGCATTCTCCACTACAGAATCCGAATACATAGCCACCTCATTAGCAGCTCAGGAAGCTGCATGGATAAAGAAATTTTTCCGTCGATCTAGGGGTGGTCTCTACCATTCAAGACCCCCTAGAAATCTTTTGTGATAACGAGGGTGTGATTGCACAAATCAAGGAACCCCGTGCACATCAAAAGACTAGACACATTGAGCGGAGATTCAACTACATAAGGGATGAAGTTGAAAAAGGAAAGATATGTATTCGTAAAGTTCACACCGATCAAAACATTGCGGATCCACTCACGAAGCTCCTTGAAAGGGCAAATCATGAAAGTCATACTTGTGCCTTAGGACTTTGATATTCTAGTGACTGGAATTGATTTGTTTAGTATTTAAAAGTTTGGAACAATTGTAATATTTAACTCTTTCATATATTTGTGATATTCGAAGTTATGTTCCATTTAGCATGTATACATCCATGAATATGTTTATTATTCTAAATGTCCGTAGTCGGTCATGTTTGTGGGAACAAATATGAACGTAAGACTATTATGAACATGGATTGGTGGATATTCATAAGGCATGAATATAGAGCAATTGCTTGCTGCCAAGGTTCATAGATATTTATGGGATACGAATATTGGACTGACCCGCGTCTCAAATTTTACTACATGGAATCTTCTTTATTGATCATAAGTAAATTTGAGTAAAGATGAATATCATTTGGTATCCTCCAACCTGAGATACATATTGGGTTTTGATATTCACCAAAGTGTTATACCTTGAGCTAGTTCTTTACTGCTCTAAAATAATGGACAGTACATAAGGCTATGTTCAGGTGTGACACGAGGTGATTGTGAGAAACGTATGTAGTCAAGATGGAATTTGTTCCTCTTATTCGTTGAGAGCAAGATGTCTAAGGCCTGATCAAGTTAAATCAACAAGGAATGATCATTTTGTGTCCTTGGATTTAACATGACATCTGTAACAAAAGGATAAATGATTGATTCACATAAATCATTTCAAGCTGGATACTTGAAGGGGATGATGTTATTGAATGGTTTTTAGTCATGTGTATTAAAGGTAGTAAACCGTTGTTAGGCGGTATTTACTGCTAGCATCAATCTTCTATGAATCTTGTGCAAGTGGGAGATTGTTGGATTCTTTATGCCCAAGACATATAGAACATTGATGTGGTTAGAACGTTATGATCCAAGTCGTGTCATACCCAATAACAAGTTTAGCAAACACCAATTAATATTTAATTGATGATATGATCATGCAATTAAATAATTACACAAATTTAGAAAATGGGTTTTCTAAATAAATTGTATATGAGATGGAACAACTTATAAGGATATTTTGTTCATGGGTATTATTTGTACTGTTATTTAAGTTGGTTGAATAACATCAAATAATAATAGTGTGTGTAAGTTGCATAATAAAAAGGTTAATTACATAACTTAATAAGTAACTAGTTACAAATTAATTGGGAGATAAAAATTGGGGGGAAACCCCATTTTAAAAACCTCATTCGGCCGCCCCCTTTAGTGGGTGGGTTCTTTTGTTGTCTTGGGACAATATACTTTATTAACTAGTCACACACTCAACCTCCTCTCTCTCACTCTTACATGCAAAAGACGACAAGAACAAAACTCTCCCTTTTGAAGAAAAGCTCACAGCTGAAAGTGGGTTTCAGCAGCTTCTTTGGTCGTTTTTTGGTGTACAAATCCTAGCAACAAAGGTGCTTGCTTGATGCTTGTGGGTATGGAAGCTTGAGGACACCTTTCCTTGCTGTTTTGGTCGTTCAAGAACATCTTCACCTTCTTCAAATCTCACGTTTTTGGCAGCTCTTGAAAGGTAGTTTCATGAGTGTTGTTTTGGTTGTTATTTCAACCTTGATAGCTAGTTCTTTCACATATATTTGATCCTATGTTCTTGGGTTTGTTGATGATAAGTAATATGCTTTAAATTTTAGTTCTTAAAACATATTATTAAGCTTAGATTCAGCTGTGTTTTCATGTTTAAGAGGTTAAACAACTTTGATAAATGTCTCCAACAAACCCAACAGCTCATGCGAGCTCCGAGAAATATTGATACATATCTTCTTGATATGGGATCTAAAGATTCAACTTCCACTATCACTTGCCTTCTATCTAAGGCTTCATCTTCTAAATCATTCTTGTGACATCATAGATTGGGCCATGTTAATTTCAAAAATATTAACAAATTGATTAAAAACAATCTTGTTAGGGGATTACCATTAAAAGACTTTTCTGTTGTTGAGAAATGTATTGCCTGTGCCAAAGAAAAATAATATTGTAAGGATTCCTATAAGTCTGATGCAGCCAAAACATCCAAAGTCTCTATGCATGCATGCATTGAAGAACAGAAGTAGAAATTCTTCAAAAGTTTTACACCATGCACTAGAAATATTTTAAGTGTAAAATCTTCCGAAGTCAAGACCAACATCTTCCAAAGCCAAAAGTGAAGTCTTCCGAAGCTTCAAAGACAAAGTCTTCCAAAGCCAAAGAGTGAAGACAGATTTCTTCCGAAGACTTTTAGAGACATGCTTTTATCTGTTGTACTTTACCATAAAGTTGGACCACCTTTCCGCTACAACTCTGTAAAGTCACCAACTTACATGAGTTCGTGAAAAGGTCCATGCTTTTGGTAACTTTACATTGGTTTCTTTAGTCTGTGCTTTCTACTTTATGTACTTTTATCCTTTTTGTAATATATTAGGATGTGAGCTATGGCATGTCATAGTCACTAGTCAAAAGGAAAATCTGCCTTTTGACTCTACATTTGATTTTGTAGTTGTCTAGTTAATTGTATCCAGGTGGCTTTCAAAGTATGCCGGCTGTAGGATGTAGTATATGTATCTCAAGTACTTGTAACTTTCCTTTATGCTTTGTAACATTTGTAATAGAACTTGAGAAGCAATATACATCATTCTTGAAAACCAATTACTTGTGTTGTTTGCCATATTATTATGTCTCATCTTTACTTTTGTTCTAAGCATCTTTAACTAAAAACTAACCAGTTCCCTATTTGATCTGTTAAGTTTTCTAAACAACTCTCCTCATTGTGTTGTTATGTTGTAAGTGCATACCCTTCAACGGTCCTGCATTTGGTATCAGAGCTTTTCAGGCTCTTGATATAAGATCTTACCATCTTAAGATGCCTCACACACACAAAATACTTAACAACTGAAATGGCAGCTATTACCAAAGCTGATATGGAAACTGGAATTATGACAAAGTCTCCACTGATCACTCCTGAAGACTTTGATACTTGGTGTCAAAGAAGGAAAGGCTTCATCAAGTCTCAAGACTTCAAGATGTAGGACTCTGTTGTTGAAGGACCTTACATACTAAGCACCACTTTTACTACTGGTGGTGGTATGATTTCTAAGGCTGTGGCTGATTACTCTGAAGAAGACAGAAAGAGAATAGAGATTGATCAGAAAGCCATGACAACCCTTTAAACTGCTCTTCCAAACTCCATCTACAGAGGTTTCAAGAAGTGCAAAACTACCAAGCAACTATGGGAAGCACTAAAGTTGATGTATGAGGGGTCTACTGAAACAAAGGAGAACAAGAAGGATATCCTGAAGTAGCAGTTTGAAAACTTCACCTTTAAGGTAGGTGAAACCATGACTCAACGATACTTCAGGTATGTTGAGATTGTGGATACTCTAATGGATGTTGGAGTAACTCTTGAGAACAGGGACATTGTAAGGAAGATTATGTCCTCTCTTCCTAGACAATGGACACATTCTTGTATGGTATTCTTAGTGGCTACCAGATGGAGATGAACTCCAGCAATCAACTGAGTTCAGCCCTCCATGCGGTTGAAAGGGAAAGCATTGAGCCATAACATCATCTTATATGCTACCCTGACAACTCACAAAGGGCCCTTTCATCACCTTCCCAGAGACTCCAAGGGAAAGCTACACTCAAGGAAGTCCATTCCAAGAGACAAGTTCTTCTCATGCCTTTATCTCTGCTGATGAAACCTTAGGCGACTTTCTCTTCACCCTTGAAGATTTGGATTGTATCCATCCAGATGATCTGGAGTACATGGAGATAGTCCAACAGATGGCTCTTCTCACTCACAGAGTCAAGAAGTTCTACAAGAGGACATGGAGAAAGTTTCCAAACAATACAGCCAGTGGAAGGTTTGGGCTGGATAAAAGCAAGGTAAAGTGTTACAACTGTAACCAGATGGGAAACTTTGCAAGGGAGTGTAAGGCACCAAGAGAAAATGGTGGCCAAGCACAAACCAAACCAAACTACACTGAGAAAAGCCCCCCAAAATGAGAAGCCAAAGCAGCAAGCTGCAGTTGCTATGGAAGAAGGAGGCTTTGACTGGAGCTTTCAGGTAGAAGATGCATCTCCAAACCAAGCACTCATGGCATACCACGATGAAGCCAAGGTATTGGAACATCTTTGTACTCCTGAATGCATTACTAAAGTCAATAGATACAGGTCCTATAACTTAGAAATGAGATCTGATCTTGAGTCCTTAAATATCTTTAAAGCTGATTTTAAAAGAGCTGAAAATGATTATGAAGTAAAGATAGAGGACTTAGAGAAAACCATTTCAACTCTAAAACATGAGCATACCAACTACAGGACTAAGATCAAAGACCTCATTACTAAGTTAACTGAATGCCAAGCTGAGCTTGTGATCAGCAAAGCCAAGGCAGAAAAATGTGTTCTTGAAGAAGAGACCTTTAAGAACATAATATCCTCATCCTTTCATGCAAAAGTTTGTTATCAAAATAAGCAGGGACTAGGATCTTGTGAGATAGCTCCTCCACACACAATCTTGTCTGTAAGATCTCCTAGGTGTGGAACTTGTGAAGATGAGCTTCCCCTCATAGATCCTATGAATAAAGAGAATGAAGAGGAGATAGTGGAGAATAACTCTCAGAAGATTGAAGAAGAGCATTCTAAGAAGGTTCACCATCCCTCTGAGGAGAGCAAAGCTGTTGGGATGACCAAGTCAAGAAGAAAGAACTTGATCAGGAAGGCCAAAAGAAAGTGCAAAAAGGCTCAAGAAATCAAGGCCACCTTCAATTCTACATAGAAACAAGTCTTCATCTTTGCAGGAGTTGAAGTGGTGAAAGCTAAAGAGACCAACTTGAACTCTATCAACAAGAGTTCTAGTTCATGTCCAAATAATCCCATCACCAAGAAGAAGGCTGATCAGTTGTGCACCACTACTACACAACCCGAACCATCCAGCTCCAAAGGTAGTTCCATCCCCACAAGAACTGTCACAGCATCTGCAAAGATGAAGATGGAGAAGGAAAGTGATCAAGTTCAGCCTTGTTCACAAAGGAAAACTCCTAGAAGGAAGAAAATAGACTGTGTTATATGTGGGAGTACTTCTCATCTTGCTAAGGATTGTGTTTACAATCCAAAGAGTACTCTCCACATGGCCAAGAAAAAAACTTCTAAGAGTTTGGAGAAAAAGATGCAAGCTTCGGAAGGAAAATCTGTTTCCTTCGGAAGCTCCAAAATAAAGAAGAAGACAAGTGGAAACTTGCCTTCGAAGAAAATTTGGTCTCTGAAGAAAGGAATACTTCCGAAGCACTGAAGCCTGCTGTAGTGAAAGCAAGTTCTTCCAAAGGTCCAGTCATCAAAACTTCCGAAGTCATCAAAACATCTGAAGTATTGAAGGTCAAGTCTAAGCTTCCAAAGGTGGTGTGGAAGTCAAAGAAAGACCAAGTGGCGGAAAGTTCTTCATCAACATCAGTAAATGATCCTTCTAGCATGACTATAGAATCAATTACTATTGCATTGTCTTCAACCTCTTTTGATGAGCCCAAGACCAATGCGGCTTGGGTTTCCAAATGTAACTAACCATCTTTTTTGTGCAGAACAGCTCAAGACAAAAAGAAATGTATGGATCATTGACAGTGGCTGTTCTAGGCACATGACAAGCAATAGGTCACGACTCCAAAAGTTTGAAAGAATTGATGAAGGACCAGTTGCTTTTGGAGGAGATGCAGGAGGTTACATTACTGGAAGGGGCAAGGTCACAAATGGTAAGCTCAACATTGAGAAGGTAAACTTTGTCAAGGAGCTTGGGTACAATCTTCTGAGTGTATCCCAATTTTGTGGTCAGAGTCATAACATGCTCTTCACTGAGCATGAGTGCATTGTTCTCAGGCCCGGGGTGGTCATTCCTTATGAGCACATCCTGCTCAGAGCCCCTAGGAAAGGGAACATTTAGAAGATGGACTTGCAAGAAACATCTCCCTCAGGAGAAGTTTCATGCTTTCTGTCTAAAGCAAATAATGATGAGTCTTTCCTCTGGCATAAAGGTATGTGCCGTGTAAACTTTAAAAACATGAACAAATTAATTAAGAATGATTTGGTACATGGAATAGCAAATAAAGAGTTTACAAGTGATGACCACTGTGTTGCATGCCTGAAGGGGAAGCAACACAAGGTATCTCACAAGCCAAAGGAAAGAAATTCCATCATTAATCCCCTACATTTATTACATATGGATCTCTTTGGCCCCACCAGTGTAATGAGTCTAGGAAGGACCTCTTATTGTTTGGTGATCACAGATGACTTTACAAGATTCATTTGGGTCTTCTTTCTTATAACTAAGGATGAGACCCCTGAGATTCTGAAGAATTTCATCTTAAAGATTGAGAATCAATGTGATCACAAGGTAAAAACCATAAGATGTGATCAAGGAACTGAGTTCAAGAATCAAATCCTTGATACATTTTGTGATGAAAAAGGAATTACAAGACAATATAGTGCTCCCAGGATTCCTCAGCAAAATGGTGTTGCCGAGAGGATAAACAGGACACTAATTGAAGCTGCAAGAACTAAGTTGTCTGACTCTAAACTGCCCATCACCATTTGGGCAGAGGCAGTGAACACTGCTTGCTTTGTGCAAAACAGAGTTTTAGTGATTAACACACATGGTAAGACTCCTTATGAACTTTGGCACAAGAGAAAACCTTTCATTGGTTTTCTTAGGCCATTTGGATGTCCTTGCACCATCTTGAATACCAAATATCAAATTGCCAAGTTTGCTGAAAAATCAGATGATGGACACTTTATTGGATACTCTTCTCAAGATAAAGCTTATAAAGTATACAATCTCAGAACTAGAGTAGTTGAGGAGTCAGCCAATGTGACTTTCAATGAGCACACTCCCAATGTGAAAGGTTCCGGCCCGGATTGGCTATTTGATCTTGATTTAGTTACCAACTGTTTTAACAAATCTTGTGAGAATGTTTCAGGATCCACATATATACTACCTATAGGTGATCCTGACCCAAGATTTGAGCTAAGAAGACCTTCAAGCTACACATCTTCAGCTCCAGTGGTAACCAATCCTGCAAATGAAGCTTCTACCAGCACATCAATGACAAATCCTGCTGATACTTCTGGGGTGCCTTCAAATTCCAGCTTAGAGGCACAAAACTCAGAGGAAGGAGCTTCAAATGTTGGAGAAAATGGTGGTGGTGAAAGTGATCAGGAATTTCTTGATGCTGATAACCACTCCATCGAAGACAACATCAATGATGTTACACACTCATTGGATCAAGTCAATCTTAATAAGTGTGCTGATGTGGAGGGTGAATCTTCCTCGCCAGATCAGAATTTCTCAAATTTAGCTCTGTCTAAGCAACTTGTTGTGATCCCTTAGCTAAGGATCCACAAGTCCCATCCTAGCACAAACATCATTGGAGATGTTGATATAGAGGTGAGAACAAGAGGACAAACCCATGAAGAAAATGTTTGTCTTCACTCTTGTTTCTTGTCCCAGATAGAGCCAAAGAAAATTGATGAGGCTTTAAAGGATGGAAGTTGGGTTGAAGCTATGCAAGAGGAGTTGCTTAAATTCAAAAGGCAAAAGGTTTGGAACCTATGTCCTCTTCCTCAAGGGAAGACTACCATAGGAAACAAATGGGTTTTTAGGAATAAGAAGGATGATAGAGGACTTGTCATCAAGAACAAGGCAAGACTAGTTGTTCAAGGGTATACTCAAGAAGAAGGAATTGACTACACAGATGTTTTTGCTCCTGTAGCAAGACTTGAAGCTGTTAGGATATTCCTAGCTTTTGCTGCATCCAAGAACTTCAAGGTCTACCAACTTGATGTCAAGTGTGCTTTTCTTTATGGGGTGATTGATGAAGAGGTGTATGTCAGACAACCTCCTGGGATTGCAGATCCTGATCATCCTGATTATGTCTACATGCTTGATAAAGCTCTTTATGGGCTGCACCAAGCACCATGGAAGTGGTATGAGACTCTATCTCAGTATCTCTGTCAACATGGCTAAAAAATGGGTACTATAGATGGAACTCTCTTCATCAAAGGAATAGGAAATGACATAATGCTATTTCAACTGTATGTAGATGACATTATCTTTGGGTCAACTAATCCAAAGCTCTACAAAGACTTTGAGAAGCTGATGAAGGACAGGTTTGAAATGAGTGCCATAGGGGAACTCAATTTCTTTCTAGGAATTCAAGTGAAGCAAGTTGACAATGGCATCTTCATATCACACCCCCGCTAAGAGCGGAAACACATGGATGTAACGAGATCGGGATCGTCATAACACATGGTAAGCGATAGAGATGCAATGTAATAAATGATGACAAGCGTGTCATGACGACACCCGACAACAAGGGGACTTGTGTCGTGTTTAGTCAATATTCACGACAACATAGCCATAAGCATAAACATGTAAATTGATTAACATATTCAAGATGGTAACATTGTAAAGTAAATTCCCACAACCCGGGAACAAGTATCAAAAGAATGTAATTGTTTAATCAGACTACATCATTGAATCAAAATAATTGTTTGTCAAATATGTTTAGTCTCAAAAATGCATCCTAGGGTCTCCACTAAGGTAGCACACCTAGATCCTCAATTTGCATGTTCACCTGAAAAGATATGCTCAAAATGATCAACAAAATTGTTAGTGAGCTCGCAGATTTAAATAGTAAATAAGTAATTGATTCTGTATAGTAAATGATGTGGAATACCGTGAATACAGTTATAAGTAAGTAAAATCACATGACAATGAGCTTTGCAACCAAACCTAACGACGTACACAAAGATATTGTCGGAATATATTCACCCAAGGACCCGTTCTTGGCCACTGATGGTACTAACTAGTATACCAACGAACAAGGGTGGGGGTGTCAACCTAGTAGTACTACCAATACCTATCCATCGGTTCCCACACTGGAATTAAATAGTTGCAAAGAAAGAACCACACAGCAGACCCAAGCATGTACAGATAAGTACTCGCAAAACAGTATCATGTTGATTCCAAGTATGTAAATTGTATGTAAATTGTACAGCATTGAAAATGGGTGAGCATACTTTTCCCCCAAGTTGTAAATGATTGTAATATTGTAAGCGTAAAAGGGGCCACAAAACTCACTTGTTAGGTGGTAAGTATGTATGATCTATGTATCCAAATGTAGTATGCAATGAATGGTCAAACACCTACTGACAGTTATTGTTAAGCATTAATGATATGTATGAAGCATATAATATTGTTCGGTCGATTCGGGTTGTATCGGTTGGGTCGTGTGTAACACACACAAATAGACACACGTATTAGATCTTATGTAGATCCAAGCACTAGACATCGTCCCCATTGCTGATGATATTTGTGTAAAAGTTTCATTATTATTGAAGAAGTATTTGGCAAATATTAGTAGTTATAAATCGGTTGTTGATACTTGTAAAATATTAAGTTAATTTAATTTGGAATAACATTAGTAAGTTTGATAGCGTTGACTTTAACATTGGCATTAGTAATGGCAACCGTGTCGATGTCACCTTAACATCACACGACTTAAACACACCACACGCAGGAAGGAATTCACACACAACAACTTAAGTCGCACGACAGGACCAGACGCACAATCGCATACATTCATTCGGTCACCTGACTCAGTCGCACACAACATTCATTTGCATAGACTCAATCACACACATTCATTTGATCGCACGACTCAGTCGCACGGTATACCCAGTCGCACAACTCAGTCGCCCGAATGACTCAGACGCATGACTCAGTCGCACGACTCACCCAGTCGCACGACTCAATCGCATGACAGACCCAGTCGCCTGAACACCAGAATCGCGACTGTTGAAGGTGCTGAGCAGCCTTCGGCTGCTCCGAGCACAAGTTTTACACAACAAGGACTTCCAGAAACACACTACAAACATACACAAACAAGAAGCACACGCAGAAAGACATCACACGCACCCACACGACCTCATGTGTTCGGGTTGAACCCGAACACCCGAAACCCTAGTGTGGACAGCCGTGAATAAGCAAGAAAAGGGACAAACAAAGTCGTCTACCTGCTAGAATGGAGTAGACTCGGTTGTAGATGAAGTCTAGACGGTGAAAACGAGACCAAACGGGGCGGTTTTGGTGCAAGGAGGAGGAAGATAGGTGAAGAAGAAGAAGAAAATGGAATGAATGAGCTAGGGCTGGAAATGGAGTTTTTATACCCATCCCAAGTTTGCAAAATGTCGATTTTAGTCCCTGCACTTAACCCCGAGTTCCCAAAGTTTGTTTCGATTGAAACGACTTTAATAGATTACTTATATTAATGATAAAAATTTATTTAATGTTATCTGTAACTTAAAAATGGTTTTATTAATGACGATAATATTATAATAAAATGGTATATTTAACGGTAACGGTGATGAAAGTGTTAAAAGTTTTTAAAGATAGTATATGTTAACGATACGAACACAAGAATAAAGATGATAAGCAAGCATAATATTCACACAAGGAGTTAATAAAGATGAGGAATGAATGATCAAAGAAAGTTAACGGAAAACCACGTTAAATGACGGACCTTTTGGTGACGGATGTCACAGTATTCCCCAGTTGAGAGAATTTCGTCCCGAAATTCAGCTGGAGTTAGGTCCAAGAGTGTCATCCTCGAATAGATGTGGATATTTGAGTTTCATATGATCTTCCCATTCCCATGTAAACTCTGGCCCTCGTTTTGAATTCCACCTTACGCGAACAATAGGTATTCTAATGCGCTTCAGTTGCTTGACCTTTCGATTCATGATCTCAATGGGTTCCTCAACAAAATGAAGCTTTTCGTCAATCTTGATTTCCTCAATTGGTACGTGAAGGGATTGGTCTGCCAAACACTTCTTGAGGTTCGACACATGGAAAGTATCATGTACACCGCTGAGTTCTTGTGGCAACCTTAGTCAGTAAGCCACTGGACCGATTCTTTCTGTAATCTCGAATGGTCCTACGTATCTTGGGGCTAACTTCCCTTTCTTTCCAAATCAAACGACTCCTTTCCAAGGGGAGACTTTAAGTAAGACTCGATCCCCAATGTTGAATTCTAGAGGCTTCCGACGGTTGTCGACATAGCTCTTTTGGCGATCTCTGGCAGCTTTTAGTCGGTCTTTGATTTGAAAGATCTTGTTAGTTGTTTCTTGAATGATCTCTGGGCCCGTTAACTGACTTTCACCAATCTCGGCCCAACAAACGGGTGATCTACATTTCCTTCCATACAACGCTTCAAACGGAGCACATCCAAAGCTTGTAAGGTAGCTGTTGTTGTAAGAGAACTCAATCAGCGGTAGATGAGTGTCCCAACTACCACCAAAGTCGATTACACACACCCTCAACATATCTTCTAGCGTCTGTATAGTTCGTTCACTTTGGCCATCTGTCTGAGGGTGATAGGCGGTACTCATATCTTATCGAGTGTCCATCGCTTTCTGTAGTGTCTGCCAAAATCGTGAAGTAAATCGGCTGTCACGGTCGGATATGATTGACACTGGTACTCCATGTCTTGTCACGACCTCTTTTATGTACAGTCTCGCCAACTTATCCATTTTGTAGTCTTCCCGGATCGGTAAGAAATGAGCTGACTTCGTCATCCGATCCACCATGCCCGCTGCTTGTTCTAGGGAGTTTAGTAATGAAATCCATAGCTATATTCTCCCATTTCCACTCGGGAATTTCAGGTTGCTGTAATAATCCTGATGGTTCTGATGTTCAGCTTTGACTTTCGAGCATCTCAAGCATCTGCTGACGTACATAGCAATGTCTTTCTTCATGCCTGGCCACCAGTACAGATCTTTGAGATCGTGATACATCTTGTCTGCACCAGGATGAATAGAATATCACGTATTGTGGGCTTCATCCATGACCAAGGTACATACACCTCCCCATCTAGGTACCCATATACGATCCATGAAGTATTGTATACCATCATCCTTGCAAATCATCTGTTTATCCAACCCTCGGAATTCTTCTCCCGCACGGTTCTCTTCTTTTAATGCCTCACTTTGTGCAATTTGGATCTGGGCTTTCAGATTCGTTTGAATGGTCAATCCCAACGCTCGAGCACGTAGTGGTTTCACGCGTTCTTTACGGCTTAAAGCATCAACCATCACGTTAGGTTTTCCCAGATGATACCGGATTTCACAATCGTAGTCACTAAGTAGCTCTACCCAACGTCGCTGACGTATATTAAGTTCTTTCTAATCCAGGATATGTTGGAGGCTCTTATGATCTGTGTAGATAATGCATTTGGTTCCATACAGGTAATGCCTCCAAATCTTGAGTGCAAATACTACAGCGCCCAACTCAATATCATGAGTTGTATAGTTCTTTTCGTGCACCTTAAGTTGTCGCGAAGCGTAGGCAATCACCTTATCCTTCTGCATTATTACACATCCCAATCCTTGATGTGAAGCATCGCAGTATACCACAAAATCATTAGTTCCGTCTGGGAGGGACAATATAGGTGCGTTGGACAACTTCTCTTTCAACGTTTGGAACGCTTGTTCTTGTGCATGTCCCCAATCAAACTTCTTGTCTTTCTGAGTCAGCAATGTTAACGGTTGCGCGATCTTTGAAAAATTCGCGATGAAGCATCGATAGTAACCGGCCAATCCTAAGAATTATCGTATCTCTGATGGTGTCTTGGGTGCATCCCATTTCTTCATCGCTTCGATCTTACCGGGATCTACATGAATCCCATATTCGTTAACCACATGACCGAAAAACTTCACTTCCCGCAACTAGAATTCACACTTTGAGAACTTGCCGAAGAGTTTCTCTTCCCGTAACAGTTCCAGTATTGCCCGAAGGTGATCTTCGTGATCCACTTTCGATCGAGAATAGATAAGTAGATCGTCTATGAACACGATCACGAACTTATCTAGGTAAGGTTTGCACACCAGATTCATTAGATCCATAAACACAGCTAGTGCGTTAGTCAACCCGAACAGCATGACCAAGAACTCATAATGCCCATAACGAGTTCTAAACGCTGTTTTCGGTATGTCGTCCTCGAAAACCCTTAGTTGATGATATCCAGAACGAAGATCGATCTTTGAGTAATATGAAGCTCCTTGCAGCTGATCAAACAGATCGTCGATCCTGGGGAGAGGATATCGATTCTTCACGGTTAACTTGCTCAACTCACGGTAATCGATACACATGCGGAACGACCCATCCTTCTTTTTGACAAATAATACCGGTGCTCCCCACGGTGAGTGACTCGGTCGAATAAAACCCTTCTCCAGTAGTTCCTGCAACTGACTAGACAACTCTTGCATTTCGGATGGTGCTAACCGATATGGCGTCTTTACTACCGGTGTAGCTCCAGGAACCAACTCTATGAAAAATTCCACCTGTCGTGGAGGAGGCAAACCAGACAGGAAATACAATTGGGTAGTCCCGTACCACTAGTATATCTACTAGTTTCCTCTCTTCGTCCTTCTTCTCTACCACATGAGCCAGAAAAGCGTAGCACTGCTTTCGTAAGCTTTGGTGTGCTTTCATGCAGAATATAAGCTTTAAGTTCCTTCCCGGTCGTTCTCCTTCAAATCTTGAGTACCTCCCCGTTTGACATGGGGATTCGTACTACTTTGTCCTGACAGACAATCTCAGCTCCGTTTTGCGACAACCAATCCATACCATAATCACGTCGAAACTTCCTAGCTCAAAGGGTATCAAGTCTATATCGAAGGCATGGTCTTCCAATATTATCGAACACTTCCTAATAATCTCATCGGCCTGAACAACCCTACCATTGGCCATTTCTACAGAGTGGCTAGTTTCTAGCCTACTGGGACTCAAATCAAGCAATTGCACAAACTCAGAAGATATAAAGCTATTGTCTGCTCCAGTATTAAATAGTATAGATGCGAAGTGATGATTGAGTAAGTGCGTACCCGTGACAACATTTGGGTCCTGACGAGCATCGTTGGTTCCGATGACAAATGCACGTCCCCGAGCTGTATTTCCTTGGTTTGCCGGGCCTTGATTTCTAGCTATGGCCATCACCTGCTGCTGGTTGTTCCCTTGTTGACCCGGTGCCCGATTCAGTCTGGGGCACATGTTTCTGTAGTGGTCAGGGCCTCCACACTAATAACAGACCCTGGCATTCCCGGCGGGGTTAACCGCGTTGACCGGTGCCACAAGATTTGGCACTGTTCTACAGTCTCTCGCTAGATGCCCCTGGCGTCTACGGTCCGCGCATACCCGGCACGACATTCCTAGGGGATGATGATAGTTGCACCTGTCACATTTGGGGTGCGGCCTAATATACTCTCTTTTGCCCTGTGTCACGGCCACAAAATTTCTGTTGTCTTGGCCCTTTAGTAGAATTTTCCGGCACTCGACCGGCTCGTTTCCCCAACATCTTTTCTCTTCTCTGCGCCTCTTCCTAACACCCCTGTTCCCACCATCTTATCAGTTAGAGCGCCAGCCTTCAGAATTGCGCTCTGGATAGTAGGAGGAGCAGCTGCTGTTACCATTGCTCGGACTTGAGGTGCAAGTCCCCAAATGTACCTCTCGATTCTCTTTGATTCCAGCGTGACCAGATGCGGAACCAGTCTTGCTAACTCATGGAATCGATCAGTGTAAGTTGCGTGCCCAGCCCCCACCATAGCATGATTCCAGAATTCATGCTCCAATTTCTGCATCTCGTTGAGGGGGCAGTATTCCTCGGTGATTAAGGCCTTAAACTCATCCCACAACATCTGCATCGCTGATTCTCTTCCTCTAGCTTGAACCTGGGTGTTCCACCAGGTTAGGGCCTTGCCCTGCAGTGAACATGTGGCATATTTGATTCTCTGGCTGTCGAGGCACTCACTGATGTCAATCATTGCCTCCATCTTCTCAAGCCATCTGGTTAGGGCTATCGCCCCACCTTTCCCATCAAATTCTCTCGGTTTGCAGGCCACAAACTCCTTGTATGAACACCCCCATCTAGCATTAACAACCCCAGTCTCAATACCGGCTGTTCCACCATTTTTGGTCTCCTGATTACTTTCGTTCCCAGTTGGGTTTCCATTTCCCACTTCAGTTTCGATCCCACCTTGACCTCTTTCTCCATTATCCTCATTATCATTGCCACCATTCCCGTGGGGGTGGTGTTGCTGGAGTGCATCGCTCACTTGGGCCACGTTAGTAGGAATCAGTGCAGCCAACTGTTGAGCGATCAGAGCTGCCATCTCGGAGTTTCCTGTTTCCTGATTGTTATTGGTAGGACCATCACTTGTTTTTGGTGCTCTACCTCTGCCTCTGCCCCTCGGGGCTTACTTCCGCCACTATTGCTGCAGGTAACTCTTCGAGGCGGCATTTTCTAAGCATAAAAGTAGTAAACACGTAAGTTTAAACCATTTCAAAGTGTATTATCCATAACACTCATCAAAGTCCTGCATTCCAAGTTATTATCACACTTATAGTCACCACACATCGCATGCAAGTTGTGTAGTTCTCACACCATGAATTGGTAATGTCTCAACAATAGTCCATCATAACAGTTGTAAATCCATGTATATAATCATGTTTAGTCTAGTGGAGGTTGTCTATCTCTTCCTCTTTCGAGGTTTCAGACATAACCTCCTCAGGGTTATTCTCAATGTCCGAGGTCGTGCGCAATAGCATGATCTGTGAAGATCTCTTCGGATTAATACCCGCATTTGATAAACCAACTCTGCGCAGAGGGAATGGAAGATCCAATAGAAGCATCCCATAAGGTGTGAGCATAAAGGCTCCCTCACAAGGTGGAAAGATCACATAACAGATAGATAACGAATCAAGTAAAGAGGAACTCATACACGAGATATAATATGCATACAGATCCTAGCATGCAAATCTATATGAAGGTTCCTAGGTTATAGTCTAGGTCAAGCGTATTGCCTAATTCTCTATAACCATTGGCTCTGATACCAATCTGTCACACCCCCGCTAAGAGCGGAAACACGGGGATGTAACAAGATCGGAATCGTCATAACACATGGTAAGCGATAGAGATGCAATATAATAAATGATGACAAGCGTGTCATGACGACTCCCGACAACAAGGGGACTTGTGTTGTGTTTAGTCAATTTTCATGACAACATAGCCATAAGCATAAACATGTAAATTGATTCACATAGACAAGATGGTAACATTGTAAAGTAAATTCCCACAACCCGGGAACAAGTATCAAAAGAATGTAATTGTTTAATCAGACTACATCATTGAATCAAAATAATTGTTTGTCAAATATGTTTAGTCTCAAAAAGGCATCCTAGGGTCTACACTAAGGCAGCACACCTAGATCCTCAAATTGCATGTTCACCTGAAAATATATGCTCAAAATGGTCAAAAAAATTATTGGTGAGCTCGCAGGTTTAAATAGTAAATAAGTAACTGATGTTGTGTAGTAAATGATGTGGAATACCATGAATACAATTATAAGTAAGTAAAATCACATGACAATGAGCTTTGCAACCAAACCTAACGACGTACACAAAGATATTGTCGGAATATATTCACCCAAGGGCCCGTTCCTAGCCACTGATGGTACTAACTAGTATACCAACGAACAAGGGTGGGGGTGTCAACCCAGTAGTACTACCAATACCTATCTGTCGGTTCCCACACTGGAATTAAATAGTTGCAAAGAAAGAACCACACAGCAGACCCAAGCATGTATCAGATAAGTACTCGCAAAACAGTATCACGTTGATTCCAAGTATGTAAATTGTATGTAAATTGTACAGCATTGAAAATGGGTGCGCATACTTTTCCCCCTACTTGTAAATGATTGAAATATTGTAAGCGTGAAAGGGGCCACGAAACTCACTTGTTAGGTGGTAAGTATGTATGATCTATGTATCCAAATGTAGTATGCAATGAACGGTCAAATACCTATTGACAGTTATTGTTAAGCATTAATGATATGTATGAAGCATATAATATTGTTGGGTCGATTCGGGTTGTATCGGTTGGGTTGCGTGTAACACACACAAACAGACACACGTATTAGATCTTATGTAGATCCAAGAACTAGACATCATGGCCATTGCTGATGATATTTGTGTAAAAGTTTCATGGTTATTGAAGAAGTATTTGGTAAACATTAGTAGTTATAAATCGGTTGTTGATACTTGTAAAATATTATGTTAATTTAATTTGGAATAACATTAGTAAGTTTGATAGCGTTGACTTTAACATTGGCATTAGTAATGGCAACCGTGTCGATGTAACCTTAACATCACACGACTTACACACACCACACGCAGGAAGGAATTCACACACAACAACTTCAGTCGCACGATAGGACCAGACACATGACTCAACACTCCATTCGCACGAATCAACCCTCAATCGTACGACTCAGCTTCATTCGTACATTTGAACCTTCATTCGTACGACTGGTATTCAGTCGTACCACACAAAACCCAATCGCATGACTCAACCCCATACGCACGAATCAACCTTCATTCGTACGAATCAGCTTCATTCGTACGACTGAACCTTCATTCGTGCGATTGGCCTTTAGTCATGCGATACACGCACAATCGCATACATTCATTCGGTCACCTAACTCAATCGCACACAACATTCATTTGTAGAGACTCAATCGCACACATTCATTCGATCGCACGACTCAGTCGCACGACACACCCAGTCGCACAACTCAGTCGCCCGAATGACTCAAACGCATGACTCAGTCGCACGACTCACCCAGTCGCACGACTCAATCGCATGAGAGACCTAGTCGCCTGAACAGCAAAATCGCGACTGTTGAAGGTGCTGAGCAGCTTCGGCTGCTCTGATCACGAGTTTTACACAACAATGACTTCCAGAAACACACTACAAACATACACAAACAAGAAGCACACGCAGAAAGACATCACACGCACCCACACGACCTCATGTGTTCGGGTTGAACCCGAACACCCGAAACCCTAGGTTGGACAGCGATGAATAAGCAAGAAAAGGGACAACCAAATTCGTCTACCTGCTAGAATGGAGTAAACTCGATTGTAGATGAAGTCTAGACGGTGAAAACGAGACCAAACGGGGCGGTTTTGGTGCATGGAGGAGGAAGATAGGTGAAGAAGAAGAAGAAAATGGAATGAATGAGCTAGGGATGGAAAATGGGGTTTTTATACCCAAAGTTTGACGGTGAAAACGAGACCAACCATGTCGATTTTAGTACCTGCACTTAACCCCCGAGTTCCCAAAGTTTGTTTCGGTTGAAACGACTTTAATAGATTAGTTATATTAATGATAAAAATGTATTTAATGATATTTGTAACTTAAAAACGGTTTTATTAATGACGATAATATTATGATAAAATGGTTTATTTAACGGTAAGGGTGATGAAAGTTTTAAAAGTTTTTAAAGATAGTATATGTTAACGATATGAACACAAGAATAAAAATGATAAGCAAGCATAATATCCACACAAGGAGTTAATAATGATGATGAATGAATGATCAAAGAAAGTTAACCGAAAACCACGTTAAATGACGGACCTTTTGGTGACGGATGTCACACAAAGTATGTACAAGACATACTTAAAAGGTTCAACGTGACTGATTGTAAGGTTGCTAAGACACCCATAGCCAAAAATCACTCCCTTGGACCTGTCTTGAGGGGGAGTGTGTTCATGAGCATCTCTATAAGGCAATGATTGGGTCTCTTATGTACCTTACAACTAGCATGCCAAATATCATGTTTGCTACATGCATTTGTGCAAGATATCAAGCCAACCCCAAGATGTCATACCTGGTCACTATCAAAGGAATTTTAAGACATCTCAAAGGTGCTCCATCACTTGGCCTTTGGTATCAAAAGAATTCTTACTTTAATATGTATGCTTATACAGATAGTGACTATGGTGGTTGCAACATGACTGCAAAGTCTACATCAGGGGAATGTCAATTTCTTGGTGGAAGAGTAGTCTCTTGGCAATGTAGGAAACAATCATGTGTGTCTACATCAACTACTGAGGCTGAATACATTGCTGCTGCAAGCTGCTGTGCTCAAATGCTTTGGATTCAAAATCAGATGTTGGACTATGGATTCAACTTCAAGGAGACTCCCATCCACATAGACAATAACAATGTTATCTCCATCACAGAAAATCATGTGCAGCACTCAAGGACAAAACATATCAATATCAGGTATCATTTAATCAAACTAGTCAAAGTTAACACAAATGAACAATATGCTGATCTGTTCACCAAAGCTTTTGCTGAGTAGAGATTTAAATATCTTGTATTAGCTATTGGGATGATTAACTTTGAATAGCTTTTCTTAAAACTTAATCATATTTATTTCTAAAACCTGTGTGTCCTAAGTTGTCTATTTTATCACCATCATAAGCCATTGTTATCTTTGGAAGAAAATCTTTTCAAAAATACTTTTCTTAGACTTTTGAAAATTTTGATCTCTTCGGAAGATTTAAAATTACATTCAAAAGAAAATTCTGAAATATCTTCCGAAGCTTAAAATCAACTTAAATACTCTGTATGTTTTCAAAGAACAAGTTTCTTCCGAAAGCAATTTACCTTTGGAAGTTTTTATTCTCCTTAGAATAAAAATCACTGAGTGTAAATTCTCTTCCGAAGAAAATTCTCAAAAACCTTTGAAATATCTTCCGAAGCCAATTAGCCTTCGGAAGCTTTTTCTTCAGAACTTCCGAAGCAAATAACCTTCGAAATATTTCTCGACTTCCAAGAAAACTACTTTTTGGGCAAAAGTAAACTACTTTTCAGAGGTGGGACCGACAACCGGATTTCAAAGTTTATCCTCTTTCATTAACTTTGTCTCAAATCCTTTTCACATAAATATCTAACGATTCCCCCCTCTTTCACTATCTTCTTCAATTACACTATTCTTTAAACCTAAATTCTCCCAAACCGCCTTTGTTCTTCATCTTCCTTCACCCTTAAGCTTCTCAAATGGCCAACCTAAACTGCAGAAACAACCCAGATTTCTCCATGCAAGTTCACAGGCAACACAACCAGGTTGCTCTGTTATGCTCTGAGAAAGATGAAAGTTTCTCAGAGATTTGTCGTTTCTTAGCTCTATCCAACTACTTCACCTCCCTAACCATTGATCCTACTCTTTATGAGGATCATCTGCTTGAATTCTGGAAGACCTGCCAAGAGGTCATTAAGGATGGGGAGAAGGCACTGTCTGCCATAGTGCAGCGGAGGACAATCTTCATCACTCCGGCCATCATCAATACTCACTTGCAGCTGGATGATGAAGAAGGTGAGGTGTCCTTTCCAAAGGAAGCTGTAAATCATTCCTTTGAGCAGATGGGCTATGAGATAGATTTCTCTGTAAAGACCTTCAGGAAAGGGAAGGTCTCATCCCAGTGGAAATACCTGCTTCATGTGGTTATCCACAGCTTGTCAAACAAGCATGGAGGGTAGGACCAGATTCCTGAGGATCTCTTCTTCATAATGCATGGAATGGTTCAAGGGGTCAAGTTCAGGTACTCTCAGTTTGTTTATACAAATTTGCTTGCTAACTTGGACTCCTTAGAGTATTATATGTTTCCTAGATAAGTTCAAGACATTCTTAACTGTGAACTGGGCTCACAGTTGAGGGAAACAGATAATATTCTAAAATTGGGACAGATGAAGTTCGAATCTTTAAAATTATGAAGAAGCCAATTGTAGGCTTCTCAGGGGTAGAAACAGCTCTTGTCCCAAAAATGTTAGAGCTCATTGCTCAAGGTGACAACCTAGCAACACAAGCTAGCGTTAAACCCACACCTTCTACCTCCCAACCACCAAAAAGACCACTAATCACCCTCACCTACCAAAGAAAATCCAAACGAACCTCTGCTCAAGCTGTTGAGTCTGTGCATGCCCCTATACACTCACCCATACAGGAGGAAGTGGACACTAGAGCTCCTACTTCCCCTGAGGAGCAAACCACTCCCATCTCTTCAAGAATCAGTGGTGAGGTTCCTCATGATCACCCTGATGAGCTCACAAGCCCAACTACCTTAAGCCTTCACTCTGAGTCTCAACACTCAAGTGAACAACCTTCAGGGGACAGTTACCATCCCCAGCCTTTAGACTTAAATCAACCCATGCCCAACCTCTCATTCTATACTGATGAAGACTTAGGTTTCAGTGAGTACTATGAGTCTCGCTACTCTTCCCCTACTCAAAGAGAGATGAGTACTCTTGAGTCTTTTTTGTCTAGCCCACATCAGTCACATATCACTGAGGTGGATCTTTCTGAACCTGTTCAGCAGGTCCATATGGAAGAGGCTCTCACTTCTGCAAGTGATTACATCATTAAGACCTCAACCGTGGCAACTCAGCCCATTGACACTTCAACTGAGGCTGTCAGTGAGCAGAGGAAATCCAACAACCAAGAGCCTGAAGCTGGTGGTGAGAGAGAGGACTTTGGTCCAATCATCTCATCCCCCAATGATTCTTTTGATGAAGATGAGGGGAATCTGAGACTAAAGGTGCAAAAACTGTTAAAAACATGCTCCTATTTAGACTTTAAGGTTAGTCACCTTGAATCTCAGGTGACTACCCTACAAAATAGGGTCAATGATCAGCAACTTGAGATATCTTATCTCAGGGAGAAACTAGTTAGGAGACATTTAAGGGGAGCTCAACCAGGAACACAAGAACCTGTGAATGTGATTGACCTAACTCCTAGCTCACCTATGCAAGAGGGTGATGCTAACAAAAAGGGGGAGAAAGTCATTACAGTCACAGAAACTGGGAGTTCTTCAGGGAGTATGGACATTGAGGACTCACCATCCTCACTTGCAATTGTGCATACTCAGCAACTTCCTCAAGTTCACATAGATTTGGACATTATAGACTATGTAATTAGGAGTCTCTTTGAGGAAGGCATTCTAAGGGCTATGTCATCCCCACCTCAAGGAACTTTAAACTACATTATTGGGTGGAGGTATGATGCTGATACAAGAGCCCTCATTCTTCAAAGAGTTCAAGGGCAACAAGAAGTATTCAATTTTCAGACCTTGAACTACTATTAAGGTCTTGACCTAATCAACATGCCACTTGTCAACCCAAGTCAATTAAGACAGTGTGATAGGTTATCACTCAGGATTCAAGACAAAATTACTGAAGAGTTCAGTCTTAGAAGGAGACAAAGGCAATCAGGTAATGTCATTGGTCAACTGGATGTTGAGGCAGACCCTGAGATTAGCTCCAAAGGGAAAACCTTGGCTGAAGGCCCAGTGATAGAGCCTGAGAGCCCTGTCACACCAACAACTGCTTCAGAAATTCATTCCCTCAGTGAAACACCTGCTGGTGAAGGTGTCTTACAACCTCTCTCTAGCCAGAGCTTGGATGCTACACCAAGCAATGAAGGCCAAAGCTCCTCTCCACCTTGTGTCACAAAGGTGTGTGGTGACAAAGGGAAAAGGATTCTAACTCCTGAGGAGATTGAGGAGGAGGAGAGAGAGAGAGAGAGGAAGAGGAAGCTAAGGGAAGAAAGTTCCTCTGGGTCTTCAGGCTTTATGCAAGCTGCAGTCAGGGCTGCTCCCTGACCAAACACTCAAGATAATGACTTGAGGGCAGTCAGGATTACTTACCTTCAGACTAGGAACTATGACATAGATGAGATTATATCTCTCCCCTTAGAGCAATTAAATGAACTGGCTGACATGGAAGTGTCAAGAGAGATGAAGAAAGCAGAGGATGCAAGGCTACTTCTCCAATTCAAAGAGGAGTAGAGACAGAAAAGGTTATACAAGCATGTTCCTACTCTCTCCCTAGTTCAAGAAAGCCATATGCAAGAGGTTGTGGCAACTACACAAGAACCTCAGGTAGACAAGGAAACAGATAGGCAAAACATGATCAACTACCTGAGTGCCACAGGTCTCTACCAGGCATCTGCACTTATTCCCTTGTTCTTTGAGTACATTGAGTTTAAGTATGTCAAACAGCTTGAACTTCAAGTGCTCAAAGAACAAAAGGCAACAAAGAGAAAGATGGGGGAAGATGCTTCAAAGTCAAGAGCCATCATCGAAAAGACTATGAAGAAGTTTGCTAACAGACAAGGATGATGAGCTTCTTGAAGCTGTATGGATTCTTCGGAAGGAGACTTGGCCCTCTGTCTCTATCCACAATGGATGAGCATATCAGGGTAATCAAGCAGAAGATCAAGAGTGGAGAGCTGATTGACTTACACTCCCCACAAGTCAAGTCCCACCTGAAGTGGAGGTTAAGGTTGAACAACCTGAGACAACACAACCTGGACCTCCTGCTGAGCCTCGGCAAGCTTCATCTTCTAATCCACAGCAGGGTCAAACTCCCTCTCCTTCTAAACCTGTAAGGGAGGAACACCCAACTGAGCAAGACAAGACTGATCAACAAGGTGTTGCTGATCATTCTTCTCAGTTAAACTCATCTAAGAGGAAGAAGAGGATGGCTTCCAAACCAAAGTCAAAGAAAAAGAAGAAACCTGAATTATCCACCTCTACACCTTAGGCTGAGTCAGATCAACCTGAGGAAGTGCATGAAGAGGCAGCCCAATTAACTCTAATTCAAGTGGCTCCTCTTGCAGCTGAGAGGCCCATCTTATCCTAGACATTCACAACTAATCCAGAAAGATCGCATGTGATCAGAGATCAAGGTGTTGAGAATGTCTACACATGGCAAGATTTATTCAACCTACCTCTGCATGATCTCTTTGAGATGAGAAGATATTATGAGAGTCTGAGTGATCCTTACCATCTGATGAAGAAGGGCATGGTCATCATCATTACGAGGACTGTCAACAGCTGAAGATCTTCAAATATTTTGGTAGCATCAACGTAGGGGGAGTTTGTAAGGATTTCTATAAGTCTAATGCAGCCAAAACATCCAAAGTCTCTCTACATGCATGCACTAAAGAACAGAAGTAGAAATGCTTCGGAAGTTTTACACATAGCACTAGAAATATTCCAAGTGTATAATCTTCCGAAGTCAAGACCAACATCTTGCGAAGCCAAAAGTGAAGTCTTCCGAAGCTTCAAAGACAAAGTCTTCCGAAGCCAAATAGTGAAGACAGATTTCTTTCGAAGAGTTTTAGAGACATGCTTTTATCTGATGTAGTTTACCATAAAGCTGGACCACCTTTCCGCTGCAACTCTGTAAAGTCACACTCTTAAATGAGTTGGTGAAAAGGTCCATGCTTTTGGTAACTGTACATTGAGGTCTTGAGTCTGTGCTTTCTACTTTATGTACTTTTGACCTTTTTGTAATATATTAGGATGTGAGCTATGGCATGTCATATTCACTAGTCAAAAGGCAATCTGCCTTTTGACTGTACATTTGATTTTGTTGTTGTCTGTAGTATATGTAGCTCAAGTACTTGTAACTTTCCTTTATGTTTTGTAACATTTGTGATTGAACTTGATAAGCAATATACAGCATTATTGAAAACCAATTACTTGTGTTGTTTACCATCTTTTTATGTTTCATCTTTACTTGTGTTCTTAGCATCTTTAACTAAAAGTTAACCAGTTCCCTATTTGATCTGTTAAGTGTTCTAAGCAACTCTCATCATTGTGTTGTTGTGTTGTAAGTGCATACTCTCAACGGTCCTGCAAATATAAGAAACCTCATAAACCAAAACATGAAAATAGCATTTCAAATCCCCTCGAGTTGTTGCATATTGATTTGTTTGGCCCAATCAGTTCAAAAGTAATTGCTAAGAAATCTTTTTGCCTTATTGTTATAGATGATTTCTCCAGGTATTCATGGGTGAGATTTTTAGCTCATAAAGGAGAAGCAGCTGAAGAGTTGCAGAAGTTAATTCTATCCATCGAAATAATAAGCAAGAGGAAGGTCATGACTATTCGAAGTGACAATGGTACCGAATTCAGAAATAACATCTTTGACTCCTTCTGTGCAAGCAAAGGAACTTTGAGACAATTCAAGGCCGCCAAAACACCTCAGCAAAATGGTGTTGCTGAAAGAAAGAATCGCACCCTTATAGAAGCCGCTCATACCATGTTGATCGAATCTGCTTTGCCAATTATTTTTATGGGCGGAAGCGGTGAATTGTGCATCATATGGCTTTAATTGGGTTTTGATTGTGAATGATAAAATGAAGACTCCTTATGAACTGTTTCATAAAAGGAAACTATTGATTGATTTCTTTCATCCATTCGTATGTTCGTGTACCTTGCTGAACACTCATGCACAAAGGACGAAATTTGGAGCTGTGTCACATAAGTGTTACTTCATTGGTTATTCATCCTCTCAGAAAGCTTATCGGGTGTATAACAAGACAACGCATATTGTGTAGGAGTCATTTTATGTTGATTGACAGGAATCTAATTATTCAGATGTTAGAACAGAACCTGCATGGTTCTTGACTCAAATCCTATTTTCAACTCTTTCAATCACCCAGTTTTTGATGATGATGCGTCCTTCTCCAATGTCCAAACGAACATTATTTCTCCAGATTCATTACCTCAAGTTCCTCCTAATTCATCATCTGACCATCCAACCTTAGTTGACTTTCCATCTTCGTCTTCATTCGACACACCACCCCCACCTATTTCAGCATCTCTCCCTTCAACACCAACCTCTACCCCATGTCAAACTTTTCCATCATCCCAACCTGATCAACCTGTTCAACCATCTTCTTCTCCATTATCTACACAATCTCAAACCATTAGCCCACCTCAATCCAATCCATTACCTTTAACCATTTATTTTAAATCATTGAAAGATCATCCTCATGATAACACTATTGGATCCATTACTGATGGTGTTAGGACGCAGAGTCAATCTAGTTTGATAAACATGTGCTTATTTTCTTGTTTCATATCCCAAATTGTTCCAAAGAATGTTCATGCAGCTCTTCAGGATCCATGCTGGGTTGAGTCCATGCAGTTGGAGCTTCAACAATTTAGGAAACTCAAAGTATGGACGCTTGTTGATCTCCTCCAAACAAATTCCTAATAGGCACAAAATGGGTGTTCAAGAACAAAACTGATGATCGTGGCATTGTGGTAAGAAATAAGTCCAGGTTGGTGGTTCAACGATCTGCACAAGAAGAAGGGCTTAACTACACTGAAGTATTTGCTCCAGTAGCCCGTCTTGAAGCAATTAGGATTTTTCTTGCTCATGCTGCACACAAGCAATTCAAAGTCTATCAGATGGATGTTAGATGTGTCTTTCTTTACGAAGACATTGATGAAGAGAACTATGTGTGTCAATCACCAGGGTTTGAGGATTTAGACTTTCCTGAAAAAGTATACAAGTGTTGGATCTAGAAAGGCTGGTGCAACCAAAATCAAATCACTTAGACTATTTTTGGGTGCAACTGATAAAGGACTTCCAAAGCTAAGTGTGGAACTTCCGAAGGAGATGGAGTTCTTCTGAAGACAAAGTGCAAGATCATCTTCCGAAGGAAAACTCCAACTTCCAAAGACAAAGTATTCACTTCCAAAGATTCAAGACTTAGAAGAAAAGATAAGAAGTCAACTTCTGAAATATGAAGAAATGAAGAAGTCCTCAAGCCTCGGAAGAAGTAGCCTCTTTCGAAGTATAAGTAGCTTCGGAAGAACTTGTTATTCCAAAGCCAACTAACCTTTAGAAGACACTACTATGAACCAGTGGACATAAGTATGGTCTCTCTGACACTCCGCTGCAGACCTCTGGGACACTGCATGGCATTTTCTTAAAAGCCATGTAGTTGACCATACTTTTTTCCACTGTTTACCTTTATCAGTTAGTACAGTTGGTAACTTTAGTTAGTGACAAAAGGTAAGTCATGGACATGTCATGACTACCGTATCTTAGATAATACTTTATCTAAGATATCTTAACTTTAGCATTGTAGTATATGTTTTAGTTATAAGTTTCCAGCTGGTATCAAAGTATATCCGGCTGTAGGATCTAGTATATATAGTTTCTCATTGTAACTCTTGTAGTATGCTTGTAAGAGTCTTGTAATACTTTGAGTTGAGAAGTAATATATACAAGTGCCTTGAAAATTATTTCTTTGTGTTCCTTGCTACTTAGAATTTTATAATCAACTCTTAGAACTGATTCTACGTCATCTGATCCGAGTGTGTTACAAGTGAGTATAGAGAGAAAAACTAAGTGTTTAAGTAACAAAACTCGATCTTGTAATTGGTATCAGAGCTTTTTAGGATCTTGATTGTGAGATCATACCATCCAAATCAACGAGTTTTTCACTCCTCCTTACACTACACTCAAAATGGCCCTCAACAAGTCTGAAGTAGAGATGGGGACAATGACTAAAGCAACCATCATCACCCCTAAAAACTTCAGTTCATAGAGCAGACGCATGGAAGGCTTCATCAGGTATCAAGAAAGCAAGATGTCGCAATCTAATGTCAATGGTCCATACAAACCAAAGGTGGCAGCACCAGGTGGAAACGGTGCCATGATAAAGAAAGCCGTTTAATACTACTCTGACGAGGACCGGAAGAAGCTGGACATAGACAGCAATGCAATGACTATTCTCATGACTACAATACCCAACTCCATCATGGTGGGGTTTGAGCATTGCAAGTCAGCCAAAGAACTGTTTGATGCACTTGCTCATATGTACTCCAGCTCCAATGACTACAAGAAGGACTCACTGAAGCAGCAGTTCAAGAACTTCACCTAAATTGCTGGAGAAACCCTCAGCCAGCAATACTTCAGGAACATGGACTTTATTTCCTCCTTTCAGTCTGTGGGAATTGCTCTTGAACTTAGAGACCTAACAAGAAAGTTCATGAGTACACTTCCTAATAAGTGGACGTTCTATTGTGTCTCTATCAAGAGGACAAAAAATCTGAACACCCTAACTATGACTGAACTATTTGGCATCCTTGATGGATACCGTTTAAAGATGGAGAGCAAGAGAGGCCATCAGACAAGCAGACCCTTGAGTCTTCCTAATAGCAATGCTCTAATGGTCGCTGAAGGCTCAGGACCCACCTAACCTCAATAGTACTTGACATACACCCAGGAGCCATCCTGTTCTTCTAGGCCATACATTACATTCCCTGAGACTCCAAAGTCTCAACAGGCTCAGCAAAGTTCCTTTGAGGACAGTTGTGCCTTTGTCTCAGGAAGTGGGCACTCTAGTGATTATCAGTATTGCTTTGATGATCTAGAGTGCTTCAGCCCAGATGATGTGGAATATGGGGACATAGTCCAAAAAATGGCTCTGTTAACCTATAGAGCAAAGAAGTTTTTTAAGAGAACTGGAAGGCAATTTCCCCAGAACCCAACCAACAGCAAATTTGGGTTTGATAAGACCAAGGCCAAATGTTACAATTGTAACCAACTTGGTCACTTTGCAAGGGAATGCAAGGCTTATAAGTCAATTTCGGGAACCCCACAGGCCTCCATACATCCCTCTACACCAAAGCCCACTGGAAAGTCAACAGAGACAGCTACAATGGCTCAAGAAGTTGACTGGAACTTTATAGTACAGGATGTGACTCCTGCTCAAGCACTCATGGCTGGAATAGATGACAATAAGGTATATGAGCATCTTTGTACTCCAGCCTATATTGCTATGGTTAAGTTGTATCAGGACTACAATGAGATTAAATCTGATATTGAGTCTCTAAATGTTTTAAAATCATTTTTTTAAAAGGGCTGAATCCGACTATCAAAGAAAAATTGAGGAGTTCGAGAAAAATCTGTCCTTATTAAAACATGAACACATAAACTATAAGACTCAAATAAAGGATTTAATATCCAAATTGTATGAGGCTCAAGCCCAGCTTGTCACATCTGAGCCTTAAGCCAGGAAGTATGCTATTTCTGAGTAAAACTTCCAAGCCATTCTTGCATCATCCTCTCACTCAAAACTTTGTTACCAAAACAAAGGTGGGTTGGGAACCAATAAAATTGCTCCACCACATTCTTATGAGTCTATAAGACAACCAAGGTGTGGTTCTTAAGAGCAAGAGGTTCCATATGCTAACCCACCTTCTCATGAGTCAAAGAGTGATGCAACCATAAAGACCATCACAGGGAAGAACCAAGTAATTTTACCCACTCCTACCGGTGATGATAAACCCCTAACCACCAAAGCCAGAAGAAGCAGAGCTAAGGCAGCTTGAAAAACTACCAAGAAAGTGGCTGAGTCAAAGCTGAAGATAGACCCAAAGCAAAAGGGTGTATTCTTCTCAACTGGATTCCAGGTGGTAGGTAACTCTGATTCAGGAAAGGGTTGTAGTACCAGCACTCCTGTCCTACAAAAGGATCAGAAATTAAATGGAAAGGTTGCTGATGAAGAGGAAAAGAACAAGAAACAGCAATCCTCAAGTTCCCAGAAGATTAACATTGCATGCATAATGTGTGGTCTGCAAAACCACATGGCCAAAGATTGTTACTACAATCCTGTTAGCACACATTATGCAAATAATGTTAAAAGAGAAGGAGTCAGGGAAGGTTTTTCATTTGGACCTTATCAAATGGTCCAAGTGATGAAAAAGGGAAAGCTTGTTTCCGAAGCAAGGTTACTTTCGGAAGAAAGTCCTTCTTCCGAAGGAAAAATGGCTTTGGAAGCTAAAGCTGTCAAGACTCAAAAGAACAAAAGAGTCCCCGTGAAACCATCCTAGAAGAAGACTACTTTGGAAGAAAAAGTGGTGAAGGCTTCTTCCGAAAAGAAAGAAGCTTTGGAAGAATGCCATGCTGCAAAAGCTTCAACAAGCTCATCCTCTATGATCAACCAAGGGATCGAATGGAAGATCAAGGAAGATGCTGCAACTCAAACCTCTTCTTCAAAGACATCCATTGAACCCCCATTCATAAATTTTGGTTTAATTATGTCATTATCATTGGAAGAACCCAAGACCAACAAGGCTTGGGTTTCCAATCAAAACTAATCATCTCATCTTACGTGCAGGGATATCCATATGACAAGAATAACAATGTTTGGATTGTGGATAGTGGATGCTCTAGGCACATGACAAGGAAAAGATCTCTCCTTCAACAATTCCAACATTTTGATGGAGGTCCTTGTTGGAGCTGTAAAAGATAGTCTATATTATTAACACAATGAAAGTCAACAAAAGTCAACGTCATGGTCAAAGTCAACAAAAGTCAAATCCGACATGTTCGAGACGAGGAACCGAGACGAGACATTGAAGATTTAAATGACGAGGAGTTTTATTGTAATAAATATATTTTGTGTGAACAAAATATATTTTATCTTGTTTTTAGTCATTTTTATGCTTAATATGTAATTTTGTGTTAATTAGCCTAAGTCTAGGGAGTTAAATGCAATTAGTGAATATTAGTCTAGACTATAAATAGGTTAATTGTCATTAGTGTGGGATAATGGTTGAATGACCAATTGATTGAGGGATTTACTAGTAAACAATATTATTAGCAATCAATAGAGATCAAAGGGGTTTTGATTGTGATTATCATATTTTGATCTAATTCTTCATGATTTGATTCAAGTTTGATTATCCTGGAGTTTTAATTTGGTATCAGAGCCTTATTGGATCAAATGCATTGAAGAATTGTTGCTGATTTTGAAGATGTTCATCAATTTTAGAGAGAGAAACAGGGTTTCTAGAGAGAGAAAGTAGATGTGAGTTCAAATATATACAAATTCAACAACATCAACATCAGATCTATCACTATTTACAACATATATTGGATCTACATCATCGTTTATACAAGAAAAATAAAAAAAATTCATCAGATCTGTAATTTTCTCTCACACACACTAGTGTGTGTTCTTGGTGTTCTTGAGCTTCAACATCTTCATCCAGCGAATTTAGATCTGATCTTGAACGAAGTTCACAGTTTCCGGCGAAATTACAGTTTCGTCCGGCGAAACTCCGGCGAAACTACGAAATTCCGGCAAAACTGCAAATTCCGGCGAAACTATTCCGGCGAAACTGCATATTTTCCGGCGAAACTGCATATTTTCCGGAGAAATTTGATTTCCTGCGAAATTAAAAAAAATCAGCGAAAGTATAAAATATATATGCAAGCTGTTAAATAATAAAAAGAAGCTGTGAAATCATCACTACCATTATGTGAAATGATATAATATAAATTCATTTGCGAAATTATATTAATATCAATATCATGTTGTGAAATTTGCATCTCCAGGAGGTGAGAAAGTTCAGCTCTACTCACACCTCAGAAGTATTCGATGTTCCCAATACAAAACCTTAACACAAGATAGATAAAAATTGCAAGTTTACATACGGATCGATACATGCACCGCCTTAACCACCAGCGGTTGCGACAGAGACACCATCCCCTTCCCCAACATCTTGAAGAACCGTAGCTGCGTGACGTCATAGAAACAAACACCGGATTTAGTATATGGTTCTGTTTGAAGGTTTCTTCGAGCACAACCGCCTGATTCTTCGATAGACGGAACTTTTTCCTCACTTCCAGAAGCGTCGTTGGTGGAAATAGACGACAGAAACAGTGAGATCAGGTCGAGAGTTAGGGTTCCGAACATCGATTCGAGGGCCGGCGGAGTGTGTATCGCGATTTGATAGCTTGTTGAGGCATGTGAGGACTCGATGCTTGAATTCGTGTGTGGAGGATTGAGTGGTGGATGAAGGTTTTTGTTGTTGCCATTATGGAGTGTGGTGAAGGTTTTGATTGTTGTTATGGTGGTGGTCGATGTTGTTGCTGATAGTGGGAGAACGATCAAGGATGTCGCCTCGGAGATTGAATCGATCGCCGGTTGTGGTAATCCCCACGCGCAGTCGTTGCTAGGGTTTTTGTATAGTTTGGAGATCGCTAGACAGCGTGATGGCGCCAAGGCGTTTATGTTTCATCACTTTGCTGCTGATTATGGTCACACGCATTCGAAACTGGCTCGTGCGTATACGTATTCTCGTCAAGAGTTATACGAAAAGGCGGTTGTTTTGTACGCTGAGTTAGCTCAAACTGCTGTGAATAGTATTCTGATTTCGAAAGACTCGCCTGTGATTGAGCCGGTGAGGATTCATAATGGGGCGGAGGAGAATAAGGATGCTCTCAGGAAGTCTAGAGGTGGAGAAGATAATAGATTCAACTGTTGTTCTCTCCTAGTGTATTAGGGTTAGGGTTTGTTTTACCTAGTTGGGTTTTAGGGTTTAAGTATTGGGCTTACAATTTGGGCTAAATTTTTTTATAAAAATATGTGGGCTCATTAAAAAAAATTCAAAGAAATTGGGCTAACAAATTGGGTTTTTCTTAAACAATTGGGCTAACAATTTGGTAATAATAAGAGTAAATTACAAATTTTATCTTTTAAGTATGTTTAAAATTATGGATCTTGCCCTTAAACTTTCATAATTACACTGAGCATCCTTTATTTGAAAACTTATCACGCTTTATGTCCTTTCAACTAACAAAAGTTAAATTATTCTGTTAGTTCTGTGTAAATGACCATTTTGTCCTTATTGCTTAAAGGACGAAATCTGTAATTTTTTACTACTCTTTTTTATCTTTATGTTTTCATTTTATTTACTTTTTTAATACACTTTTTTATTTTATATTCTTAAATATTATTACTTAATTATTATTTTTGATATTTTTATAAAATATACTTTTATTAATAGTTTTTTAATTTAATATATATCTATAATTTTTTTTTCATGTTATATAATTAGGCTAGTAATCGGTATTATTTCACTGTTGCTTTTTATTACCATTTTGGTTTAAAAAAATTTTAAAAATAGTTTGGCTTATGGTATAAAGATTTTAATACCATTTTGGTATAAAATTTTGAACTGTGCTAAATAGTTTGACTTATGGTATAAAGATTTTAATATCATTTTCGTAAAAAAATTCAACTGTGATAAATAGTTTGGGTTATGGTTTATATTAAAAACCTATTACATTTAATAAAATTTATTTGTTTTCATTTCTTTGATTAGAATTATTACTTTTATCATTTTAAAATTATTTTAATTGTTTTATTTTATATACTTACTTTTTATTTACTCTTTTGTCATTTATTTGTGATTGACTTATGTTTTTACTCCTTCAAAGATTGTTGATTATTTTTGCAAACACTATTTAACCTCTTTTTAGAAACTTCATGTAGTCTCTTTTAATTTTTACAACCAAAACAATTTTTATTAAAATTTGTTTTAAATATCTGCGATCAATATTATGATCAATTTTTTTTTATCTGTTGAAAATTTTTGTTCAGTCTTTCACGCGATTGAAGTATTTTTATTTCCATAGATTAAGTTTTGGATGCTAATTTTATTCAACAATCGTTAGTTTGGAGTTATGATTTTGTGATATTATCTTTAAGTATGCTATCATTTTAACTAAAAATGAAATCTAAATGATTCATTTTTAATTCACACAAACTAAGAATTAAATATACTAAAAGTAAAAATTACACTAAAAATCAAATAACACAAACAAAGAATTAAACGGATGATTGTAGATGTTAATTTCTTGGTAAATTAAGAGCTCTAATTAGCATCTTTATGTGTCAATTCATCTTAATGGAACAAAATGAGTACTATAAACGTGATTAAAAAATATTATCACATCGATATGTCATTTAGGGTTTTAAAAAATTAAAGATGAATGGATGAATAATACATTATGATGGATTTTTTTAGATATAGCGGTTAGAAAGCTATATGTTTAAAATATGACTTTATATTAAATAAACTATTTATTTAGAGTTAAAATAGTTTAATAAATATTAGTGGAATTTATGTGTTACATAATATATATATATACATATATATATATATATACATATATATATATATATATATATATATATATATATATATATATATATATATATATATATATATATATATATAATATATATATATAATAAAAATAGATAAATTAAATAATATATATTATATAAAATAAATAAGCTAAATAATCAATTAATAAAAATAATTAAAGAAAAAAATGAATAGAATTGAAGAATAAAAAGAAACTTTAACACTTACAAAAGTAGTCCTTTATGAATAAAATAACAATAATACCTGCAGGATCGGGTTTGTCACTTAAACACTTGTATTTCTCTCAAACTCATTTATAATAACACTCAAATCAGATGAAGCAATGTCTTTTTCAAGAGTTGATAATAATATAATAAGTAACAAAGGAACAAGCAGAGATATATTTTCAAGGTACTTGTATATATTACTTCTCAACTCAAGATTACAAGACACTTACAAGCATGAAACAAGAGTTACAATGAGAAACTATATATACTAGATCCTACAGCCGGATATACTTGATACCAGCTGGAAACCTAAGACTAAAGCATATACTTCAATGCTAAAGTTAAGGTATCTTAGATAAAGTATTATCTAAGATATGGTAGTCATGACATGTCCATGACTTACCTTTTGTCACCAACTAAAGATGGCAACTGTACTAACATAAAAAGGTAAACAGTGGATTAAAGTATGGTCAACTACATGGCTTTTGAGAAAACGCCATGCAGTATCTCAGAGATTTGCAGCGGAGTGTCAGAGAGGCCATACTTATGACCACTGGATAATAGAAGTGTCTTCCGAAGGTTAACTGGCTTCGGAAGAACTTGTTCTTCTGAAGCCACTTATACTTCGGAAGATGCTTCTATGCTTCCGAGGCTTTGAGGACTTCTTGTACTTCGGAAGTTGACTTCAGATCTTTATCTCTAAGTCTTGATCTTCAGAAGTAGGTTCTTTGTCTTCGGAAGTTGGAGTTTTCCTTCGGAAGTGTGTTTTACACTTAGTCTTCGGAAGAGCTCCTTCTTCCTTCGGAAGTTCCATACTTAGCTTCGGAAGTCCTTTGTATGTTTTACCCAAAATCTTCTAAGTGACTTGGTTTTGGTTGCAACAGCCTTTCTAGATCCAACAAACTCCCCTAGGTTGATGCTACCAAAACTTCACTTATTTCTTCTTCTCAAAGCATTCAGCACCAGGGACAAAAGGTATTTGTCTGTCTCTTTGTTCTTCCCTGAAGTAGTGCTGAGAAGCTTGTACAAGTCATTGGTGGATAGGAGATCCAGTCTATCGCTTTGAATGACATGTACCCTCTGTTGTGTCCCCCTGAAGAGAGTTAGTTGACGGGAGTTATAGTCATACTCCCATCTAACTATGGTCTCAAGTTCAGGACCTTCAACCATTTGTAGAAAGGCTTTGCCTTTGGTTGCTGATCCTTTCCTTTCCTCCTCCTCTCTCAGTTTCAACTCCTCTTCAACCTTGCTTCTAGCAGTAAGCTCGGCCATATGAAGGCTGCCTAGATAATTTCTTATGTGGGTAGCTATATCAGAGTTTGAAGGGTTGGAGAATGGTTTCTCTGCTAACTTAGCAATGTCAAACCTGCTTAAGTGTAGCAGAGATGAGGCACTCAGCCTGTTGAGCTCTCCATTCTCTCTCTCAACAACAAAGTTGTGAGAAGAATCTTCGAACCTCCACTGGATGATCTACTTTCTGGGTGCAAGTGGTTGTCTTGGTACCCTGTCTCCTTTCTTTGTATCCAGTAGAGTCACCAGCTTTCTCCTCAGCTTCTTTTCTTCCTCATTCAATGTGTCTGAATTGAGGCCAAGGAGGTTTGCAGCTTGGTCCAAAGTTCGTCTGGGCAGATCAAGAAATTGATCTCTTGTGAGGGAACTTGAGGATCCATCAACATAAGTCAAGTTGACTGAATCCTCCTCACAGGAGATGTCGCTCAGAGTAGTGCAGTTGATGAGCTTAGTCTTGACTGCCTTGAATTCTTCCATGGAGAGATGTTTAGAAGGCTGAGGGGATGGTTTGATTGGTTGATGGGTAGGTTGAGGTGTTTGGGTTCTGGCTAAGGTTTTGGGTTGGAGGATAGGTAGTTTAGGTGGTTGAGGTGAAGAGGTTGGTAGGTGTGATGGAGTGGGTTCAGGGGTGAATGGTTCAGTAGTTGGTTCTGTTTTGATTGGGAAGGGAAAGGGTATAGGGTCAGGTTGAGGTTTGGTTTGGAGTTTGGGTTGAGAGGTTGCTTTGAAGGTCATCCCCTGTCCCCTTCTATACATCTCCTTCCTTTTCGGAGCGCGAATGTCAGCCTTGATGTCACTGACATGTCGCTGGAGAGTCTTTTCAGACATGGGACCCACCTGCCTGCCAGAGAAGCCATGAGCTTGAGATAACTCTTCATCCAGGCTTTCTCAGCTATCTTCTTGGCAGCAGTCAGTCCAGCTTCTTCTTCTTTCTTCTTCTTTTCCACAAGCTTCTCCCTTGCAGCTCTCTTTCTTTCCTTCTCCATTTGATCTTGCTCTTTGTTGAAGAGCCATAAGATCGTATCATTGTTATGTGGAGACAACTCCTCTTGAGAGAATCCTCTGGAGAGTAGGAAGGTTATCCTTTCTCTCCTGAGCTGCAGATCAGCTTCTCTTCCTTTCTCTCCCTTTCCTCTTCTAAGGCCAACTTGCAGCTTCTTCTTTTTGATGTTTTAGCAGCAAGGTTGCCTTTTCCAGCTCTATCAACTCCTCTAATGGTAGCAGGAGTACATCATCAGTTGCAGCCCCTAGACTAACCAGTCTGTCTATGACCTTTACTCTTCTTTGGTTGTGACTGCCTCTTGGTTGGCTGCAGCTGCTTTGGTACTTGCAGCTAAACAGTTTCCCAGTTGGAAGCCTACCTTTCCTTTAAGCTTCTCCAACCTTTCTTCCTTCTGAAGCTCTTCCGAAGTCATCTTCCTCTTTCCTTTGATGTCTTCGGAAGTACTAGACTTTGGGGGTTCTGGATGGAAGATCCGGTGGGTAGTAGAGGTGGGAGCTGGAGTCAATGCAGATGTCAGAGCTAATGGTTGGGTGAGAAAATCCTCCCTATTAACCTCAGATGCAAGTTCCAGAATTGCATCTGTGACTATTAGATCATCGGATAGTGAGAATAGTCTTTCGCGCAGGCAAATCTCAGCTTCGAAAGTTTGAGCTTGTTCTTCCGAGGCTTTGAATTGTGCTTCGGAAGTCTGTGAAAATACACTTTCTGTCCCCAACTGTTTCGGGTGCGGGGCCATCAGTCCTTGTTTCCCCTTCGAAGTTAATCTCAGGTTCCACTTGGACCTTAGGTAACCAACTTCCTCGACAATGGTAGAAGGTGCATTCAACCTCTGAAGCTCTTGAGCTCCAAAGTAAATCACAGACATGTCAGGGCTGGGCTGTTCTACGAGGGATTCCAAAAGGAACTTGTTGAAGAACCTATTGAGATCCTGGGGCATCCTTTGATCCACTTGAAAAACAACTGGAGGAGGTTCAGGGAAGATAGCAGCTTGTTGCATTGGATACTTTGAGCTCAAAGAAGTAAGAGCTTGACTTTGGATTTCCTGTCTTTGACATTGTCTCTCAACACTCTCCCCTTTTTTGGTAGCATCATCCTGAGAGCTTGATGAGCTAGAGGAAGAGGTCAAGGAGACCTGAATTGGTACATGCCTAAAAGACCTCTCAATCTGTTTCTCAGCTAGTTTGGTCTTGAGAGTTTCAATCTCAAGTTGCTGAGTGGCAGACCTATCCTCTAAAGTCCTAACCTTTGATTCAAGGTTTGAGACTTTAGAAAGTAGGTCTTTAATGGTGAGTTGCATGCTTCCCTCATCTTCCTTTGAAGAATCATGGGGAGATGAGGTAACATACCTGGTATGTTCATCCTCACTACCAGATGTGGTTTCTTGGCGCCCTGGTTTCCCTTGCACAATGATGTCTCTTACAGAGTCATCAAAGGGCATGGTTGTCGTAGATTCAGTCTCAGTTTCGTTACAACTATCTTGAGGATCCATTGAGGCTCCTTCAGTAGTGACAGCTGAATCTACATGAGTCCCCTCCACATCAGTGGGACTCACCTCAGTAAGGCTTTGCTGGTGGGGGCTAGAGATAAGGGGTCTCTCTAGGCTCTGTTGATCCTTGAGAGGGTGTTGTGGATCAACTTCATTGCCTTTAAGAGACATAATCTCTTCACCAGCTCCGGTCAAGAGGTCAGTAAAAGATAAGGAGTTAAAACCTAATGACCCGGGACTTTGATCAATGTCAAGAGGCATTGAGCTGTCCCTTTGTGGCTGCTCAGGGGAGTATAGAGACTCTCCCTGAGGGCTATCAGCTTGGGTTTCGGGCTCATGGGTTTGAGACTGAAGAGACTCAAGACCCATATTGAGGTCAATTGTGAAGGATGGTTGGACCTCAGGCTGAGTAGGAGCCCTTTGTTCCACTCTAGCCTTTTTGGATTGAACAGGAGGAGCTTGTTCAATCAGAGTAGATTGAACAAGGGTTCGTTTGGGACGTCTCTGATATGTAACAGTAATGGGTGGCAAAGGTAGATTTGGTAGGGTGAGGGTAGTTGCTGGTGTGGGTTCATCACCTGTGGGGTTAACAGGGATGTCACCAGGAGCCATTGGCTCAATCATACCTGGAAGTAGTGCGGTATCTCTTCCAGTGTAGTTGGTAGACACTCTCTTCAAGATATTGAAGATGGTCGGCCTCATTTGGGGAGCAGTCAGAGCAGTTGCACAGACAAGCTTGCCCTGATCCAGCTCACAGTTGATAATATGCTGAAGAAACCTGGGATAAATGAAGAATGTGTCCCTTTGAAGATTTTCCATAAGGTTAGTCAGCACAAACCTTGAATAGTTGAAGCGGAGGCTTTGTACCAACCCATGAACTAAGCACCCAAGTTCATACGGGATTTGATCCCATCCCCCAGATTTATTAGATAGGCAGTGAAGAACCACATGCAGCAGGAACTTCCATTTGTAGGAGAAGTTGAATTTGTAGACCGTTGACCTGCTAACATCTCCACCGTATCCCATTTGGAGATAAGAACTGTCTAAATCTGTTTTGGGGAATTCCGTTGGAGCGCCCTCATCATGGAGCTCGAGATGCTCCCTGATGATCTGTTCAGAGATGACCAACTCTTGGCCACAAATGCTTGACCTTATAACACGAACCCCATTTAGGGTTTCAATTCGACCATTTGCCCAAAATTCGGACATTTGGTTTGAATAGATTGTAGGGTTTACAGTCAAAGCAGTGTAGTATGAGGATTGGGTCAGGAAAGAAATGATATCTGAGAAGTCAACATCCCTTGAAGAATCAAGGAGTGCGACCTGGTTATGCTGAGGGTTTAGTGCCATTGAAGAAGATGACAGAAGGATAGTTCGGAATAAGGTAAATTGGAGAAGAAGAAAGCTTTTAGGGCATTAATTTGGGTAAAAGGAATGTAAGTGATTAACCGGAGGTATTTAAATGGGTGAAATGGCGGTTTAAAGGGTGTTTTGTATAAGGTGATGTGAGGGTTCAGTGGATGATGTGACATGGGCGGTAAGGTTAGACCACTTAAATAATCCGACATCATTAATAAAATCTTTACTTTTTACAGTGTGGGCCCAAAAGATTTCCATTACACAGTAAAATCTTTCTTCCGAGTATAAAGCATTTCCGAAGGTAATGTTCTTCCGAAGGCAAATTTACTTCCGAAGGTAAATTGCTTACTTCCGAGAGTATATGTTGCTTTCAGGTGGGTGTGTTTAATACTTCAGAAGTATATCTGAGATGAACTCAATCGCTTCTTCCGAGACTTAACACTCTTCCGAGAAGAAAATTATCCTGGGAGAAATTTGCTTCGGAAGATATGCAAAATATCTTTCGAGGGTTAATTTCTCTTCGGAAGAATTCATACTTAGATAAAATTTAGAAAGAGATGTTTTGTAACAGGGCTTAGATTGTTTTGATATAAGACTTTACACATTAAAAGGTTTTTCAAATGAGATGAACTAATCAATGTTTATCATCCCAATAGCTGTAATGAGATATTTAAATCTCTGTTCATCAAATGATTTGGTGAACAAATCAGCATATTGTTCATTTGAATCAACTTTGATTAGTTTGATAAGGTTTTTCTCATGAATATCTCTAATGAAATGATACCTGATATCAATGTGCTTTGTCTTGGAGTGCTTCACTGGATTTTCAGTAATGGATATAGCACTGTTGTTGTCAATATGGATAGGAGTGCTCATGAAGTTGAATCCATAGTCTATCATCTGGTTTTGAATCCACAGCAGCTGAGCACAGCAACTAGCAGCAGCAATGTATTCAGCTTCAGCAGTTGATGTTGAGACACAGGATTGCTTTTTGCATTGCGATAAGATGATCCTTCCACCAAGAAATTGACATCCACCTGATGTTGATTTCTTGTTGATGTTGCAGCCACCATAATCGCTGTCAGAGTAACCATAAAGATTATAATCACTATTTCTTGGATACCAGAGACCTAGTTTAGGTGCTCCTTTGAGGTATCTGAGGATTCTCTTGGCAGCAATTAGGTGAGACACCTTTGGAGCAGCCTGATATCTTGCACAAATGCAAGTTGCAAACATGATATCAGGTCTACTTGCTGTGAGATACATCAGAGAACCAATGATTGCTATGTACTGATGTTGATTAGTATCCTCCCCCTCAGAATCAGGGCAGAGATTGTGGTTTATAGGTATAGGTGTCTTTGCTGCTTTATAATCCTTCATATCAAATCGCTCTAAGATATCATTGACATACTTAGATTGATTGATGAAGAACCCTTCCTTCAATTGCTTTACCTGAATTCCAAGGAAAAAGTCCATTTTTCCCATGGAACTCATCTCGAACTTCTTCTTCATAATGCTCTCAAAGTCTTTGCACCTTTGGTCATTTGAGGAACCAAATATGATATCATCAACATAGACTTGAACAAGCAAAATGTCTTTCCCAGACTTTCTTATGAAAAGAGTCTTATCAATGGTACCTCTAGTGTAACCATTCTTCAGAAGAAATTGAGACAAGGTCTCATACCACAGCCTAGGTGCTTGGTGCAGCCCATATAGAGCTTTATCCAACTTGCACACATAGTTTGGATGCTGTGGGTCTTCAAATCCTGGAGGCTGGCATACATAGACTTCCCTTTCTATATCCCCATATAGAAAGGCACACTTGACATCAAGCTGGTAGACAGTGAAATTCTTGGATGCAGCATAAGCAAGGAAGATCCTAACTACCTCAAGTCTTGCAACAGGAGCAAAGACATCAGTATAATCGATTCCTTCCTCTTGAGTGTATCCTTGAACCACCAGTCTTGCATTGTTCTTGATGATCAAGCCTCTATCATCTCTTTTGTTCCTGAATACTCATTTGGTGCCTATAGGTACTTAACCAGATGGTAGCAGACATAGGTTCCAAACCTTTTGTCTTTTGAATTGAAGCAGCTCCTCTTGCATTGATTCAACCCAGCTACTATCTTTCAAGGCATCTTCCACCTTCTTGGGTTCCATTTGGGATAAGAAGCATGAGTACAAGTAGACATTCCCATTATGAGTCTGTCTTCTTGTTCTCACACCCTTGAAGACTTCCCCTATGATGTTTTCAGCTAGATGAGTATTATGAATTCTGAGTCTAGGAATCACCTCCAGTTGCAAAGATAAGTCCAAGTTGGACATATTTTGCTCAGGATCTTGAATACTTGGTCCAGCTGTTGTTTCAAACTCATTCAATGAGGACTGATTGAATGAAAGAGAAACATCATCATTTCTTAGCTGTGAAGCATTATTAACAGTTGCCTGTTCCTTCAAGATGGTGCTTCCATCAGCTTGGTGTTGTGCAGGATCACCTGAAGAGATTTGAAAATCAGCAGGTGAGTCCCTTGTTGAAGTACAACTATCTCTTGAAATGGTTATGCTGTCAGATCTTTTAATAGTGGGAACTTGATTTGTTGCAGCTCTTGGAGAACTTGGAATAGGTCTAGGAAGCTCAAACAGTTGATCTGCATCAGATTACTTTGAACACCTGTACTAGCTGAAACATTCTCACAAGATGGTTTAGAATAGTTTGGAAACAATTCTAAATCAAAGATATGATCAGGGCCATTCCCCCTAACACAAGGAGTGTGCTCATTAACTACAATGTTGGAAGATTCCTCAAATTGTTGGTTTTTAATATTATAAACTCTGTAGGCTTTAGAGTAGGAGGAATATCCAACAAATATAGCATCATCTGACTTTTCAGCAAATTTTGCCAAATTGTCTTTTGTGTTAAGTATGGTACACCTGCTGCCAAAGGACCTTAGAAAGCTAATGAACGGTGGCCTCTTGTTCCATAACTCATAAGGGGTTTTTCCATGTGGCTTTACTATAAGAACTCTGTTCTGCACATAGCATGCAGTGCTGACTGCCTCAGCCCAGAATGTTAGAGGCAGCTTTGAATCAGCTAACATAGTCCGAGCAGCCTCAATAAGTGTCCTATTTCTCCTCTCAGCAACACCATTTTGTTGAGGAGTTGTAGGAGCACTATATTGTCTGGCAATCCCTTTTGAGTTACAATATGAGTCAAGAACTAGGTTCTTAAACTAAGTCCCTTGATCACTTCTAATTATTTTAACCTTATGATCAACTTGATTTTCTATTTTAAGAATAAAAGATTTTAAAGTTTCAGCAGTTTCATCTTTAGTTCTTAAAAAGAATACCCATGTAAATCTAGTAAAATCATCAACAATCACAAGGCAATATGATTTCCTTCCAATGCTCATTATACTTGTGGGACCAAATAGATCCATGTGCAATAAGTGTAATGGAGTGGTGATAGAGTTAACAACTTTGGATTTATGAGAAGACCTGTGTTGTTCCCTTTCAGGCAAGCAACATAGTTATCTTTGCAGAAAAATTCCTTTTTAGGCAAACCCTGTACCAAGTTGTTTTTAGCCAATTTATTCATTGTCTTAAAATTGACATGACACATTCATTTATGCCATAGTGTTGACTCATCACCATCAGCTTTGGAAAGAAAGCATGATACTTCTCCCATTAGGGAAGCATTTTCAATATCAAGCTTGTACATATCCCCTTTCCTGGGAGATCTAAGAAGCACCAATTCCTAAGGAATTGTCATCCCGGGTTTGAGGATAATGCACTCATGTTCTGTGAAAAGCGTTTGATGCTTTTGATCACAGAATTGAGAAACACTTAACAGATTGTGTTCAAGCTGTTTGACAAAATTCACTTTGTCAACTTTTAACTTTCCATTGGATATACTTCCTCTGCCAGAAATATATCCTCAGGCCTCACCTCCAAACTGGATAGGACCTCCATCATAATGTTGAAATTGTTAAAGGAGAGATCTGTTCCCTGTCATGTGCCTGGAGCATCCACTATCTACAATCCAAATGTTGTTATTCTTGTCATATGGATGTCCCTGCACATAAGGTGAGATAATTAGTTTTGATTGGAAACCCAAGCCTTATTGGTCTTGGGTTCTTCCAATGATAATGACATAATTGAACCAAAATTTATGCATGGGGGTTCAATGGATGTCTTTGAAGAAGAGGTTTGGGCTACAGCATCTTCCTTGATCTTCCATTCCATCCCTTGGTTGATCATAGAGGATGAGCTTGTTGAAGCTTTTGTAGCTTGGCATTCTTCCGAAGCTTCTTTCTATTCGGAAGAGACCTTCACCACCTTTTCTTCCGAAGCAGTCTTCTTCTGGGATGGTTTCAAGGGGACTCTTTTGCTTTTCTGAGTCTTTACAGCTTTAACTTCCGAAGCCTTTTTCCTTTCGGAAGAAGAATTTTCTTCCGAGAGAAGCCTTGCTTCGGAAACAAGCTTTCCCTTTTTCATCACTTGAACCATTTGATATGGTCCAAATGAGAAACCTTCCCTGACTCCTTCTCTTTTAACATTATTTGCATATTGTGTGCTAGCAGGATTGTAGTAACAATCTTTAGCCATGTGGTTTTGCAGGCCACACATTATGTATGCAATGTTAAATTTCTGGGAATGAGAGGATTGCTGTTTCTTGTTCTTTTTCTCTTCATCATCAACCTTTCCCTTTAATTTCTGATCCTTTGGAAGGATAGGAGTACTGGTACTGTACTCTTTTCCTTAATCAGAAGTTCCAACCACCTGGAATCCAGCTGAAATAAATACACCCTTTTGCTTTGGGTCTATCTTTAGCTTGGATTCAGCCATTTTCTTGGCAGTTTTTCTGGCTGCCTTAGCTCTGCTTCTTCTGGCTTTGGTGGTCAGGGTTTGATCATCATTGGCTGGGGAGGGCATAATTACCTGTTCCTTCCCTGTGATGGTCTCCATAGTTGCATCATTCTTTGACTCTTGAGAAGGTGGGTCAACAGATTGAACCTCTTGCTCTTCAGTACCACACCTTGGTTGTCTTATAGACTCATAAGAGTGTGGTGGAGCAATTTCATTGGTTCCCAACCCACCTTTGTTTTGATAACAAAGTTTTGAGTGAGAGGATGATGCAAGAATGGCTTAGAAGTTTTGCTCGGAAATAACATACTTCCTGGCTTGAGCCTCAGCAGTGACAAGCTGGGCTTGAGCCTCAGTCAATTTGGATATTAAATCCTTGATTTGAGTTTTGTAGTTTGTATGTTCATGTTTTAAGAGGGACACAGTTTTCTCTAACTCCTCAATTTTTCTTTGGTAGTCAGATTCAACCCTTTTAAAGTCAGATTTTAAAACATTTAAAGACTTAATATCAGATTTAATTTCCATATTGTAGTCCTGATACAGTTTAACCTTAGCAATACAAGCAGGGGTACAGAGATGTTCATATACCTTGTCTTCAGCAACCATTAAAGCGTTGCTAGCAGGAAGACTCAAGGGTCTGCTTGTCTGGTGACCCCTCTTGCTTTCCGTTTCCAAACGGTATCCATCAAGGATCCCATAGAGTTCGGTCATGGTGAGTGTATTCAGATTCTCTGTTCTCTTGATAGAGACACAGTAGAATGTCCGCTCATTGGGTAGAGCACTCATAAACTTTCTAGTAAGGTCTCTGAGTTCATGAGTGATTCCCACAGATTGAAGGGAAGAAATGAGATCCATGTACGTGAAGTATTGCTGGCTAAGAGTCTCTCCAGCAACATTGGTGAAGTTCTCAAGCTGCTGCTTCAGTGAGTCCTTCTTGGAATCATTCGAGCTTGAGTACATTTGAGCAAGAGCATCAAAGAGTTCTTTGGCAGACTTACAATGCTCTAACACCACCATGATGGAGTTTGGGATTGCAGTCATTAGAACAGTCATAGCATTGCTGTCTATGTCAAGCTTCTTCCTGTCTTCATCAGAATAATCTTCAAAGGCTTTCTCTATCATAGCACTGTTTCCACCAGCTACTTTTGGCTTATACGGGCCATTGACAATGGATTGCCACATCTTGCTGTCTTGATACCTGATGAAGCCTTCCATTCTTCTGCTCCAAGACCTGAAGTTTTCAGGTGCGATGATGGGAGCTTTGGTCATCGTTCCCATCTCAACTTCAGATTTGTTGAGGGCCATTTTGAGTGAGGTATAGGGAGGAGTGAAAAACTGGTTGATTAGGATGGTAAGATCTCACAATCAAGAGCCTAAAAAGCTCTGATACCAATTGCAGGATCGGGTTTGTCACTTAAACACTTGTATTTCTCTCAAACTCACTTATAATAACACTCAAATCAGATGAAGCATCGTCTTTTGCAAGAGTTGATATTAATATAATAAGTAACAAAGGAACAAGCAAAGATATATTTTCAAGGTACTTGTATATATTACTTCTCAACTCAAGATTACAAGACACTTACAAGCATGAAACAAGAGTTACAATTAGAAACTATATATACTAGATCCTACAGCCGGATATACTTGATACCAGCTGGAAATCTAAGACTAAAGCATATACTACAATGCTAAAGTTAAGGTATCTTAGATAAAGTATTATCTAAGATATGGTAGTCATGACATGTCCATGACTTACCTTTTGTGACCAACTAAAGATGGCAACTGTACTAACATAAAAAGGTAAACAGTGGATTAAAGTATGGTCAACTACATGGCTTTTGAGAAAACGCCATGCAATATCTCAGAGATTTGCAGCGGAGTGTTAGAGAGGCCATACTTATGTCCACTAGATAATAGAAGTGTCTTCCGAAGGATAACTGGCATCGGAATCTTCCGAAGCCACTTATACTTCGGAAGATGCTTCTATGCTTTCGAGGCTTTGAGGATTTCTTGTACTTCGGAAGTTGACTTCAGATCTTTATCTCTAAGTCTTGATCTTCGGAAGTAGGTTCTTTGTCTTCGGAAGTTGGAGTTTTCCTTCGGAAGTGTGTTTTACACTTAGTCTTCGGAAGAGCTCCTTCTTCCTTCGGAAGTTCCATACTTAGCTTCGGAAGTCCTTTGTATGTTGTACCCAAAATCTTCTAAGTTACTTGGTTTTGGTTGCAATAGCCTTTCTAGATCCAACAATACCCTTGACTTAACAGAATTATTTAACCTCAATTAGTAAAAAGGACGTATTACGTAAAAACTTTTTATAAAAAAGGACATTGAGTGAAAGTCATTTTTTGAAAGGACCCATTCCATAATTTTCACCAAACATAAAGGATGAAATTTGTAACTTAGTCCAATAATAATTTGGGCTAGTAAAAATTAAAATTGGGCTGCATTTATAAAAAATAAGGTGTGGCTAATAATAAAACAAATAAATTTGACTAGTTGGGATTAATTGATTTCAAACCGATGAAGAAATATTCAACGATTTTAAAGAATTTATAAAAAAAATTGACCTGAGTTGCTAAGATTTTCTAGCGTGACATTACAATTAATATTTTTCTCGGGGGAGAATTATTTTACAATTTTTGGGAAAAATATTTTTGGGGCGTTGAATTGTTTAAAATTTTTTAATACAATGTTATCTTCAGAAGACTTTAAATCAGATAATCTCACAACGGCACAAAGCCGGTTTGAGTCTTTTGCAGCAATAAAGAAACAAAAATTGACAAATTTGATTGATCGATTTTTAAAGGTGGCAAATAATCTAAAGAAGCATGTTCCAGATCTCAGTAATCATGAACAAATTCAAAAGCTTCTTGACTCTCTTCCGTCTACATGGAATCATCAAGTTAAAATGCTAAAGCAAGAAAGAGGTTATGTCGACACAAAACTTATGGATATGATCAACAGACTAAAATCTCTCTAGCTGGATATCCAAAGAAATGAATTTCAACAAGCCGTATTCCCACATCAAATCCACGCGCTTAATACTGATCTTGTTTCTTCTGTAACAAGCATACTTTATTACAAAACAGAGATGATTGAAAAGTTAAAGTTATTGAGAACTGATTCGGATTTAAACTCTAAATTCAGAGAAACTGTTGAAGAGAATCGTGAAGCTTTAAGAGTCGGCAATGATAGTAAACTGGAGTCTGTGAGAACCAATGATGATAAGGATGGAAAAGCTGATAAAAGAGAGAAAGAATTCGATGCTGGCGAGATGCTAAAGGTCAAAGAAGAGGAACAACAAGAAATCACAAGGGTTTGCAACTGTGAAAAGAGCTTAGCTGTAGAACGAACTATCATGGGTCTTTCTTATGAGATTGTTCAGGATATGTGTTCTTCATCTTGCAAATTCAGATTATTTGGGATTTATCAGGCCAACAGATTGTTACTTGAAAATGAAAAAGAATTAAAAAAAATCAATCAGGAATTAAAGAAAAATGAAATTGCTTTTTCAAGAAAACTTAATGAAGCATTGGCTGAAAATGATCTTTTAAGAAGAACCATTTTGGAGCGTAACGTTGAAATTAATATTTTGAAAGAAAGGGTTGTTTTAGCTCAATTTGAAACAACTCAGCTTCAAACAAAGCTTGATAAATGGACCCTTTCACACATGAAAAAGGATGAGCTTATTGCTAAACAACAAGGGGTGCGGGTAAAACATGGGATTGGATATAAATCTGATGGTGAAACTGTATTTAATTCAGTTCCACCTCCTTCTACTTTATGTTATTCACCAATCCCTAGACCTCATTCAACAAATGATTTGATTGAAGCTATAGAAACTAATCGTTTAAATGCAGGTTTAAGCAGCGTTAATCTTAAAGAGTTTAGAGATGTGCAGGATTCACCTGTAGGTTTGGGATTCCTCAGGCAGGGGTCTGATAAGAAGGTTAATGACGATTCCACTTCTGATGCTTCATCACCAATATCAGTTACTTCTCCAACCTTCTTCAACAAATTCAAAACAGGTAATATTCGTTCGTTTGTTCCTGTCAAGTTTGTTAAAGAAGGAACGGTTGTCGAATCATCAAGCAATCAGAATCCTATAAGCGAAGCCGACACAATAGGAGATGTCAATCAAGATCTGTTGGGAAAAGATCTGTGTATACGAGACTGGACAAGCTCATATGATGAATCAATCACAGAGGTGCGTGTTGGTTCCTCACAGATCAAGATGTCTCCTCTCATTGTCAAGTCACAAAAGCTTCCAAAATCTGAATTAAGACAAATACGGATCTCTTCTCCAATTGCAAAGCAACCCAGTCAATCAGTGAAGATCTCAATCCCTGTTCAGCATAGCAAATGCCAAAACAAGCAAGAATCTGCTACAAGCTCAAAGCAATCCTTCACAGCACCTGCACAACACGGGACTACAAAGAATCAAAATCCATTCAAGGCTTGTTTTCAGTGTGGAAAAGAAGGTCATGTGGTAAAGAAGTGCCCTCAAAGACTTGCTTCGAATGGTAAAGGCAAAACGAATTGCTTCTCCAAATGAAAGTCTACAAAGAATGTTCCAGACGGTAAAGGCAACACGGGTTGCTTCTCTGGATCAAGAGGTAAAAAGCACACATCTTTGAATGGTTGGATGAAAAACCCTCCATCTAAACCTTTTCGTGTGAAGCCGGTTTCACAGGATTCAAAGATGAAAATGACCAAAGGTTTAAAACCAAATTCTTTTCCTTCCGGTCTAAAACAGAAAATGTTTTCCAATTTTAATTCATTCAAATCCAAATTAATTGAATCGAAACAAATTTGGCAAATTAAAAAGAAGGTTACAGACATCCCAGATTGTTTCAACGGTTGCGTGCAGAAGCAGGTTTCTTATATCGATGAAAATGGAACTTCCAGGACTACGATGGCCTGGGTTCCCCTCTCTAACTAATCTGTTTATGAGTGCAGGAACAATTCAAGAGGACTGTTAGTTATCCGATTTACTGACATAGATTGTTCCTAATTCAAATTTCAGGCGGAACAAACATGTTAAGGTCATGATATTTTATCCAAAATCTGGATTTTTATCAACACAATCACAGTTCTCACTTCACAATCACAGTATATTTTTTGAGTATTCATTTCTTATCTTTATATCACTATAGTTTGGAAGACCTTCTTTGATAATTGTTTTTTGTACAGTTTTATAAAAAAATAAAAAATAATAAAAAAATAAAAAAATAAATAAAAATAAAAAAAATAAAAAAAGGAAAAGTTTGCAAAAATAAAAATTTAGGGGGAGTAAGTAAATAAAAATGAAAAGTGTACTGAGAACTTGATTCGAGATGACTGAGAAATGATTGTATATCATCTTGAAATGCTTGTTTTTTGGATCTAGAAAGTCTGGTACAACCAAAACCAAATCACTTAGACTATTTTTGGGTGCAACTAATAAAGGACTTCTGAAGCTAAGTGTGGAACTTCTGAAGGAGATGGAGTTCTTCCGAATACAAAGTGCAAGATCATCTTCCGAAGGAAAACTCCAACTTCCGAAGACAAAGTATTCACTTCTGAAGATTCAAGACTTAGAAAAAAAGATAAGAAGTCAACTTCGGATGTATGAAGAAATGAAGAAGTCCTCAAGCCTCGGAAGAAGTAGCCTCTTCCAAAGTATAAGTGACTTCCGAAGAACTTGTTCTTCCAAAGCCAACTAACCTTCGGAAGACACTAATATGAACCAGTGGACATAAGTTTGGTCTCTCTGACACTCTGCTCCAGACCTCTGAGATACTGTATGGCATTTTCTCAAAAGCCATGTAGTTGACCATACTTTATTCCACTGTTTATCTTTATCAGTTAGTACAGTTGCTAACTTTAGTTGGTGACAAAAGGTAAGTCATGGACATGTCACGACTACCATATCTTTGATAATACTTTATCTAAGATACCTTAACTTTACATTGTAGTATATGTTTTAGTTATAGGTTTCTAGCTAGTATCAAAGTATATCCGGCTGTAAGATCTAGTATATATAGTTTCTCATTGTAACTCTTGTAGTATGCTTGTAATAAGTCTTGTAATACTTTGAGTTGAGAAGTAATATATACAAGTGCCTTGAAAATTATTCTTTGTGTTCTTTGCTACTTAGTATATTATTATAAACTCTTAGAAGAGATTCTACTTCATCTGATCCGAGTTTGTTACAAGTGAGTATTGAGAGAAAAGCTAAGTGTTTAAGTGACAAAACCCGATCCCGCAACAAGCTTGATAAATCTCTTTATGGTTTACATCAAGCTCCTCACATATGGTATGAGACTCTAACACAATATCTTCTGAGCAACAGTTTCTCTCGTGACACTATTGATATGACTTTATTCAAGAATGAAGTGGATGGTAAGATGTTAATCGTGCAAGTCTATGTTGACGACATTATTTTTGGCTCCACTAATCCTAAGCTTTGCAGGGATTTCAAGGAGGTCATGAGAAGTCGATTCGAAATGAGCATGATGGGGGACATGTGCTTTTTCCTCGGTTTGCAAGTTGAACAAAAGCTTGAAGGAATCTTTATTCTTCAGGAAAAGTATATCAAAGAAATTCTTAAGAAATTCAAGATGAAGGACGTTTCTTCTGAATTAACCCCATTCACTGCACAAACATGCCTTACTCTAGATGAAAATCATCTTTACAAATCAATGATTGGTCCCTAATGTATCTTACAGCCAGTCGTCCAGACATCACTTTTGATGTAGGATATTGTGCTCGATACCAAGCTAACCCTAAGGAGTCTCATGAGAAAGCAGCGAAACGAATTTTTCATTATCTAAAAGGCTCTTCTATTCTAGGTCTTTGGTATCCTTACGATGGAAATTTTGATTTGCATGCTTATTATGATAGTGATTCTAATGGTTGCAGAGTAAATAGAAAATCTGTCACAAGAGGTTGTCAATATCTGCGGAACTATCTGGTATCATGGCAGAGCAAGAAACAGACTACTGTGTCTCTTTCCACGGGGGAGGCAGAGTATATTGCGGCTTCGAGTTGTTGCTCTCCAGTGTTGTGGATACAACATCAGATGATTGACTATGGAATCAATTTCCTTCACACTCCATTATTCTGTGATAATGAAGCAGCCATTGGAATCACAAAAAATCCAATTTATCATTCGCGCAGCAAGCACATCGGGACAAGGATTCAAATCCGTGATGCTCAAGAAAAGGGTTTTATTGATATTATTCCTATTGACACAAAAATCAAAAGGCTGATCTTTTCACTAAAACCTTCGATAAACCTCGCTTTTCTGAACTAATCTCCATGTTAGGCTTGATATCCTTTTAAAACCTATTTTCTTAATTGTGTCATGTAAATATTGCACATAATCATTTCCTGTTCTTGTTCTTTCTTTCTTTTTAATTTTTAAGCTCCATAGTCCTTCATTATTTTACATAAAAAAAATTTGGGAAATTTTTCTTATCTTGCTAATTCATAGAAATTTCCGGGGGAGAATAAAACAAGTTTATCTGTCTTTCTTGCAGAATAAAGTTTTTGTTGCCTGAAAGATTTAAAGGAGGTCAATGGTATTGTGTTGGAATATGCATGATAGGCTGAGCCTGAACGCGAAGTAAATAGTGATCTTGTGGCTAAACTAATAGGATAAGAAAATTACTGACTTGGATTATCTCCTTGATATTTTGGCCTTCATAAAGTTACATGTCCTTGTTCAAAATTATTGAGAGCGTAACGTCTCTGTTTTGATATTTTTCAAAGAAAATTCCATGTTCCCTTCCCTGTATACTCAATAGTGCTCCTTGCTAGCTCTATTTGTGTCAAAGAAGATTCACTCTGTATACTATTACGTGCTTATCTCCTCTGCTATGTGTGAACATTGACCTGGAGTGATGATCTCCTCTTTTTTACGTAAGTATTGACCTGGGGCTCTCGTCAGCAGGTTCTGATGATCTTCTCTGTTATACGTAAGTATAGACCTGAAGCTCTTCCCACTTAAGCTCAAATGATCATCTCCTTTGTTATACGTGAGTATAGACCTGGAGCTCTCATCATTTGAAAATAATAAGGTTTGTGCTTCTTATGAAAAGATGTTTGTTTTGCTCTCCATTGGAAAATCAAGAAGAGTTAATCATATTGCTCATTATATCATGAGTATAGGATGAGTTTCTTTGCCAAATGTCTGTGGGGACCGAGTCACTTAAGTCTTCTTTAAACTAACCGCAAAACATGATAACTGAAACCACAGTTTACTTGTTGAAAAGAAGAAGGCATGGGTTTAAAAGGACAGTATATCATCAATCCCGCCAAACTCAGATTCTCCGGAAAACCTCTTCAGTTTATCGTGTTTCGATATCCTTTTAACTTCCTTATTATTTTAACTTTATTTCCTTAATATTCCTTACTTTTCTTATATTTCTCTATGAAATTTTGATAGGTCTTGTGGGCGTTTTTGGTTCTTATATTTTGTTTTTTGTCTTTGTCTAAAATTTCATTCTAAATAATCAAATATTAAAAAGAAATAGAAAATTTTAAGTTTTTGGGTTCCAGCGAAACTATTGTTTCGCTGTGCGAAACTATAGATTTGCCAATACTTTCGCTCATTTCAGAGCCATTTTGATCCAAATATTTACCGGGTGAAACTACAGTTTCGCTGGCAGCGAAACTATGTGTTATATATTGTGTAATACGAAATTGGTTGGTCATTTTCGCACAACCGTGTATTTGTTAGTCTCGGAGCCCTAATACATGTCTTCCGATCGATATTAATCATTTGTGATTTTTACATGTTTTGGATGCTCATTTAAGACTTAGGTGGGTGTTTCGAACCCATGTATATAGTTTAATCTAGGTTTTATCCGCTTTAAATGGGTGTATTTGATCGCGTCGGTTCAATACCTTGTTCAACTCCCTATAATCAATGCACATTCTCATTGACCCATCTTTATTCTTAACAAACAAAATTAGAGCTCCCTATGGCGAGGAACTAGGTCGAATAAAGCCCTTTTCCAATAATGCTTCTAATTGTTTCTTTAGTTTCACCATTTCTGTTGGTGCTAATCGGTATGAGGGTTTCGCAATCTGTGAAGTACCAGGTATCATATTGATCTTATTTTCTACCTCTCTTTCTGGTGGTATCCCTAGCAACTCATCAAGAAATACGTCTGTAAATTCAGCAAATACTAGCACATCTTCAATTCTACGTTCTTCGTCCTTGACCGAAACAGAAGCTAGATAATTTAGGCAGCCTTGTTTTAAACACTTTGCCGCTCTAAATATCGATATGATACCGATCTAATTGGCATGTTACTCACCATGAATAGTTACTGGTTCACCGCTCGGGGTTTTGTAACACCCGGATATTTATTATATTGAAGCCGACGAAGGAAGAAAAAGAAATACAGTCCAAAGTCGAGGGACCAAACTCGCCAACGAAAAAAAGTCGGGCGAGTGAGAGTATATAAGGGAGAGGGCAGCCCTTACCCTCTCCCCCATACTCATATTTTCAGCCATATAGAGAGGAGAAGAGAGAAAGAAGAAGAAAAGAGGAAAAAGGGTCGGTTCGGGTTATTCGGGTGGCCAAACTCGTTGTGTAGCAAGCCAAATCAAAGCCCTTGTCATTGTGCTCGTTTGTGTGAGTTCTAGGTCCCCACTTTTACTTGTTTTCAACCGATTTTGGGGCTGGAAAGTATCAAAAACCCGTTTTTGTATGTGTGTGTGTTTGACCCATTTGGATGTGATGTGTGTGATGCGTTTAGAGTATGTTTCTTGGCTTGTGTGTGCTTGTATGGTGTTGTGGTATGCATTCCAAAGGTCTAGGATGGTTGATTTAGGCTTAGAATGGGTTGGGATGAGCTTGGAGGCCGAAAAACGCAGATTGGGTTCAGGATGAACTCCATTCTGCAGCAGCTAGGGCTAGGCGACCGAATGGAGGCCATACGGCCGATTGAGAGGCGATTGAGGGTCATTCGCACGATTGGGATTCATTCGCACGATTGAGGGTCCAATTGCACGACTAAGGTTTCATTCGCACGATTGAGGGTCCAATTGCACGACTAAGGTTTCATTCGCACGAATGGGAGTCCAGTCGCATGGGGAGTCATGCGACTGAGGGTTCAGTCGCATAAGTGCTTAGTCGCATGAGTTCATTCGCATTAGATCAGTAAGATAGGTGCTCATCCGCATTAGTCCCATCCGCATGAGGTCCAAACGCACGACTGGATGTCCATTCGCATAGATGTTCATCCGCCTGAGTCCAATCGCATGATGTTCAGTCGCATGAAGGCCATGCGACTGAAGGGTGTCCATACGCACGAATAGGGCTGTTGCACCTGAAGGAAAGTGTAGTTAGACTTCTGGCTTTCGGGGAAAGTGCATTTGTAAGTTTTGACGTAAAGGTTCCCGTAAGAGGATGTAAGATAACTGTTATGGCCTTACAAAGCATGTAGGGCATAGTGATGATGATGTTGCATGTTTATGCATGATGCATGTTATGTATGTATGATGTTGCCCTGTATGATGTGATGTTGATGCATGTTAATGTTCCTTAGTATGGTGTATGTTTATCTTTCCTGTGGCTTTACGTGTTATGTTAATGAATGAAATGAAGTATTATGTAACGTAAAGTGGAAAGAAATGAAAAGTCTTGCATGCACCGGATAATGGGTGCTTCTTTGTGATTGACCATTAATGTAGAACCTCTACCGCTTACCCCTAGTACTGTGGCATACGCTCAGCTGTTCAATTATTGACTTCGGCCCAGTAGCTAAGACTGATCGGGGTGTAGCACATGGTATTGGTACGGATGATATCCGATGCGCAAGTAAAGTTATATGGAACAAATGAATGAATGAATGAATGAATAAGATAATAATGATATTATCTATGCGTACGTATGATGTGTGATCATGCAAAAGTAACGAATGGTGTTATATGAAAGTAAAGTATGTTTTATAATTAAACTAGAACTCACTCAGCAACACTGACTTTTTATATGTTTTCCAGTTGGCAGGTAATGTTTGCTGAGGATGGCACCGCGAGGCTACTCAGCTTATTTGGGATGGCATCCATTTATAAAGCTTTTGTGATATAATGCAAACATGTATTTTGTAATCGGATAATGATGTATTATTTGACAAAAGTGTTTATAATGAAATGAGATGTCATTTTTGAATGTTTCCGCTGCAATATTTTCATGAGACAAATGTAATTATATGTTTTATGCGCGATGAATGACAAACTGTAAGCGTCCCGGGAACAGGGCCTTACAAGTTGGTATCAGAGCCAAAGTTTAAGTGAAATGGGTAAATTTTCAAAATAAACCTTAACTTAAACTGAAAATGGGACGAAAAGGGAATGGGATGCCAATCTGAGTAGCTGTGTGCCATCAGGTATTTTCTTAAAGTTAACCGGTTTTATGTGCGCATGGTATGTGGTTATGTGTTGTATGTAGATTTAAATACTGATGTAGTCAGGACAGGTAATACTTGGGGTATGAAGAGTAAAGTAAGTGGCTAATCACAACTGGCCACTGTAATTAGGGACTTACTATACTTGACATAAACTGAGTTGTTTCCTTGAATGACCGTGTTGTTGTTTGAATCTTTCAGTGTGAGTTAGAGAATGGCTTGAGGGAGATCTTTTAAAGCTTCTAGGGGTGGAGGCCGTGGCGGACCTGATGTTGAGCCGCGACCCAAGAGAGGAAGATCAAGGGTCGAGAAGGTGGGTTCTGAGGAACCAGAGACTCCTCATCCGGAGGTTGGGGATGAGAGTGCAAACCTGCGGGTCTCGGTAAAGGAGGCTGTTGTTGAAGAAGTACACCAGGTCATGCAGACAATCTTACCGTCTGTGGTGACCGAAGTCATTAAGGCGGTGAAGGAAGGAGAAAGAAAGGAGAGAAACAGGTCTTCGGGGGAACGAGAGCAGCTAGAGCCCGAAACGATTTTCTCTGATAATGAAGACGAGGAAGAGGACGATGAGCCTGTGCGAGAGGTGGCACGAGGCTGTAACTATGGGGTGTTTATGAGATGCAAGCCCCCTACTTTCGACGGTAATGGCAATGCTGCCGCTGCTCACCGATGGGTGAGAGAGATGGAGGCTGTTCTCGAGATCAGCGAGTGCCGGGAAGATCAGAAGTTGAAGTTTGCCACTCATTCATTTGTGAACTCGGCACTATGCTGGTGGGACAACATTGTCGAAGCTGATGGTAACCGGGCAATCGGGAGAATGAGATGGCCTGAACTGAAAAAGATGGTGATTGAGGAGTTCTGTCCTTACAGGGAGATGGATAAGATAGAGAGGGAGTTCCTGCAGCTGGAGGCGGGATCCATGACACACCAGCAATACACTACCAAGTTCAATGAGATGGCACGGTTGGTGCCGGATCAGGTGACGCCTCTGTCTCAGAAGATCAAGAGGTATATTCAGGGCTTACCGGTGGATGTTCGCCGGCATATGATCGCCGCCCGTCCAAGTACTTTTAGATCGGCGGTCGATTTGGCCGGAAGACTATATGATGAGAGGGAAGTGGTGGTGATTGAAGCGAATAAGAAGGGTGGTGGTGATCGGAACTGGAACGGGAAAAGGTTTGGTCAGGGTGATGCCTCGACGGGTAACAAAAAGGCACGGGTGGATGACCGTCGCGTGGCCACACCGGGAGCGGGATCGAGGAGGTTTGGCAAGTGTGGAAAGGAGCATGCGGGAGAATGTAGGATGGGATCGAATGTGTGCTTCAAGTGTGGGAAGACAGGGCATATGGCAAAGGATTGCCTGCCGGGCAAATTTTTTAACTGTGGGGAAACTGGTCATATGAGCAGGGATTGTAAGAAGCCGAGGGCCGAGGGTTCCGGGGCAAAGAGGACGGGAGGTGATGGATCGAGGGCGAGCGCCAAGGCATTCACCATGACACAGGAGGAAGCTAGGACGGACCCTGATGTTGTGTCCGGTACGTTTCTAGTGAATCAAACTTTAGCTTCTGTGTTATTTGATTCTGGTGCTAGTAAGAGTTTTATTTCTGCTGCTTTCTGTGCTAAGCTGCGTGTTAGTAGTAGACGTGTTGATGCGCCCTATGATGTAGAAACTGCCACAGGTAAGTCTACCAGGATTTCTAAGATGGTAGAGAACTGCGATGTGGAACTTGAGGGTCATAAGTTTCCTGTTAGACCGTTCGTGATGACTTAGGTGGTTTTGATTTGGTTCTTGGGATGGATTGGTTGGCGGAATTCGAGGCGAACATCGTGTGTCGCAATAAGATGATTCGGTTGACAGCGCCTAACGGTAGTTCAGTAACGGTTTATGGTGATCAGGTTACTACGGTTCCGAAGGTGATCTCGATGGCGGTGGCGGGAAAGTGTATGAGGCGTGGATGTAGTGCCTATTTGACCTATGTAAAGGATGTGTTCCCAGAAGACTTATCAGGAGTGCCACCTGACAGAGAGATTGAGTTTCAGATTGATCTGATACCGGGTGCCCAACCTGTCGCCAAAGCACCGTATCGGTTGGCTCTGACCGAGATGAAAGAGTTGATGGAGCAGTTGCAAGAGCTGCTTGATAAGGGGTTCATTAGACCGAGTATCTCTCCTTGGGGTGCTCTGGTATTGTTTGTGAAGAAGAAAGACGGTAGTATGAGGATATGTATTGACTACCGTGAGCTGAACAAGTTGACGATTAAGAATCGATAACCCTTGCCAAGGATAGATGATTTGTTCGATGAGCTTCAGGTTGCCAGTTGGTTTTCGAGGATAGATCTTCGATCTGGTTATCATCAGTTGAAGGTGAAGGAACAAGATATCCCTAAAACAGCTTTCCGCACGCGCTATGGTCACTACGAGTTCCTCGTCATGTCTTTTGGTTTGACCAATGTGCCAGCTGCTTTTATGGATATGATGAATCGAGTGTGTCGGCCGATGTTGGATAAATCAGTGATCGTGTTTATTGATGATATCCTGATTTACTCGAGGAGCGAAGCAGAGCATGCCGATCACATTTGGGAGGTGCTAGAGACGTTGAGAAGGGAGAAGTTGTATGCTAAATTCTCCAAGTGCGCGTTCTGGTTGCGCGAGGTTCAATTCTTGGGTCACGTGGTGAACCCCGACGGGATAATGGGGGGCCCGGCGAAAGTGGAGGCGGTTATGCAATGGAAGTCGCCGAAGACGCCATCTGAGATTCGTAGCTTCTTGGGTTTGGCGGGCTACTATAGGAGATTTATCCAAGACTTCTCTAAGATTGCCTCTCCACTGACTAAGTTGACCCGAAAAGAGGTAAAGTTTGTATGGGGTCAGGCTCAAGAGAAAGCGTTTGAAGAATTGAAGGCGAGATTGACTCAAGCTCCTGTCTTGTCATTACTCGATGGAAGTGAAGATCTGGTGGTTTATTCCGATGCTTCTTACTCGGGGTTGGGGTGTGTGTTAATGCAGAGAGGAAAGGTTATAGCCTATGCATCCTGACAGTTGAAGGTTCATGAGGCCAACTATCCTACTCATGACTTGGAGCTAGCAGCTGTGGTCTTTGCATTAAAGATTTGGAGGAAATATCTTTACGGGACGAATTGCACCATATTCACCGACCACAAGAGTCTGAAATACTTCTTTGAGCAGAAGGATCTGAACATGAGGCAAAGACGATGGTTGGAGCTCATAAAAGATTATGATTGCGAGATCCATTACCATCCGGGCAAAGCCAACGTGGTGGCGCATGCCCTTAGCCGAAAGGAGAGACCCGAGCCGATTCGGGTGAAAGCATACCAGTTGATTATGACCTCGGAGGTGATGAAGAAGGTCAAAGAGTTTCAAGATGAGGCATTGAAGGAAGATCATCTTAACTCTGAAAGAATGAGAGGTCTGGTTGGGGAATTGGGTGAAAACACACTCGGTGTTAGAACCCGATTCGGTCGTGTGTGGATTCCTCGTTTTGGGGATCTACGGGTGAAGATCATGGATGAAGCTCACAAGACTCGATACTCCATTCATCCTGGTGCCACAAAAATGTACCATGATATGAAGAAAGATTATTGGTGGCCGGGTATGAAGCGCGATGTGGTGGAGTATGTGAGTAAGTGCCTTACTTGCTTACAGGTGAAGGCCGAGCATCAAAAGCCGTATGGGAAAATCCAACCTTTGGATATACCGGAATGGAAGTGGGAGCACATCACCATGGACTTCATTACAAAGCTGCCGCGTACCCCGAAAGGGTACGATGCCATATGGGTGATAGTTGATCGTTTGACGAAAAGTGCTCACTTCCTACCACTCCGCGAGACATATTCATTTGATAGGTTCGCTGATCTGTTCATCAAGGAAATTGTAACTCGTCATGGTGTGTCGTGTCTATTGTGTCGGATCGCGACACCCGGTTTACATCTAAATTTTGGAAGAAATTCCACGACGCTATGGGGACGAGGTTACATATCAACACGGCATATCATCCCCAGACTTATGGTCAGTCAGAAAGGACCATTCAGACACTGGAAGACATGCTTCGGGCATGTGTGATTGATTTTGGTGGAAGTTGGGATGACCACCTACCGTTAGCCGAATTCTCATACAACAACAGCTATCATGCCAGCATTGGTATGCCTCCATATGAGATGTTATACGGTAGGAGATGCAGAACACCCGTTTGTTGGGGTGATATTGGTCAGAAAGAATTGGGGAGCGTCGAGGTAATCGAGGCTACGACTGAGAAGCTTGAGAAGATTAATGCCTTCATGAAGGCAGCCAAAGATAGACAGAAGTCGTATGCTGATAAACGACGCAGGCCGATTGAGTTCCAGGTGGGTGACCGGGTTATGTTGAAGGTCTCACCTTGGAAGGGTATCATTCGCTTCCGAAAGCGGGGCAAATTGAGCCCAAGGTATATAGGCCCTTTCCGAATCATGGCTCGAGTAGGAGAGGTGGCCTATAGACTAGAGTTACCGGATGAGTTAAGTGGAATTCACCCGACATTCCATGTATCTCATCTAAGAAAGTGCTTAGCTGATGAAGATATGATTGTTCCACTGGAGGATATCGAAGTAGACGAACGACTCAATTATGTGGAGCAACCAGTGGCAATCATCGATCGGAAGGAGAAAAGGCTGAGAAATAAAGTGGTTCCTCTTGTGCGTGTACACTGGAAGCACAGGAAGGGATCCGAGTCAACGTGGGAGACTGAGGAAGAAATGAGACAGCATTATCCATGTTTGTTCGAAGAATAACAGGTTTCGGGGACGAAACCTATTTAAGGGGGGTGGACTTGTAACACCCGGATATTTATTATTTTGAAGCCGACGAAGGAAGAAAAAGAAATAAAGTCCAAAGTCGAGGGACCAAACTCGCCAACGAAAGAAAGTCGGGCGAGTGAGAGTATATAAGGGAGAGGGAAGCCCTTACCCTCTCCCCCATACTCATATTTTTAGCCATATAGAAAGGAGAAGAGAGAAAGAAGAAGAAAAGAGGAAAAAGGGTCGGTTCGGGTGATTCGGGTGGCCAAACTCGTTGTGTAGCAAGCCAAATCGAAGCCCTTGTCATTGTGCTCGTTTGTGTGAGTTCTAGGACCCCACTTTTACTTGTTTTCAACCGATTTTGGGGCTGGAAAGCATCAAAAACCCGTTTTTGTATGTGTGTGTGTTTGACCCATTTGAGTGTGATGTGTGTGATGCGTTTAGAGTATGTTTCTGGGCTTGTGTGTGCTTGTATGGTGTTGTGGTATGCATTCCTAAGGTCTAGAATGGTTGATTTAGGCTTAGAATGGGTTGGGATGAGCTTGGAGGCCGAAAATGGCAAATTGGGTTCGGGATGAACTCCATTCTGCATCAGCTAGGGCTAGGCGACCAAATGTAGGCCATACGGCCGATTGAGAGGCGATTGAGGGTCATTCGCACGATTGGGATTCATTCGCACGATTGAGGGTCCAATCGCACGACTAAGGTTTCATTTGCACGACTGGGAATCCAGCCGCATAAGTGCTTAGTCGCATGAGTTCATTCGCATTAGATCAGTCGCATAGGTGCTCATTCGCATTAGTCCCATCCGCATGAGGTCCAAACGCACGACTGGATGTCCTTTCGCAAAGATGTTCATCCGCCTGAGTCCAATCGCATGATGTTCAGTCGCATGAAGGCCATGCGACTGAAGGGTGTCCATACGCACGAATAGGGCTGATCTGTCACACCCCGGGCCCAGGTAGGGTGGGACGTCACAGACTAGCAACAACATATGGCAGCGGAAACAAACCATTATAAGAGCTCAAAGGAGAGAATATCACATGGCATTAAAGTTTTGAAAAGGTAACAGGGCTAGAGACACATCAAGCCCCAAATGAGTTTTACAATCATCCATAAAAATAAAATTGTACTTGTTCAACACAAAATATAAATTGTTCAATTGTTTCATCAAGGAAATAAGCCAATGCCATGTCACGGGGATAAGTCTAGGTCTTCACGACAGCTAGGATCTCTTCATACATTACCTGAAACATGCTCAAAAGAAAATTATGTCAACTAAAAAGTTGGTGAATTCAAGTGCTTAAATTTTAAAAACAAAAGGACTTAACAAATCCTTCATTGATTAAAAGAAAATAATCATTGTTTATCATCGTGGGAAGAATCATAATCAACCCTTCACTCAGTCCCGGTTGGCCTCTTCTAAAGTTGTGTTTTACCGGATATTCCCGAAGGAAGAAACTGAGCCCCAAACTAGTGAACCCTACCTGCCCGGTTGGTTCACCATAGAATCTTACCAAAACTTGTTACATGCCACAACGATCCCTCAGGATCTCAGTGGGGTAACCTTCCTGGAACGGAAGCCACTGTGTGTGGGGGATTCCCCAAATAGATCTATCCATATAAATCAAGCGGTTCACGAAAGAATTAATGATTATGATATAAGCATCAGCAGGTAACCACAAATCCCACATAGAATCATCAAATAAAGCACAATCATAGTTCATAAAAAGTAGAGCATGTTTCATCCCAAAACAATACTAAGAAATTTTGTTGTTCAAGTGTTTATTAGCTTCCTGGAAGTCGGTTATAAGGTTTGGAAAAATTTTACAGTTTGGTCCCTCAAGTTTCAAAATTGACAGTTTCTACTCTCAAGTTTAGTTTCTTGCCCTTTTATGTCATTTAAGACCAAAAATCAGATTATTAGAGTCATATTATAATTATTATGGAGTAAGCATTTCAAAACTTTAGTCTACGGGTTTGATTTTAAAAACTGCGCGTTTAACGCTCCCGGTTACGGTAAAAGCCGGATAGTTTTAATAGTAATTTGGAGTTTTCATATATTAAAATCTTGGACCAGTAGGTATTTTCCAAAAGATTTCTTTATAAATTTTTAAGTCCTTCAATTGTGTAAATTGGCCTTTTATAGTTGAAAATCTTGTTTTTACGTTTGACCCGTTAATACGCGGTTTTGACCGGGTTTGACCATTTAAAGCTTGTTTGACCAAAATTTTTAAATCCTTTAAGTCCTTTATTACTTAACTTACTCAAATCATATGATTTTTATAAATCTTAGTTTTGAACTCTATTTTTATGGATTTTTCTCAAAAACGATGCTCGGTTTGTACTCGTTTTTAGTTAAAACGTCATTTATTTGTGTCTTTGACCATTTCAATTATCCATTGACTTCAGAGTACTTTATTTATCATTTTTGAGCCTGGAATACTTTTCAAGAATGTTAAATTTGTATTCTTACTATTTTTAAGCCATTTTACCATGTTTTTGGGTCCCGAAAGTGACTAAAAGAGGGTAAATCACAACATGTCCTTTATTCCAGAGATTAAACATTGCTAACACTTCTAATATTCACTAAAACCTACTGAAATTTCAGTCCCAACATGTTGCCTAGTTGATCTATACATCCATATGCTTCAAATATGTAGAAGATGTCATAACCGACAATTACACTTGTGTAAACCATCTTAACTTGAGTTTAAATGTTACCAACACTTCATTTAACTTCATAAACAGATTGTTAAAGTGTCATTATGTCGTTATGAGTAGGTTATGGGTCTTGGTTAAAAGGATTTTTCAAACAAATGCTTAAAAGGTGTTGTTACATGTAGAAAGGAGGGTTTCAAGGTGAAATCCATGTATCAACCGTGGATTTGAGTATGTAGCCTCTTGGAACTTTTAAACACAGGTTCTTGGGAGTCCATTAAGTCATAAAAATGCAGGTCACAAGTTTGGTTTACAAGAGTTGAAGCTTTCACAAGTTAGATGATACCAAAACACTCAAAATGAGGGTTTTCATGGTGGAAATCGGTTTCCACCTCAAGAATGACTAACATAACATGAGGTTTACCTTCAAGAACGTTGGGAACTCCTTAAGAACAAGATGATGGTGAGATGTTTCTGCTACAACAAGGAAATACACGGTTCTTAGATGATAAATGAAGAAAACAAGAGAAATGTCACAAAACCGACAACATGAGCTTACACTCGATGTAACTCACGGTTTAGAAGGTGTTGATGGCCGTGAATGGCTTGAAACTCCTTGGACTTGAATGGAGAACTCGAACCAAAGCTGGAAAGGTGGAACAAGTACGGTTGTGTGATCAAATCTCGCGAACAAGGCCACTTCTTTGCTGTTTTGCTCTTGGCCGATTGGAACTTGATGTGTTCTTCGAATTTTCTTCACAAGACTTAGAGAGAATTTGATTTAGGAGTGTTGTGATATGTGTGTGTGTGTGTTTGTTCAGCTGATGAGTTCGAATAAAGGGAGAGAGGGAGAGAGGTGCATGAAAGGTGAGTGGGTGTGTGGGGTGGTGGTGAAGAGAGGAGGGGAGTGGTGAGAGGGGCGGCCGATTTGGAGGGTAGTGGGGAGGATTTCTTATTTAATTTTAATTGAAATTTGATATTTTGTAGTGTAATTTTGTAGTATTGGGTATTATGTATTATTTAGTGGATGGTGAATTGAGGTATCTAATGCATACCCATGCATGCATGGCCGAAAATTATGTAAGTGTGAGTGTGTACATACTAGTTGACATTCCCGGGACACTAATTTTTAAAAAAAGGTAGAAACCTAAATTAGCTAAAAGTCAATAATAAAAATCACATAAAATCATAATTTACATCAAATAGTAAGAATTGTTTCCAATTTCATAGTAGGATTGATTAGTTTCAATTATTAGCACTCATAACATGGATAATGATGCAAGTAATCTAGGGTTAGGGTAACAACCTGGAGGTCGGTTGTCACATGTTCCACCCGAAGGAAAGTGTAGTTAGACTTCTGGCTTTCGGGGGAAAGTGCAGATGTAAGTTTTGACGTAAAGGTTCCCGTAAGAGCATGTAAGATAACTGTTATGGCCTTAGAAAGCATGTAGGGCATAGTGATGATGATGTTGCATGTTTATGCATGATGCATGTTATGTATCTATGATGTTGCCTTGTATGATGTGATGTTGATGCATGTTAATGTTCCTTAGTATGGTGTATGTTTATCTTTCATGTGGCTTTACGTGTTATGTTAATGAATGAAATGAAGTATTATGTAACGTAAAGTGGAAAGAAAAGAAAAGTCTTGCATGCACCGGATAACGGGTCTTTCTTTGTGATTGACCATTAATGTAGAACCTCTACCGCTTACCCCTAGTACTGTGGCATACGCTCAGCTGTTCAATTATTCACTTCGGCCCAGTAGCTAAGACTGATCGGGGTGTAGCACATGGTATTGGTACGGATGATATCAGATGCGCAAGTAAAGTTATATGGAACGAATGAATGAATGAATGAATGAATGAAGATAATAATGATATTATCTATGCGTACGTATGATGTGTGATCATGCAAACGTAACGAATGGTTTTATATGAAAGTAAAGTATGTTTTATAATAAAACTAGAACTCACTCAGCAACGCTGACTTTTTATATGTTTTCCAGTTGGCAAATAATGTTTGCTGAGGATGGCACCGCGAGGCTACTCAGCTCTTTTGGGATGGCATCCATTTATAAAGCTTTTGTGATATAATGCAAACATGTATTTTGTAATCAGATAATGATGTATTATTTGGCAAAAGTGTTTATAATGAAATGAGGTGTCATTTTTGAATGTTTCTGCTGCAATATTTTCATGAGACAAATGTAATTATATGTTTTATGCGTGATGAATGACCAACTGTAAGCGTCCCGGGAACGGGGCCTTACAGGTTTAGAGCATGATTGTCTTGAGGCTTGGTTCTTAGCTAACCAGTCTGTTCCTAGGACAACATAAAATCTAGCCAATGACATGGGCACCATTCGTACAGGAATATCATGCCCGTTCAAGGTTATAACACAACTTTCCAATAGTTTGGTAATCTAAATTGGTTCCCAATTAGCCATTTCTACCTAGATAGTTCGTCCCAAGTTTGCTAGAGGTATATTTAATAACTTACAAAATTTATGATCGATGAAACTTTGGTTTGCTCCCAAATCAAACAACAGTCTATCATAAGTGTTATTAACGGGAAACGTACCAGTCACAACGTCTTGTGTATCAGCAGCTTCTTGAGAATTCAGGACAAAAGCTCGAGTGATCCTCTTTGCTCCCTCATCACCTTTCGCGATTTCTTTCACGACATGCTTCAACTTTGGACAATCTAAACAAAAGTGTCCCCGTTCACCACAATTAAAACAAACTCTAGTGGCCTTTGGGTTTGGATAGTTCTTATTAGCATGTCATGTAGCTTTACAGTTATGAAACAATGCAAACTGCTCAAAAAGAAATTTCCCTACATGTCTCTTCTTGCAAATTCTACATTCGGGGTGGATTTTTGTAGACGATCTCTTGCTCGAGTTCCTTGCATCCTTTCTCCATACTTGTTCTCCTTTCACCATAATTTTTTTCTTCCTTGCCTCCTTCCTAGTTTGGATCATACTGTCTGTCATTAAACCGACTAACTCCATGGCCGATTCAATAGTTTTAGGCATGGCTGCCTTTACGGTATCTTTGATTTCACATACCAGTCCCCAAAAGTATCGACTTATAAAATCGAATTCAAGGGTAACTATATGTAGAACAAACCTCGATGTATTCTAATTTTTTTCTATTATAACTTTGAATATCATCATCGATCATCCTTAAATTCAGAATATGCCCTTGATATTCTCTCGTTCATTCATTGGGCAGATCTTTCGAGTAACGAGGATTGCAAAGTCTTCCCAGGGCATTTCATAAACCGACTCACCTCGTGTAGCAACAAGGGACTTCTACCCTTCAAGTGCCCCGTCTATAAATAGGCCTGAAGTGAACAAAACTTTATCATCTTCAGCACACTTACATCTTTTCACTACCCACTTTACTTTTTGTAGCCATCTAACTACTATTGTCACTCCCTGTGAACGAGAAAACTTTTGTGGCTTGCATGCCTGAAACGTTTTGTAGTCGCAACACGTTGCTTTTAGCTTTTTCAAGGGTTCTTTAGTGTCAGAATCTTCATTACTACTTTCTTTGCGAATCTCAATAACTTTTCTCTAATTAGTTTCGAGCATTTTTCTTTTTAAGTTTTCAACTTTTTCTTTTTCTTTTTCAACCTTATTTTCCCTTTTTTGTTCTTTCATAACGTTGACTAGTCGTGGAATTGCTTTGAAAATTCCCGGATCTATTAGTTGCATAACTTTGTTTTCACTAAAGATGGATTCACTAGCATTTGGATCTTTAACTGACGTATCTCCATGGTGCATTTGATTGATTGGGATTTCACCTTGATGGATTTGGTCCAAAATTCTACAATCATTTCATAGAAAAAAAATTTAACACATGGATTGCAAAAATCGAACTATTTTATAATCAAAACTGATTTTACAAGTACATCGATTTTATCATTGTTACTGTCATACTACATATATTATACATCAACAACACGTCTATTACATCAAAAATATTACTGTATATGCACATATATATATATATATATATATATATATATATATATATATCTATCTTATATATATATATATATAATATACATATATATATCATAATATACCCATACTATATATACTATATATAGACCACTATTATATCATATATACATATATATATATTATATATATATATACTATCTACGATATATCATATTATATATATATATCCGTCTATAACTATCTAATATCTATATCTCTTCTATTCTACTATCTCTCTTCTCTATTATACTACGTATATCTCTATCTCTATCTCTCTATCAGACTATCTCTCTATCTGTATGTCTAATCCGTATATATATCTCTCTCTGTCTGTCTCTCTCCGTCATCTCTCTCTCTCGTTGTCTCTCTCTCTATCTCTATCTCCTCTCTCTCTCTCTCTCTCTTCTCTCTCTCTCTCTCGGTCTGTGTCTATCTCTCTCTCTCTCTCTCTCTCTCTCTCTCCTCTATCCTCTCCCCCTCCCTCTCTCTACTCCTATATCTCTCTCTCTCTCCTCTCTCTTCTCCCTCTCTCTATCTCTCCTCTCTCTCTCTCTCTCTCCTATATCTCTCTCTCTCTGTCTCTCTCTATGTCGATAGGATCTCTATATAATCCACCCTCCCTCTCTATCTCTCTCTCTATCCCCCCTCTCTATATCCATCCTCTCCCACTCTTCTATCTGTCTCTAGCTCCCTCTATCTCTGAGATCTCTCATCTATCCACATCTATATATATCTCTATCCCCCCCCCACACACCCATCTATCTCTCTACTATATATATATATATATATATCTTATATATATATATATGTATATATGTATATATATGTATAATGCTTACGGCCCCGTGCTAGTACAATGCTTACGAAAGTTGGTCGGCTCGTACATGCAGGTTGTGTCGGGCACGACCCCGTGCTAAAAGGGGCACGACCCCGTGTCTACTTTTAGGGGACAGTACTTTTTGTCCTGTCAGATGTTCAAGCACGGGGGGTGTGTTAATTTAGCACGGGGGTGTGATTCTGGCAAGGCATGGGGGCGTGCTAAATGAGGCACGACCCCATGCTTGGAGTCCAAAGCTCGGATCGCTTCAAAATCTTGTTAAATATACTCCTTTTGTCCATCTTGCCCTTTTAAACATCTGAAAACACAATTGAACACTTTTAAGTACATTTTCATCATTTTAAGGAAGATATTAAGGAATAATTTATGTGCTTTTGATAGGATTTTTATGTATAATTTGGAGCACATCAAACATCCCCACACTTGAACATTGCTTGTCCTCAAGCAAAAATCACTTAAAATGACATTTCCACCAAAAACCAAATAAATCAAATTATAAACATGTATTTCGAGAAATACGCAAGTAAATACTACTATTTCATCCAAATATAAATATTCTAAGCACATGTAAAATGATATCCTAGCAAGCAATAGGTTGGTTAGTAAAGATTATCATCATGTTAAAGTCCACACTTCTCACAAGATGCACTCACACTCGGCTAAATATATGGAGTCATAATCAAGATTAAGTACGACTAATACACTCAATTGCCTAGTATGAATACGTGTGAAATCATATGCTTGTTAAGGGATCAAATCTCCACCTACTTAGATATTTATTTGCATAAATCATTAGGTCTTTGATGGGTTGTAACTTGGCTCGGGCTCGGGTATGGAATATTTGGAAAGAGTGGCTAATTGCTAAAGACGACGGTCTTGGCTTATTTTTCTAACATAAACTACAAGGAAAGCAATAAAGGTTCCATATACAATACTTCAAGCTAGAAGGGATATGCTAGCTTGAGGACTCGTTTAAGGTCAGATTGTCAAGACCGTATTTTGCTTTCAAGAATCGTACTTCATCTTTTACCCGAAGATACACAAAACTTTCCTTTCTCAAGGATCGTTGGCTTGAAGCCTAATAGCACCCAATCGGATTAATTCTGTGTATTCGTATTGAGATTCAGTTTGATTCTTTTTTGCATTTTCCATTATGGGACCAATTTCCACAATTCGGGCATCTTTCATATCTTTTTGACCGTCTCTTTATAGCACTTTTGAAATCCCACAAAATGGTGGAACTTGTTCCTTTTTTCGCCATTTCTTTCTTGCGTCAAACGTGAGATTGAAAATTTGTTCTCGGATTTCCGGGGGAAGTCCTGGTTTTGCGTGATGAAGGCAACAAAGCAAATTGAAATAAAAAATGCATTCCAGTTCTTTAAGGTCTGCCGGTAAAAGACCAATACATTTTTTTTATAAGCCAAAAACGTGTCTTTAACGAAAACGGGTTTTGTTGAAGGCTTTTTGGTTAAGTGACTTGGTGACTCGGGTGATTGAAAGATAAAAACGTTTAAGCTCAACGGGGCTAACTAGGGTTGACGTTCGGGTAAGGAAAATTAAAGACAATGGTTGGGGCTTGAATGGTTAAGGTTTCCTAGTGCCTAACTCATTTTTATGCAACAAATACTAATTAAGGTCTTGAAATGTATACCCAAAGCAAGTTCTAATCACACGTATCATATGGCACCCTTAATTAAATCCAGAATGAAAGTAGAATTGCAACTTGCAAAAGCTTGTTTAAGGCTCAAAAATAAACTCACATACGGATGGAATTGGGTAAAAGTGTTTCATTTTACATGATTGAATATTTTACTAGATTATTTTTTAAGGATATCACAAAACATTTTCAATTTTTATTTGGACGTCATGGATTTACTTCTTTATTTCCCGAAAACGTATATTTATAATTTGGTTTATCAAAAATTATATTAAATTTTTGGTTTCTTGTCACAAAATTACTTGGTAAGTGATCTTTTCTTAAAAATTTAATTTGGACCTTTTTAGCAAAGTCAAATGCATTACTCCCATCCCCACACTTAAAATCACATTGTCCTCAATGTGATTAACATATTCAGGATCGAGAAAGGGTAATGAAATAACGCCCCTAAAAATGATGAATTTTTCACTTGTGTTTGGTTGCCCTCGCGTTGTTAGAATCCTCGGTATCACCTGAAATGTCACCAATTTATTGAAAGCATTAAAATCCTAAACACACAAATAAAACAAAACGACATAAATTAAAAGATAGATTGGCACAAACAACTGTGCCGGGGCCCCGAAAATGATACGGTTTTCAAGGGCTTTGTGGTGGGATATCCCCCCACTCGTGGTACATTCGGTTTCTGATGTACGTGACATCTCTGCTCAAGTCATCGACTCGGGAATGCAGATTTTCGACTCGGTTGAAGGCTCGTTGGGCATATTCAAATGATCGCCTTGCATGGGTTTTGGTGGTTTGGATTGACTCATAAAGGTCTAACATGGTTGGAAATTCCCTTGTTCGTGAACTTGAAGATCCAGCTCCGGCTCCTTCCGGCTGTATCGGCATGTCGAGGTCCATGATAATTTCTTCGGGATCCGCCGGATCCCAGATTTGTCCCTTCTTATCCATGAATCTCGGCTGCCCATTTGGTAAGCTTGTCACCATGTACATACTTGTACAAATGCTCAAGTCTAACAGTCCTGGCATCACTCCTTCGGTTCCCTCAGTGTTATAACCATAGCTTTCATATAAGTTCAAAATCCAGCTTCCTCCAAACATGGGTGTTGGAGCACCTGCAATCGCATTCCTGGCAAAAAGATTACAAAACAAATACCCAATATTACATGGCAACTGATTAACCATACAATATAAAATAAACAAGTCCCTCAAATTAACAACTCCCTCGCTTTGACCACGAGCTGTTATGGAATGCTGAGTAACCGATGAATGTATCGCAGCAGCGGGTCTCGTATCTGACTGCTTTTTGTTTTGCTCGAGTTGAACCCTCCGGTTCCAATCCGCTCCCAAAATGCTTTCCTCATTGCACCACTTTCCGCGTCTCTACTTTCCTCGTCCGGGAAGGTATGATACGCCGGCATTCCAGATATTGCCTCCTCCTCCATTTCTTGTTCCGTGTATATTCAAGATAGACACCGAACAAGGCAATGGATGTTTTATGCCAATTCCCAGCTAGTCTGAATGAAACTGCATTTTCATCCCAAGGATCAGAGTCTTTCATGCTAAATTTAAAAGATGCTAAAAATTCAAGAGTTAGTTCATAAACGGAAGGTCTATTTTGTGAAAATAAACGTTTCCACTGACACTTAATAAATTATTATATCTTTCTAGCTGTCCGACTGCCGCTAGTGTTTCTTCATCTGCTTGTAAGTGGGATCTTTCGACCCTTTGTAGCAATCTTTGAAGTCTATCATGACACCATCTCTCGCGGCTCCCTCCAAAATGTAAGTAGGGATGATCCATGATCCTGAAATTTAAAAAAAAATTAATCTAGACAAAACAAATTTCTTAAGCAGTCTCATGATGTTAGTGAAAATCATATGTTTTTCAAGACATAACATCATAATGATTCAATTCATGTTCAAAAATAGTTAAGAATTTATCATCCAAGGAAAAAAATTTTGAACATGGGGGTGCGCTTTGTACAAACGTGGGGGTGCGGTTAACATGTTTGGGCATGAAATCTTGACTCGAGCAATCGTGGTTTTGTTTGTAAATCGTTGATTAAGCATGGGTTTAACATTTCTTGCTTTAAAAAAAAATCAAAGATTATACTTTAACATTTTAATCATTTGTTAATAATTCAAGATACTCAAATATATATTGTTTTTTTACATCACTTGAGAATTCTTGTAACTTGAACATGATTAACAAAGGTTTCACCACAGAATTATGAAGATAGTCTTGTTAACAATAAAAGAAAACAACTAACTAACTAACTAAACATACTAATATCTAACTAAACACACTAATTAACACTAATCTACTACAAGAATAAACATGAACAAGTAGGTTAAAAGCATTCATCATTCCATAACACGTTTAAGAACAAGTGTTTACACATAATTGCTAGGATTTCGGTTGTTTAGAGACCTAATCACCTAACTACATGTAAATGACTTTCATAATCAAAGGAATTAGTATACTAACCTCTTGGCCAAATACTCTTGCAAGAACACTTGAAAAATGAAAGAAAAATGGAAAAGAAGATGGAATTGAAAGTGGATACGACTTTGCAGGCACATTAGTTCGGTTTTTATCATGCAACATTGATGGGAAAAGACAAAAGGCTGAAAATGGCAGGTGGTGTCATTCTTGTCGAACACGGGGGCGTGCCTCTATGAGCACGGGGCCGTGTTCAAGTGTAATGTTCGGTTTCAGTCTTTTGTTGTTCCGTTTTTCAGTTTCGCGCGTGTGTAATTTCCCGGTTAAGTTTTATCACTTCCAAATCATCAGAAAAGATACGAAATAGTCCTATAGTTAAATAACACAAGCCAAATTGAAAATTACATTCCCTAGAATCCTACGGTTACACGATACGTTAAAAGCCGAGAATCTGAAACACACAAAACCAGACTCTTTAACGCGCAACAGCGCACTTAACACATCACGGAATGTTTCTAAAAGAAACCTCCACACATTTCGTGTGGAAGGTTTGGCATGGGATAGTGAGAAGTGCGGTTGCTCAATTCCGCGAGCTGCTGGTTAATGGAAATGAGTTCCTCGCTCATCTGCTGAACTTTTTGGATAAGTTCAGCTAAGCGTTGGGAAGCAACGAGGTTCATTTCTGTCAATTGCTTGATTAGTTCATGCATTTTGAAGAATACTCTTGAGTCGTCGGCTCTCGCGTTTCAGAACGCGGTTTCTTCGCAGGATTCCAGTTTGAGCTTCCGTGACTTGATTCTTTCATTTTTTAGACGTTTTTGAGCAGGAATGAGTGTGATGAAAGAATGGAACAAGTGTGGTATTTATACACAGGTCGTGAAGAGTGAACACGGGGGCGTGCTTGGCTAGGCACGGCCCCGTGCTTGTCAGAATCGTCTTAAATTCGACCTGCAACGTTCCAGAGTCGTCAGCGGAGATCGTGGAAAAATTTTGTCAGAGACACGGGGGCGTGCTTGATGAGGCACGGCCCCGTGCTTGTGCTTGTGAAGTCCTAAAAATTGCTAAAAAGTGAGAAAAATTTATGTACAGGTGCCGCGTTTAAGTTTCGGGTCTTCGGCATGACCCTTCCCCACACTTAGTTTTCGTTGGGTGGAGTTTAATTCCTCCGAAGAATCTTGGTTGGTCCATCGTTATACGGTTTCAAACGATGACCATTTACTTTGAAACTTAAACCTGCGTGGTTGTTTCAATGGCACCATTCAGAAACACGTTTTGTTTTTGATCGTATAAGGTCCAGACCAACGTGATTTCAGTTTTCCGGGAAATAAACGTAAACGAGAGTTATACAGTAAGACACGTTCTCCCACATGAAATTGTTTTGTGCTCTTTAATCGAGCGTCGTGGAATTTCCTTGTCTTTTCTTTGTAAACCCTAGCGTTTTCGTACGCTTGTTCCCTCAATTCCTCCAATTCGTGAATTTGTAGGAATCGATTCTTTCCTGCAAGGTCTTGGTCCAGGTTTGCTGCTTTAAGTGCCCAAAAGGCCTTATGCTCTAGTTCTACAGGTAGATGACACGACTTCCCATAAACTAGTTTAAACGGTGTTGTGCCGATGGGAGTCTTATAGGCTGTTCGAAAAGCCCATAATGCATCATCTAACTTGGTAGACCAGTCCTTGTGATTTTGACCTACAGTTTTCTCAAGGATTCGTTTGATACCTCGGTTAGTGACTTCGGCTTGCCCATTCGCTTGTGGATGGTAAGCAGTTGTAAAGCGATGGTGAACTCCATAACGTGCCATTGCTCTTTCAAGCTGATTGTTACAGAAATGAGTTCCTCGGTCACTAATCAGAGCTTTGGGGGCACCAAAACGAGAAAATAGTTTCTTAAGGAATTTGACAACGTTCCTGGCATCATTAGTAGGCAGGGCTTGAGCTTCAGCCCATTTTGAAACGTAATCAACTGCTACCAAGATGTAACGATTGCCAAATGACACCGGGAATGGCCCCATGAAATCAATACCCCATATATCAAATATCTCGCATACTTGAACTGGTTTCTGAGGCATCTCATCCCGTGTTGAGATATTGGTTGCTCTTTGACATGCATCACAGGTGCGTACCATGTTATGAGCATCTTTGAAGATCGTGGGCCAGTAAAATCCAGAGTCGAATACTTTCTTGGCTGTTAAGGTTGCTCCATGGTGTCCTCCTGTGGGTCCTTCATGACAGTGCCTTAGAATTTGTTCTGCTTCACTTCCGTATACGCATCTTCGAATGAGTTGGTCTGCACCGATTCTGAACAGATACGGGTCCTCCCAATAGTAATGTTTGATATCAGTAAAGAACTTCTTCTTTTGCTGAGTCATTCCTTTGAGAAGGATTCCGCTTGCTAAGTAATTCGCAAAATCGGCGAACCAAGGATGTTCATCGATTGAGGATTGAATGTGCATAAGGAATTCATGAGGAAAATTGTCGTTTATTTTGGCTTCCTCAGTTTGTGAAGGACTTGAATCCTCAAGACGCGAGAGATGATCAGCCGCTAGATTTTCCGCTCCTTTCTTATCACGAATTTCGATATCAAATTCTTGAAGCAGAAGAATCCAACGAATCAATCTCGGCTTTGCATCTTGTTTGTTGAACAAATAACGAAGGGCTGCATGATCGGTGTAAACAATTGTCTTTGAAAGGATGAGATACGAGCGGAATTTGTCGAATGCGAAAACTACCGCAAGAAGTTCTTTTTCGGTGGTAGTGTAGTTTTCTTGTGCGTCGTTTAGGGTTTTGCTCGCATAATGAATTGGGTGAAATTGCTTGTCTTTCCTTTGTCCTAATACAGCTCCTACCGCGAAATCGCTTGCATCGCACATGAGTTCAAATGGTAGCGTCCAATCTGGGGAAACCATGATTGGAGCAGTTACCAATCTCTCCTTAAGCAATTTGAATGCACTAATGCATTCATCAGAAAATACGAATTTCGCGTCTTTCTCCAGGAGTTGAGTCATTGGTCGAGCGATTTTTGAGAAATCTTTAATGAAACGACGGTAGAATCCTGCATGTCCTAGGAAACTTCTGATGTCTTTCACGGTTGTGGGATGCGGAAGTTTAGAAATAGTGTCGACTTTGGCTTGATCGACTTCAAGCCCTGCTCGAGAGATTTTGTGTCCTAACACTATTCCTTCCGTAACCATGAAGTGGCACTTTTCCCAATTTAAAACAAGGTTGGAGTCTTCACATCTAACCAGCATCTTTTCCAGGTTTTCAAGACATTGCTCAAATGAGTTTCCAAAGATGGAGAAATCATCCATGAAAACTTCCATTGAGTGTTCAATCATGTCATGAAAAATTGCTACCATGCATCTTTGAAATGTAGCAGGAGCATTACACAAGCCAAAGGGCATTCGCCGATAAGCAAATGTGCCATATGGACAGGTGAATGTTGTCTTTTCTCTTGATCTTCGGGAGCAATAGGAATTTGAAAATAACCTGAGAAACCATCCAGAAAACAATAGAACATTTTTCCAGACAATCTCTCAAGCATTTGGTCGATGAAAGGAAGAGGGAAGTGATCTTTCCTTGTGGCGTCATTGAGTTTGCGATAGTCTATGCAAACTCTACACTCTCCATCCTGTACCGTACGAGTGGGAATAAGCTCATTCTTCTCGTTAGTTACAACAGTCATTCCTCCTTTCTTTGGAACAACTTGGACGGGACTGACCCAAGGCGAATCAGAAATAGGGTAAATCAAACCGGCATCTAGCAGTTTGATTACTTCTTTCTTCACCACCTCTTGCATGCTCGGGTTTAAACGTCTTTGAGGTTGAATGACGGATTTGAAGTTCTCCTCCATCAATATTTTTATGAGTGCAAAAGGATGGATTGATTCCCTTGATGTCCATGATTTTCCATGCAATTGCTCGTTTGTGTGCCTTAAGCACATTGAGCAACTTGTTCTTCTCATCAATTGATAAGGCGGATGAGATTATGACAGGAAGTTGAGATGTTTTTCAAAAAAGCGTATTCGAGATGAGATGGAAGTTCTTTGAGCTCTAAGACTGGAGGGTCTTCGATAGAAGGTTTGGCTTTTGGTTCTAAGTCTTGCTCAATGATCTCAAATGCTTCTTGATGAAATGATGTTTCGTCAACTTCAAGTTCTGGAATGGTTTGGTTTCACAGATGGGTTCGGTGATTGTGACTTCTATTAATTGAGTATTGCAAGCTTCATTTTGAAGGGCTTCCTTCAAATGACGGCTTATGATCGAATCGCAAGCATCAACGTAATAGAGTGAGTCATCATGATGTTGAGGGTGTTTCATGGATTGGCCTATATCGAAAGTTACTTCCTCCTCGTCTACTCTAAGCGTGAGTTTGCCTGTACAAACATCAATGAGGGCTCGAGCAGTCGCTAAGAAAGGTCGACCTAGGATAAGAGGAACATTTTTGTCCTCATCCATGTCTAGGATCACAAAATCAACGGGAAATACGAATTTGTCAATTTTAACTAAGAGATTTTCAACGATGCCCCTCGGATATTTGACAGAACGGTCAGCTAACTGGATGCTCATACGGGTAGGTCTAGGCTCACCTAAGTTTAATTTTTCAAAAACCGCATAAGGCATAAGGTTAATGCTAGCACCTAAATAGCTAACGCATTACTGACAGAAAGATTTCCTATTAGGCAAGGTATGGTGAAACTTCCTGGATCAGTCATTTTTGAGGTAGTTTGTTTTGAAGAACTGCAGAGCATTCCTCATTCAAAACTACGTGTGATAACTCTTCCAGCTTCTTTTTGTTTGACAAGACACCTTTTAGAAACTTAGCGTAGTTTGGCATTTGTGCTAAGGCCTCCACCAAGGGCAGATTGATGTGGAGTTGCTTGAACAACCCAAGGAATTTGCCATATTGTGCCTCCATTCTTTGTTGTCTCAAACGACCTGGATATGGAGGTGGTGGAACATAAGGTGGTGGTGGAACGTATTTCTTTGCTGGTTCTTCAATAACAACAGGTTGCTTTTGCTTATCACTCGCATTACTTGGAGTTTCAGTTTCTACTTCTTCAAGGATGGGTTGTAATGCGGTGCATCACCCTTGAGTGGTTTTGCCACTCCTGGTGGTGATGGCTTTGACTTGAGCATGGGTTTGTCACAGTGTTGCTGGGCAAAGCTCCTTGAGGTCTTTCAGAGAGTTGTTGTGCTATTTGACCTACTTGGTGCTCTATGGTCTGTAATGATGCTTTGTTGCTTTTGATGTCAGCTTCGTTTCTTTGGAACCTCTCCTCATTTCTTCGATCAGATTTCCGGATGTACTCATCTGTGGCTTGTGTGGTTAACAACAATTGCTGTAATAAGTCTTCCATTGATGATGCTCCACGGTCTTGGTTACTACTACTGCTTGGACCTTGGTATGGTGGTTTCTGTTGTTGGTAAGGTGGCCTTCGGTTGAATCCAGATGATTGTTGGTTACTGCCAGCATCTCTGTAATTCGAGTTGTTTCTCCAATTTGAATTGTATGAGTTGTTTGGGCCTCCTACGTAGTCAACATCTTCAACCATCATAACGCCTTGTGGGCACTCGTTGGTCTTGTGTGAATTTCCACATGTGTTGCATCGTGTTGGAGTTTTCTTTAGCTCGCTTTGCAATTGTTCAAATTTTTTGGTTAGAGCTTCTAATTGGGCTGCAATTAGGGTTTCAGAGTCTACTTGATGAATACCTTTAGAACTGGGTTTGGTTCTTAAAGGATTGTAAGCAAAGCTCTTCTTAGCTGCTCTTTCTAAGGCTTGATATGCTTCTGTTGGCGTGACACTTCCAAAATCTCCTCCCGCACTTTGGTCTACTGCTTGCTTGTGAGCTCCGCTAATCGCATCGTAAAGGTTTGACACTGCAGCCACAGATCAAGTCCGTGATGTGGGCATCTCCGAAGGAGACTTTTATATCTCTCCCATGCTGCGTGTAATGATTCATCGTCGTCTTGACGGAAACTTGTGATGCTGCTTCTTAGTTTGGCACGATCGGGTGGAAAGTATTTCAAAAGGAATTGTTCAGCCATTCCCGCCCATGTGGTGATGGAACCAGGCGGAAGTGAATCAAGCCAATCGATGGCTCGGCCTCGAAGTGAAAATGGAAAAAGTCTTAGTCGAATGGCGTCGTCTGAACAGTTATTGATTTTGAAGGTCGCACAGATACGAAGGAATCGTGAGATGTGAGCATTAGGATCTTCGTCTTGTAACCCATGGAACTGAACAGAGTTTTCTACAAGTTGGATAATACTAGACTAATCTCGAAATTGTTGGCCGCTATTGCTGGTTTGACAACACTAGACTCATAACCATCTATTGACGGTGTGGCATAGTGTGTCATCTTCATTTCCTCGTCTTGGTTAGCCATGTCTTCTTCGATGGTGTATCTTCCAAAATTTCTTCTTCAATGACTGGTGCTTCTTGTTGTGATCTTTTGCGCAATCTTTGATGAAAAAGTCGTTCGGGTCTGGAAGAGGCGGAACAAGTTCAGAACTAGACGAGTCGGACATACACTAACTTAAGGAAGCATAAACTAACTAAGGCTTAATAAAATAATTAGGCAAAAATAAACTAAACTCACTAAGGCAAACTACCTAAAATGAAGTTAAACAAAAATATATTAACAGGTTATATGCAAGATAGTCAAAAATTTAGTTTGTCTTTCAAACTGCCGTGTGTCCCCGGCAACGGCGCCAAAAACTTGATTGGGTGCAGATAGTATATATATTTGATAAAGATTTATTGCACAGATTCAGTTTTAATTGGTTGTTACTAATACTAAACCACACACACAAAAGGCAGTGTACCTGTCGTGTGGTAATATAGCGTTGGTAAGAACTGAGTATCAATCCGTGGACACACCTAGCCTACTCAACAAACTTGATGTTTGACTATCAGATTTGGTTTTTGTTAAAGAAAGTGATATTTTGTATTGGAAAGATTTTTAGGGTTTAAAAATAAACAATAATAAAAAGAAAATAAACTAAGAAATGAAGCGTTTGGATTTAAAACTAGGGAATAAAAGTTATCATCCTAATTAGAATCCACTTATGTAATTGTGATGAATTGGTGATGTGATGTAATTATGTTAATGTTTATAAAGATGAGCCGACGCAATTCTCGTCTATCCTGCTGCCGTAGTGACTTGATCCTGTCAGGCTGAGTTTACTGCTCAGATCAAAGCCCTAGTAATGTAGGTGAATCTTTTGTGTCCTATTTGACATACGATTTCTGAAAACATAATTTAATGTTAAAAAGAGAGTTGATCAGGTTCCTTCCTAACATACCATTAATTTTAGAAAACCGTAACAATTACTGAAGTTTCCGAACTAATAAAAGGGAACCCGCAAATGATCAGAAAGTTAAAGTGATATGATTTCTAATAACCATTTCTAGTTCATTAGCCATGGATTTATTATGAAGACCGGTTTCGCGAATGAAAGTTAATCATACGGTTTTCAACCTTGTATGACAATCACAATCACAAACCATAAATTTATAACTTCCCGTTCAAATGTAGATGCTACCCATCAATAGTTTCCCAAGACCACCATAACATTAACATAATATTTATCACACCATTAGTTCATCACAAATTACATAAGTTTCATCCGATTAGGATGATAAATAGAGTTTAGCTCATGATGAGCTTTAACATAACAACGGATAACAAAGAAGATAGATAAGTGATCATCGGTGAAATGGAACAATCAAACCGATAATCCACAATGGATGACGTTTAGGTGATCCCAAGCTTCTTCCAAGTGTTGTATGCACCTCCCGAGCCTCCGAATGATCTTGAAGTCTTGATTCCCGAGAGAATTCAGCAGAGTAACTCTCCCACCAAAGCTTGCCAAAAATGGTGAGCTTAGGCTTCTATTTATAGGCTTTCCGGAGTGTTTAAGCACGGCCCCGTGCCTAACAGGCACGGCCCCGTGCTAGTACAATGCTTACGAAAGTGGTCGGCTCGTACATGCAGGTTGTGTCGGGCACGGCCCCGTGCTAAAAGGGGCACGACCCCGTGTTGGAGGTGGGGCACGGCCCCGTGCCTTATGGGGCACGGCCCCGTGTCTACTTTTAGGGGACAGTACTTTTTGTCCTTTCAGATGTCCAAGCACGGGGGTGTGTTAATTTAGCACGGGGGTGTGTTTCTGGCAAGGCATGGGGGCGTGCTTAATGAGGCACGGGCCCATGCTTGGAGTCCAAAGATCGGATCACTTCAATTTCTTGTTAAATATACTCCTTTTGTCCATCTTGCCCTTTTAAACACCTGAAAACACAATTTAACACTTTTAAGTACATTCTCATCATTTTAAGGAAGATATTAAGGAATAATTGATGTGCTTTTGATAGGATTTTTATGTATAATTTGGAGCACATCACCCTTCTTGATTAGATGGTCAGGATCATTCAGACTTTCATAGTATCTTCTCATCTCAAAGAGATCATGCAGAGGTAAGTTGATTATGTCTTGCCAGGTATAAACATTCTCAACACCTTGATCTCTGATTACATGCCATCTTTCTGGATTGGTAGAGAAGGTCAGGATAAGATGTGTGTCTCAGCTGCAAGAGAGCACTTGTATTGGATGATTGGGCTGCCTCTTCATGCACTTCCTCAGGTTGATGACTCAGCTGAGGGAGAGGTAGATGTTTAGGCTTCTTCTTCTTAGACTTTGGTTTAGAAGCCATCCTCTTCTTCCTCTTAGATGGCTTTAACTGAGAAGACTGGTCTGCAGCACCTTGTTGATCATCCTTGTCTTTCTCAGTTGGGTGTTCCTCCCTCACAGGTTTAGAAGGAGAGGGAGTTTGACCCTACTGTGGATCAGAAGATGAAGCTTGCTGAGGCCCAGCAGGAGGTCCGGGTTGTGTTGTGTCAGGTTGTTCAACCATAACCTCCACTTCAGGTGGGACTTGACTTGGAAGAGAGTGTAAGTCTATCAGTTCTTAACTCTTGATCTTCTGCTTGATTACCCTTATATGCTCATCCATTGTGGATAGAGACATAGGGCCAAGTCTCCTTCCGGAGAATCCATACAGCTTTAAGAATCTCATCATTCTTTGTCTGTCAGTAGACTTCTTCATACTCTTTTGGATGATGGCTCTTGACTTTGCAGCTTCTTCCTTTAGCTTCTTCTTAGTTGTCTTTCTCTCCTTGACTAACTCAAGCTCAAGTTGTTTTAATTACTCAAACTCAACAAAGTCATAGGACAAGGGAAGAAGTGCATCTGCCTGATAAAAGCCTATGGCACTCAGGTAGTTGATCATTTTGATCCTATCTTCTTCTTTGTCTACCTGAGGTTCTTGTTGAACCACATCTTCTGGTACAGGGCTTTCTTGAACTGGGGAGAGAGTAGGAGCATGCTTGTAGAGTCTTTTCTGTCTCTTCTCCTCTTTGAATTGGAGAAGTAACATTGCATCCTCTTTTTCTTTCATCTCTTTTGACACTTCCATGTCAGCCAGTTCATTTAGTTGTTCTAAGGGGAGAGAAATGATTTCATCAATGTCATAGTTCTTGGTCTGCAGGTAAGTAATCCCGACTGCCCTCAACTCATCATCTTGAGTATTTGGTCAGGGGGCAGCCTAGATTGCAGCTTGCATAAAACCTGAAGACCCAGTGGAACTTTCTCCCCTTAGCTTCCTCTTCCTCTCTCTCTCTCTCTCTTCCTCCTCAATTTCCTCAGGAGTCAAAATTCTTTTTCCTTTGTCACCCACGGACCTTTGTGACTCAGGGTGGATAGAGGTTTCGCCTTCATTGCTTGGTGTAGCATCCATGCTCTGGCCAGAGAGAGGCTGAGAAACACCTTCACCAGCAGGTGTCTCAGAGGAAATGTGGATCTCTGCAGCAGTTGATGATGATGAGACAGGGGTCTCAGGTTCTGCCACTGGGTCTTCAGTCAAGGTTTCCCCTATGAAACTAATCTTAGGGTCTACCTCAACATCCAGTTGACTGATGGCATTACCTGATTGCCTAAGTCTTCTTCTTAAGCTAAACTCTGCAGTGATCTTGTCTTGGATTCTTTGAGCCAATCTGTCAGCTTGTCTTGTGTTGCTTGGGTTGGCAAGTGGCATATTGACTAGATCCAGACCTTCATAGAAGTTCAAATTTTGAAAGTCAAATACTTCTTGTTGCCCTTGAACTCTGTGAAGAATAAGGGCTCTTCTATCAACATCATACCTCCACCTTATGATGTAATTTGAAGTTCCTTGAGATGGGGATGACACAGCCCTTGGTATACCTTCCTCAAAGAGACTCCTGACGATAGAGTCTATAGAGTCAACATTAATGTGAACTTGAGGAAGTTGCTGAGAATGCACAATTGCAAGTGAGGATGGTGAGTCCTCAATGTCTATTCTTTGTGAAGAACTCCCAGGTTCTGTGGCTGCAATGACTTTCTCCCCCTTTTTGGTAGCATCACCCACGTGCATAGGTGAGCTGGAGGATAAATCAATCACATCCATAGGTTCTTGTGTTCCTGGTTGAGCTCTTCTTAAAGGTCTCCCAGCTAGTTTTTCCTTAAGATATGAAATCTCAAGTTGATGATCATTGACCCTGTTGTGTAAGGTAGTCACTGAGATTGAAGGTGACTGACCTTTGAGACTAGGTAAGTGCATGTTTTAGACAATTTGTGCACCATTAGTCTCACATTCCCCTCTTCTTCATCAAAAGAATCATTAGGGGATGAGATGATTGGACCAAAGTCCTCTCTCTCACCACCAGCTTGGTTCTTGGTTGCTGGTTTTCCTCTGCTCACTAGCAATCTCAGTTGAGATGTCAGTGAGCTGAGTTGCCATGGTTGAGGTCTTAATGATGTAATCACTTGCATAAGTGAGAGCCTCTTCCATATGGACATCCTGAACAGGTTCAGAAGTGTCCACCTCAGTTATAGGTGACTGATGTAGGCTAGACTGAGGAGACTCAGGAGTACTCATCTCTCTTTGAGTAGGGAAAGAGAGAGAGAATCATGGTACTCATTGAATCCTAAGTCTTCATCAGTATAGAAGGATAGGTTGGGAATGGGTTGATTTAGATCTAAAGGCTGGGGATGGTAACTGTCCCCTGAAGGTTGTTCACTTGAGTGTTGAGACTCGAAGTGAAGGCTTAAGGCTGTTGGGCTTGTGAGCTCATCAGGGTGAGCATGAGGAACCTCATCCCTGATAGTTCAAGAGATGGGAGTGGTTTGCTCCTCACGGGAAGTGGGAGATCTAGTGTCCACTTCCTCCTGTAAGGGTGAGTATATGGGGACCTGCACAGACTCAATAGCTTGAGTAGGGGTTCGTTTGGATTTTCTTTGGTAGGTGAGGGTTACTTGAGACCTTTTTAGTGGTAGAGAGGTAGAAGGTGTGGGTTCAACACTAGCTTGTGTTGCTAGGTTGTCACCATGAGCAATGAGCTCCAACATTTTGGGGACAAGGGCTGTTTCTACCCGTGAGAAGCCTACAGTTGGCTTCTTCATGATTTTAAAGATGTCGGGCTTCATCTGTCCCAATTTAAGAATATTATCTGTTTCCCTCAACTGTGAGCCCAGTTCATAGTTGAGAATGTGTTGAACATATCTAGGAAACATATAATACTCTAAGGAGTCCAAGTTAGCAAGTAAATTGGTATAGACAAATTGAGAGTACCTGAACTTGACCCCTTGAACCATTCCATGCACTATGAAGGAGAGATCCTCAGGAATCTGGTCCCACCCTCCATGCTTGTTTGACAAGCTGTGGATAACCACATGGAGTAGGTATTTTCCACTAGGATGAGACCTTCCCTTTCCTAAAGGTCTTTACAGAGAAATCTCCTCATAGCCCATCTGCTCAAAGGAATGATTGACAGCTTCCTTTGGGAAGGACAACTCACCCCTCTTCGTCATCCAGCTGCAAATGAGTGTTGATGATGGCCGGAGTGATGAAGATTGTCCTCCCTTGCACTGTGGCAGACAGTGCCTTCTCCCCATCCATGATGACCTCTTGGCAGGTCTTCCAAAATTCAAGCAGATGATCCTCATACAGAGTAGGATCAATGGTTAGGGAGGTGAAGTAATTTGATAGAGTTAAGAATTGGCAAATCTCTGAGAAACTTTCATCTTTCTCAGAGCTTAACAGAGCAACCTGGTTGTGTTGCCTGTGAAGTTGCATGGAGAAATCTGGGTTGTTTCTGCGGTTAAGGTTGGCCATTTGAGAAGCTTAAGGTTGAAGAAAGGTAAAAAGCAAAGGCGGTTTTGGAAATTAGGTTTGAGGAATAGTAGAATTGAAGAAGATAGTGAGGAAGAGGGGGAACCGTTGGGTATTTATGTGAAAGGGATTTGAACCAAAGTTAATGAAAGAGATAAACTTTGAAATCCGAAAGTCGGTCCCACCTCTGAAAAAGTAGTTTACTTTTGCTCAAAAAGTAGTTTTCTTGGAATTCGAAAAGCTTCCGAAGGTAAATTATCTTCGAAAGTTTTAATGAAAAAGCTTCCGAAGCTAAAATGACTTCGGAAGATTTTCCTGAGAGTCTTGAAAATTTTGCTTCGGAAGAGAATAAACACTTGAATGCTTTGTATATGAAAAAACAAAGCTTCCGAGAGTTAATTTTGCTTTGAAAGGAAAAAGTCCTTAAAAACAAATAAGTGTCTGAGACAAGTATTTATGCTTTGGAAGATAGATTTAGACTTCTTCCAAAGGTAAATTTCTTAGACAGTTATTTATTTTGAAGACATGATTTTCTTCCGAAGGTAAAACCAATAAAGTGTCTGAGACAAGTATTTATGCTTTGGAAGATAGATTTAGACTTCTTCCAAAGAAAAAGTCTACTCAAAGTTAATCATCCCAATAGCTGATATTAGATATTTAAATCTCTGTTCATCAAAAGCTTTTGTAAACAGATCAGCATATTGTTCATCTGTATGAACTTTGACTAGTTTAATTAATCCCTTTTCATAGTTATCTCTTATTAAAGATACCTGATATTGATGTGTTTGGTCCTTGAGTGCTGCACAGGGTTCTCAGTGATAGAGATAGCACTATTGTTATCTATGTGGATAGGAGTCTCCTTGAAGTTAAATCCATAGTCTAGCATCTAATTTTGAATCCAAAGCACTTGAGCACAGCAACTTGCACCAGCAATGTATTCAGCCTCAGCAGTTGATGCAGACACACATGATTGTTTCTTGCATTGCCATGAGACAACCCTTCCACCAAGGAATTGACATCCCCAGATGTAGACTTTGCAGTCATGTTGCAACCACCATAATCACTATCTGTATAAGCATACAGATTGAAGTCAGGATTCTTTGGATACCATAAACCAAGTGTTGAAGCACCTTTGAGGTATCTTAAAATCCTTTTGACAGTGATGAGGTGAGACATCTTAGGGTTGGCTTGATATCTTGCACAAATACATGTAGCAAACATGATATCAGGCCTGCTAGCTGTAAGATACATAAGAGACCCAATCATAGCCCTGTATAAATGTTCATCTACACACTCCCCCTCAAGATCAGGTCCAAGGGAGTGGTTTCTGGCTATGGGTGTCTTAGCAATCTTACAATAAGTCATGTTGAACCTCTTGAGTATGTCCTGAACATACTTTGACTGACTTATGAAGATGCCATCTTCAACTTGCTTCACTTGAATTCCCAGAAAGAAATTGAGTTCTTCCATTGCACTCATTTCAAATCTATCTTTCATCAGCTTCTCAAAGTCTTTGCAGAGCTTTGGATTAGTTGAACCAAAGATGATGTCATCTACATATACTTGAACTAGCAATAAGTCATTTCTTGTCCTTTGATGAAGAGAGTTCCATCTATAGTACCTCTCCTGTATCCATGTTTACAAAGATACTCAGACGATGTCTCATACCACTTCCTGGGTGCCTGATGCAGCCCATAAAGAGCTTTGTCAAGCTTGCAGACATAATCAAGATGATCAAGATCTACAAAACCAGGTGGCTGTTTGATATAGACCTATTCATCAATCACTCCTTACAGAAAAGCACACTTTACATCAAGTTGAAAGACCTTGAAATTCTTGGATGCAGCAAATGCCAGGAATATCCTAACAGATTCTAATCTTGCTACAGGAGCAAAGACATCAGTGTAGTTAATCCCTTCTTCTTGTATGTATCCTTGAACAACTAGTCTTGCCTTGTTCTTGATGAAAATGCCTCTATCATGCTTCTTATTCCTAAACACCCATTTGGTTCCAATGGTAGTCTTCCCATGAGGAAGAGGACAAAGGTTCCAAACTTTTTGCCTTTTGAATTGAAGCAACTCTTGTTGCATAGCTTCAAACCAACTTCCATCCTTTAAAGCTTCATCAACTTTCTTTGGATCTATCTAGGATAAGAAACAAGAATGAAGACAAACATTTGCTTCATGGGTTTGTCCTCTTGTTCTTACCCCTGTGACAACATCTCCAATGATGTTTGTGGTGGCGTGAGACTTGTGGATCCTAAGCTGAGGGATCACATCAAGTTGTTGAGAAAGATCCAAATTTGAGAAATTTAGATCTGGCATAGATGATTAACCCTCCACAGCACCACACTTATCAAGATTTTCTTGATCCAATGAGTGTGTGACATCATTGATGTTGTCATCTATGGTGTGGTTATTAGCATCAAGGAATTCCTGATCACTTTCACCATCACCATTGTTGTCTTCCACAATTGAGGTATATTTATCTGGTTGTGGAGCATCTGAGCTGGAATTTGAAGGCACCCCAGATGTATCAGCTGAATTTGTCATTGTTGTGCTGATAGAAACCTTATTTGCTGAAGTAGTTCCAACTGGAGCTGAAGATGTATGAGTTGAAGGTCTTCCTAGCTCAAATCTTGGATCAGGATCACCTGTATTTAGATATTCTGCAGATCATGAAACATTCTCACAAGATTTGTTAAAACAGTTGGTAACTAAATCAAGATCAAATAGCCAATCAGGACCAGAACCAGCCACACAGGGTGTGTGTTCATTAAAAGTCACATTGGCTGACTCCTCAACAATTCTAGTTCTGAGATTGTATACTCTATAAGCCTTAGCTTGGGAAGAGTATCCAATGAAGTGTCCATCATCTGATTTCTCAGCAAATTTGGCAATTTGATCTTTGGTATTCAAGATGGTGCATGGACATCCAAATGACTTGAGAAAACCAATGAAAGGTTTTCTCTTGTGCCAAAGTTCATATGGAGTCTTACCATGTGTCTTAACTACTAATACTCTGTTTTGCACATAGCAGGTAGTGTTTACAGCCTCTGCCCAGAAGGTGATGGGCAGCTTAGAGTCAGACAACATAGTTCTTGCAGCTTCAATTAGTGTCCTGTTTCTCCTTTTAGCAACACCATTTTGCTGAGAAGTCCTGGGAGCACTATATTGTCTTGTAATACCTTTTTCATCACAAAATGTATCAAGGATTTGATTCTTGAATTCAGTTCCTTGATCACATCTTATGGTTTTAACCTTGTGATCACTTTGATTCTCAATTTTTAAGATGAAATTCTTCAGAATCTCAGGGGTTTCATCCTTAGTTCTAAGAAAGAAAACCCAAGTGAATCTTGTAAAATCATCTGTGATCACTAAACAGTAAGAGGTTCTTCCTAGACTCATTACACTGGTGGGGCCAAAGAGATCTATATGTAATAAGTGTAGGGGAGTAGTGATGGAGTTCCTTTCCTTAGGCTTGTGAGATACCTTATGTTGCTTCCCTTTCAGGCATGCAACACAATGATCATCACTTGTAAATTCTTTCTTTGGCATTCCAGTTACCAAATCATGTTTACTTAGTTTATTCATGTTCTTAAATATTACATGGCACATTCTTTTATGCCATAGGAAAGACTCATCACCATTTGCTTTAGATAGAAATCATGAAACTTCTCCAGAGGGAGATGTTTCTTGCAAATCCATCTTGTACATGTTCCCTTTCCTGGGGGCTCTAAGCAGGATGTGCTCATGAGGAATAACCACTCCAGGCTTGAGAACAATGCACTCATGCTCAGTAAAGAGCATGTTATGACTCTGATCACAAAATTGGGATACACTCAGAAGATTGTATCCAAGATCCTTGACAAAGTTTACCTTTTCAATGCTGAGCTTACCATTTGTGACCTTGCCCCTTCCAGAAATGTAACCACCTTTATCTCCTCCAAAAGCAACTTGTCCTCCATCAATCATCTCAAAGTTATGGAGTAGTGACCTATTGCTTGTCATGTGCCTGGAACAGCCACTATCAATGATCCAGACATTCTTGTTTGTCTTGAGCTGTTCCTGCACAAGGAAAATGATTAGTTACATTTGGAAACCTAAGCCTTACTTATCTTGGGCTCACTAATTATAATAGAAGGTAATGCAATAGTAATAGATCCTATGGTTGTGCTAGAGGGATCTTGATCTGTTGTTGATGGAGAAACTTCAGTCACTTGGTCTTTCTTAGACTTCCACACCAACTTTGGAGTCATGGACTTGACCTTCAAAACCTCAGAAGCTTTTGGGACTTCGGAAGTTTTGATGACTGAACCTTCGGAAGATTCTACAGTCACTGCAGCAGACTTCAGTGCTTCGGAAGAATTCCTTTCTTCCGAGACTAACTTTTCTTCCGAAGGTAATTTTCCATTTGCCTTCTTCTTTGATTTGGAGCTTCCGAAGGAAACAGACTTTCCTTCCGAAGCTTGAATCTTCTTGAAACTCTTTGAAGTCTTTGTCTTGGTCATATGGACAGTACTTTTAGGATTGTATGGACAATCCTTAGCAATGTGAGAGATACTTTCACACATGACACACAACATTTTCTTCTTCACAAGAGTCTCATTATGAGAGCAAGACTGTCTTTGGTCACATCCTTCTCCACCTTCTCATCTTTGCAGATGCTGAGACAGTTCTTATGGTCTGTGAACTGTTCTTGGAGTTTGATGGTCTAGGCTGTGCAGCAGCGGTACACAGTAGATCAGCCTTCTTCTTGGTGCTGAGATGATTTGAACAAGAACCAGAACTCTTAGCTGAGGAGTTTTGGTTATGTCTTCAGTCTTACTACTTTAAACCCTACAGAGATAAAAACTTGTTTCTGCTTAGAGTTAAAAGTAGCCTTGATCTCTTGAGCCTTCTTTGCTTTTCTTTTGCTCTTCCTGATCAAGTTCTTTCTCATTGACTTGGTCATCACAGTAGTCTTCTTCTCCTCAGAAGGATAGTGGCCCTCTTAGAATCCTCCTTTCACTCTTCTCAAAGGAATTCTTCATTATCTATTCTTCATCCTCTTCACTTATATGATCTATGAGAGGAAGCTCATCTTCACAAGTTCCACACCTAGGAGATCTTACAGACAAGATTGTGTGTGGAGGAGCTATCTCATTGGATCCCAGTCCCTGTCTATTTTGATAACACACTTGCCTGGCACTCAGTCGGCTTAGTTATGAGATCTTGGATTTGAGTCCAAAAAAATCTTATGTTCATGTTTTAGAACTGAAATGGTTTTCTCTAAGTCCTCTATTTTACACCGAAGCCAAGACCAATATCTTCCGAAGCCAAATATAAAGTCTTCGAAGCTTCATCCTATGAAGACAGATTTCTTCTGAAGACTTTTAGTAACATGCTCTATCTGATGTACTGTTCCATAAAGCTGGACCCCTTTCCGCTGCATCTCTGTAAAGTCACCAACTTACATGAGTTGGTGAAAAGGTTCATACTTTTGGTAACTGTACATTGAGGTCTTGAGTCTGTAACCTTCTACTTTATGTACTTTATCCTTTTGTAATAGATAAGTATGTGAGCTATGGCATGTCATAGTGACAAGGTCAAAAGGCAGATATGCTTTTGATTTTACAATTGATTTTGTTGTGTCTAGTCAATTGTATCTAGCTGGCTTTCAAAGTATAGCCGGCTGTAGGTTGTAGTATAAGTATTCCATGTTCTAGTATCTTTCTTTATGCTTTGTAACACTTGTAATAGAACTTGAGAAAGCAATATACTGCATCTTTGAAACCCAAATCTCTTGTTGTGTCTCTTTATTATTACTTTGTTCTTTGTATCATTATTGTGGTTAATCCAGTTTACTGTTTGATCAAGTTTGATTAATCTCCTCTTTGTGTTGTTGTGTTGTAATTGTTAAGCCCTTAACGGGTCATGCAATTGGTATCAGAGCTTTTCAGGCTCTTGATATAAGATCTCACCATCTTAAGATCCCTCACACACACAAATACTAAACTTTCAAAATGGCATCCATTTCAAAGACTGATATGGAGACTGGAACCATGAACAAGTCCCCACTGATCACTCTTGATGACTTTGATACCTTTGTATGAGAATGGAAGGTTTCATCAGGTCTCTAGACTCAAGAATGTGGGAATCTGTTGAAAATGGACCTTTCATACCTAGCACTCCTTCTGCTACTGGTGCTGGTATGATCCCCAAAGATGTGGCTAACTACTCTGATGAAGATAGGAAGAGAGTAGAGATTGATAGAAAAGTCATGACTGCTCTTCAAACTGCCCTTCCAAACTCTGTGTACAGAGGTTTCAAGAAGCGCAAAACATCTAACAGCTGTGGGATGCACAAAAACTTATGTATGAAGGCTCCTCTGAAGCCAAGGAGAACAAGAAGAATCTCCTGAAGCAGCAGTTTGAAAACTTCACCTTCAAAACAGGTGAAACCATGACTCAGTGATACTTTAGGTATGTTGAGATAGTGGATACCCTTGTGGATGGAGGAGTTCTCTTGAAAACAGAGACATTGTAAGGAAGTTCATGTCCTCACTTCCTAGGCAATGGACACACTACTGTGTGGTGATCAAGAGGACTGAAAATCTCAAAACTCTTACTCTGACAGAGCTATATGTGATTCTCAGTGGCTACCAGATGGAGATGAAATGCGAGGTTCATCTAGCAACTCCAACAATCAATTGGGTTTCAGCCCTGCATGTGGTTGAAAGGGATAACATAGAACCCCAACATCATCTCATATGCTACCCCTGACAACTCACCAAGGGTCCTTTCATCACCTTCCCAGAGACACCCAGGAGAACTACAATCAAGGAAGCCCATTCCAAGAGACAAGCTCTTCTCTAGCCTTTTGTGTCTTCTGATGAAAGTTGTGGGTAACTCTCTTTTCACTCTTGAAGACATGGATTGTATCCATCCAGATGACCTGGAATATATGGAAATAGTTCAGCAGATGGATCTTCTCACTCATAGATCCAAGAAGTTCTACAAGAGAACTGGAAGGAGGTTTCCAAGCAATGCAACCAGTGGAAAGTTTGGCTTGGATAAAAGCAAAGGTAAGTGTTACAACTGTAACTTGATGGGCCACTTTGCTAGAGAGTGTAGGCACCTAAAACAAATGGTGGCCAAGCACAAACCAGACCAAACTACACTGACAAAGCCCCTCAGAATGAGAAGCCAAAGCAACAAGCGGGTTGTTGCTGTTGAAGAAGGAGGTTTTGACTGGAGCTTTCAAGTGGAATGATTGCTCCTCAAACCAAGCATTAATGGCATATCATGATGAAGCCAAGGTATTGGAACATCTATGTACTCCTGAATGCATTGCTAAAGTTACCAGATATAGGTCCTATAACTTGGAAATGAGATCTGATCTTGAGTCCTTAAACATTTTAAAACTCTGATTTTAGAAAGTCTGAAAATGATTATAAACTAAAAATAGAGGACTTAGGGAAAACTATTTCAGTTCTAAAACATGAACATACAGATTTTAGGACTCAAATCCAAGATCTCATAACCAAGCTGACTGAGTGCCAGACTGAGCTTGTGATCAGCAAGCCAGGACAGACTAGAGTGTTCTTGAAGAAGAGACCTTCAAGAACATGATATCCTCATCCTTGCACAACAAGGTGTGTATCAAAATAGACAGGGACTGGGATCAAATGAGATAGCTCCTCCACACACAATCTTGTCTGTAAGATATCCTAGGTGTGGAACTTGTGAAGATGAGCTTCCTCTCATAGATCCTATAAGTGAAGATGAAGAAGAGATAGTGAAGAATTCCTCTGAGAAGAGTGAAGAGGAGGATTCTACTAAGGGCCACTATCCTTCTGAGGAGAAGAAGAATACTGTGATGACCAAGTCAAAGAGAAAGAACTTGATTAGGAAGAGCAAAAGAAAAGCAAAGAAGGCTCAAGCAATCAAGGCTACTTTTGACTCTAAGCAAAAACAAGTTTTTATCTATGCAGGGTTTGAAGTAGTAAAGACTGAAGACATCAACCAAAACTCTTCAGCTAAGAGTTCTGGTCTTGTTCAAATCATCTAAGTACCAAGAAGAAGACTGATACGCTATGTACCACTGCTGCACAGCCTGTACCATCAAACTCCAAGAACAAATCAGTATGTAACAACTCGAGGGGATTAGATGCTATTTTCAATTTTTGGTTTATGTGGTTTCTTAGTTGTTTTCCCTTGGCACACGCCATACATTTTTCAACAATTGAAAAGTCTTTTAAAGGTAATCCCCTAACAAGATTGTTTTTAACTAGTTTTTTATATATTTGAAATTAACGTGGCCCAATCTGTGATGCCATAGGAAAGACTCAGAAGTGGAAGCTTGGACAAAAGACAAGTGGCGGTAGACGTTGACTCCTTTGAACCCATGTCAAGAAGATATGTGTCATTCTTTCTTGGAGCCCGCATTAACACCATCTCTTCTTGAATATCAATCTTAGATTTCAGAAAGAGACATTCATTGGACTTGAACAAGACCAGAATGTATTTATCACAAATCTGAGAGACACACGACAGATTAAAAGCAACTTCAGGTACATAGTTGACTTTCTCTAGAGTAAGAGAGCCATTGGAAACCTCCCTTTGGCCAACCATTTTCCCTCCTTCTTGTCGCCGGCAAATGCAACATATCCTCCATTGATTATTCGATTATTAGTCAGTAAGTCCTTAGCCCCATCAATGTGTCTGAAGCATCCACTATCAACATGCCATACACTGTTTACAACTTTAGTGGATGTCTCTTGCAAAAATGTCAAAGAACAAGTTAACCAGGTGAAACAGGAACCCAAATTTGAACAACTTGGGGTTTAGGACAGATTGGCTTCTTACAAAAGAAATTATTAACCAATTGAGTCAATCTACTCCCAATGAATTCCTATTAACATTTCTATGATGTAGCTCAGGACAGTGCTTAACTACATGATCATTTTTACCACATCGAAAACATTGTGATTTTAATCTAGGTCTATTATGCAACAAGGTAGGGATTTTATCAATGTATATTTCCTCATCACATTCAGACAATCTAGAATCTACATCACTGTAAGTCTCATACATGTCTCTAGGTTTGTTTTTATTTGAAAAGAATGATTATTTACAAAATAAGATGAGTTTTCATCAGAAATACATGTGGTACTTGTACCACTTGTACTTGCCTCAGATAATGACGTTACCCTTTCATTTGATAAAGGAATAGTAGTTAGGGTAAAAGATGGGATAGGGTGAGAAAATAATTTTTCAAAACAGTTATTTTTAATTTTCTCGTTACTCTTCATAGTGGAATCGTTCACAATATAACGCAATCAGAAGAGGTATCATCATTACAATCCACAATATTTAAAGAGGAAATAGAAACATCACTAGAACAAGATGAGATAGTGTCTGTTACAGATTGACTTGAAACAAATACAGAATTTAAACTAGATTTATGATCTATGACATAATGTTGAGATTCAGGTGTACTAAGACTAGTGCATCCAAGCCCGCTAGTCGGTCCATAATCATAGTCCTCACGAAAATGCTTAGTGTTCACACCTACTAAATGTGCAGACATACTGTTAGTATCTATTGTGATCAAATCATTTGAAGGATGAGGAACAGGCATAAGTGAATAACAGTAAGTACTAGGAGGACGATAAACCTTAGCATTTTCATAGCCAAACTTGTATTAATCCTAGCCTCCCTTTGAGAATTGCATAAATCATCATGTTTCATCCCTAGATATTGTCCATTTATCGAGCTTTGACTGAAGTTTGCTTGTTTCAAATTCAGAAAGTGCAACCCTTTCAGTCAAAGTGTTAATCTCAACATTTCTTTCCAAAATGATTCTTTTTAAATGATCATTTTGTTTTAAAGCTTTGTTTAATTTAACAAAATATTTAGACTCTTTTATTTTAAGTTCTTCATTAATTCGTTTTAAATCTTTCTCATTATCAATTAACAAACGATTAGCTTTGTATACCCAAAATAACCTAATTTTGCATGCTGAAGAACACATGTCCTGAATTACCTCATAAGGAAGTCCGATCACCACCTTTTCTGCTACTAAAGCTTTCTCACATTGGCACACCGGAGTACTCAACTTGTTTTCCTCGACACTGGTAGCAGCATCATCTTTTCCATTACTTTGCTCAGTGGGTTGACTTACTTCCTTCTGCATCTTTTCATCCTTACTTTCTATCACCATTTCATCCTCTTTCACCTTCAAATATACTTTAACTTCATCTCTAAGTTCTTTGAATTGATCAAAATCATACTCACGGCTCACCTTCTTCTTTTCTTCCACAATCTCAGCCACCAACGCTTGATTAATTTCCTCTCTCGTCTCTTTAACTTCTGCACTCCAATCAAAATTAAAGATCAAAGCTATCTCTTTCTTGTGATTTATTTCTTCTTTATTCCCGTTTGAAACCAGTCGTGGGACTTCTGAATTACTAGGATCAGTGACGATTGGCAATGGACATTCACCTTTGAAGTGTCTCAATTGTTTGCAATTGAAACACCTCAGTTTAGACTTATCAAATCCCAATCTGGAGTTAGAACTTTGACCTCCGAAATTATTCCTTCCAGTGCGCTCCATGAATCTTCGGGCTCTGAGTGTCAGCATTGCCATTTGCCACTGAATGTCAGTCTCTTCAAGATCATTAGGATCCACCTAATACATATCCTCCATTGTCATTCCTTTACCTTTCAACTACCCCGCCACCAGGGCTTCATAACTCTGAACAAACATACCAAAGAGAGCCATTGTTTCGGATGGAACTGAAGTTTCAGCATTTGCTTTCAAGTTGGCTTGATCTCTCCCAACACTACCACTACCACCAGAATAATCACCAGTATTCACTCCACCTTGTCAAGATGCCTACATTGGAGAGCTTAAAGCAGAAGACAGTAATGCAGCATTCTGAGTGAAACCAGATGTTAGCATCATGGTTTGGTTGAATTCCATTCTTTTCATGTCTAACTCGAAGGACTTAAGCTTATTAATGATGTCCATAAGCTTGTAGTCAGTGAAACCTCTTTCCTGCTTTAACATTCTCACCTGTAGACTCCATTAAGGTGGGAGAGAGTCTAACAACTTGTTAGCTTGCTCACTATTGGAAGGTTTCTTATCATATTTCTTCAGTGTGCTCGAAACTATTAGAAAACGATTTATAAGATCTATGAGACTCTCGTTCTTGTATCCCACAAAAGAGTTGAACTCCTTCTCAGCTTGAATACTCTTGTCTTTTACCAGCTCATCGTTACCATCATAGAACTCACAAAGAGCATCGAAGAGAGATTTAGCATTCTTATTTTCAGCAAAACGATTGTAGATGTCTGGTGCAAGACATAGGGTTAATGCTCCAAAAGCTTTCTGGTCTCTATCAATCAGCTTTAGATCCTTCTCGTTGAATGTGGTTGGGTCCTTTTTTTGAGACACGACATCACCAACAGTGACAGTTGGTATATGCGGACCAGAGATGATAGATTCCCATTGATTGTGGTCGGTGTAGAAGAAAAAGGCTTGGAGACATCGCTTCCAATCTTCAAAGTTGTCTCCGTTTATGAGTCTCGAAGGTCAGTTGGGAGCTACACTTTCTAAATCGACAAGGGTGAGAGTAGTCATCTTTGACATTCTTGCTTCGCAGAAAAAATAACAATTTCACAAAAAATTGCTAGTTTTGCAGGGAAAGCTAAATTCGCAGTGAAGACTAGTTTCGCAGAGCCGACAGTAATTTCGCTGGAAATTTCGACGACACTGTCACTAGCCTGAAGCTTGAGACCGCTTAGTTTCGTCGACAATTTCACACCAAACAAGTTTGAAATTTCGTTCAGTGATAATTTCGACAGCAATTTTGCTTGGAAGATGAACACAAGCACTGTTGAACTTTCATTCAAGGTCACTACTTTCGCTGAGATGCTGAAAACAACTACAAAGTGTAAAGCACTTGTAGTTTCGCTGGATGATGATGCAGTTTCGCTGGATGATGATGCAGTTTCACTGGATGATGATGCAGTTTCGCTGGATGAATCTAAAAAACTTTTTCAATACGAAATCAATCTAAAATCGCCTAAATCTCAATGGATTTGAGATCTGATGATTAACAGAGCTTTCCCAACAAATAACAAACAAAATTCAATCAAATTCCATATCAAATACACTCAAATTTGATCCGGAATTGATGAAATATTGATATTGAACAAAAACAACCAAAACCCTCTAACAATCAAGAGCACTAAGGCTCTGATACCATTTTGTTGGTTCATTTGATCGAATTTTAGTACAATTGATATGTTCAATCATTCAATATCAGAAACAATAGACAAACAACAAAGATGAAGATGAATAATAACAACCACAATGTATTCAAATATAATCAATAAGGATCTAATACAATCAAAGGAAACAAAGCTCAATATATTTCAGTAAAGTAACAACTTACAATAGCCTCTTGCAACAGAAAATTCGATTAGGGTTTTGCAAGGATGCTCAACAATGAGCAAGATCAAAACTATTTATAGAAGTCATAGTTTCGCTGACAGTTTCGCTATCAGCGAAACTATGCTGCCGAAAATGTAGTTTCGCCCGGCAGAGACTAACAGTTTCGTCGGGTGAACTAATCAGCTGACTATGAGCAAAACAGCAGTTTGTCTCATAGTTTTGCTGGGCAGCAAAACAACACTAATTAATTAACATACAAAAGTAAGCTAACATTAAACCTATTACAATTGAATATAAACATAATCTACTCTAAGGTGAGTCCAACATATACATGATCTTCATTTAGTATTAGTAATAACCAATTAAAACAGAATCCGTGTGAAAAATCTTTATCAAAATATATATACATTTCACACTGCAACAGTCACCATGGATGGGGAGAAGGCAGTGTCTTCTATAGAGCAGGGTAGGACAATCTTCATTACTCCAGCTTCCAAAAACACTCATCTTCAGCTAGATTATGTAGAAGGTGAATTCTTCTTTCCCAAATCTCTAGTTAACCAATCTTTTGAGCAGATGGGTTATGGCTATATAGATGGCTTCTTAGTCAGAACCTTCAGAAAAGGGAAGGTTTCTTCTCAATGGAAATACCTCTTCCATGTCATCATCCACAGCTTGTCATACCCACCTTATGAAGCTGCAAAGGAAATACTAGGGTGGAGGTATGATGCTGATAGAAGAGCCCTGATACTGCATAGATTTCAAGGGCAGCAAGAGGTCTTCAACTTTCAGACCTTGAACTACTATGACAGTCTTCCTCTAGTCCATATGTCACTTGTCAAACCAAGTCAACATAGCCAAGCTAACAAAATAGCTTAGAGGATTCAAGACAGTATTGTTGAAGAGGTTAGACAAAGAAGAAGACAAATGCAAACAGACAATGTCATTCGTCAATTGGATGTTGAGGTGGACCCTAAGATTAGCTTCAAAGGGGAAACCTTGACTGAAGGCCCAATGATAGAACCTATGAGCATTGTCAGAGGAACTACTACTTCAACATCCTTTACCCTCAGTGAGGCATCGGCTGGTGTAGGTGCTTCAAATGCTCTCTCTGGCCAGAGCTTGACAGCTACATCAATCAATGAAGGCCAAGGCTCTCTCCACCTTGAGTAACCAAAGCTTGAGAGTGACAAAGGGAAAAGGAAACTGACTCCTGAGGAGATTGAGGAGGAGAGAGAGAGTAAGAGGAAGCTAAAGGGAGAGTGTTCAAGTGGGTCCCCAGGCTTCATGGAAGTTGCTATCAGGGGTGCCCCCATGCGAAACACTCAAAATGATAAGTTAAGGGCAACCAGGATAAACTACTTGGTGACCAGAAACTCTGAAGTAGATGAAATTATATCTCTTCCCTTAGAAGAACTAAATGAACTAGTAGGGATGGAGTTGTCTAAGGAGAGGAAGGAGTCAGAGGATGCAAAGTTGCTCCGAAAGATCAAAGAAGAAAGAAGGCAGAAAAGACTCTACAAACATGCTTCTACCCTCTCCCAAATTCATGAAAGCCCTAAGAGAGAGGTTGTGGCAACTAAACAACCTCAGGTAGACAAGGAGGTTGATAGAAAAAACATGATCAACTACCAGAGTGCCATAAGTCTCTACCAGGCATCTACACTTCTTCCCATCTTATATGAGTACATTGAGTTTGAGTATCTTAAGCAGATGGAACAATAATTCATTATAGAACAAAAGGCTGCTAAGAAAAAGATGAGGGAAGAAGCTACAAAGTAAAGAGCCATCATCCTAAAGAGTCAATAGAAGTCTACTAATAGGCAAAGAATGAGGAGCTTTTTGAAGTTGTATGGATTCTCCGGAAGGAGACTTGGTCTAATATCTCTATCCACTATAGATGAGCATATTAGAGTGATCAAGCAGAAGATTAAAAAGGGAAAGCTTGTTGACTTGCATTCTCCACCAAGTCAAGCTCCTCTTGAAGTTGAGATCAAAGTTGAACCTACTAAGACAAGACAGCCTGGACCTAGAGCTGCATCTCAATCAACTTTAACTTTTAATCCACAGTAGGTGACTGCTCCCTTTCCTTCTGAACCTGTAAGGGAAGAGGACTGAACTGAGAGAAGCACAACTGAACAACTTGGTACTCAAGAGCAGCCCTCTCAGTCAAAGAATCCAAAGAGGATGAAAAGGATGGCCATGAAGAGTGTATCCAAGAAGAAGCCAAATACATCCACCTCTAGACCTCAGGATGAGTTAGAGCATCCTGAGGAAATACAAAAGAGGTGCTCAACCAACTTCAACTCAAGTACAACCTCTTACATCTGGAAGACCAATTCTGTCTGTGACCTTTGCTGCAAATCCAGATAGATGGTATGTCATCAGATATCAAGGTGGTCAAGATGTCTATTTTTGGCAAGACATGCTTAATCTACCTTTTCATGATCTCCATGACATGAGAAGGTATTATGAGTCTGAAAGATCCTGACCAAATGATAAAGTAGGAAATGGTCTTGATCCTAATAAGGACTATTAATATCTGAACAGCCTTCTTTTTTTTGGTAGTATCAGCCTAGGTGGAGTTTGTAAAGTTATATATGAAAGGCTGATGCAACCAAAGCAACCGACGTGCTTCATGCATGCATGCACTATGTACATGGTAGAAGTTGCTTCGGAAGTTTTACACTCTGCACAAAATATATTCTAAGTGTAAAATATTCTGAAGCTAAAGACCAAATATTCCAAAGCCAAAGATGAAATCTTCCGAAGCTTCAAAGACAAAGTCTTCCAAAGCCAATGAAGTAAAGACTGATTTTTTCGAAGATAGAGGAGAATATGCTTTCCTTGGATGTGCTTTCCGCTGCAACTCTGTAGTCTCACCAACTTACATAAATTGGTTAAAAGGTCCATGCTTTTACAACTGTACATTAAGGTCTAGAGTCTGTAACTTTCTACTTTATGTACTTTTATCCTTATTGTAATATATTAGGATGTGAGCTATGACATGTTATAGTTACTAGTCAAAGGCAATCTCCCTTTTGACTTTACATTGATCTTGTTGTCGATCAATGTTTCCAGCTGGCTTTCAAAGTATGGCTAGTTGTAGAGTGTAGTATAAAGTATCTCAGGTCTTGTATCTTATTTTATGCATTGTAACACTTGTAAAAGAACTTGAGATTAGTATACATCACTCAAAAAACCATATCATGTTGTTCTTAAGTTCTGTCTCCTTGTTTGCTTACGTTCTTTGCATCTCTTACTCAAACCTGGTTTTCTATTTGATCTGTTAAGGGTTATAACACTCTTCTCATTATGAGATTGATTGTATTAACCTCCTTTAACCAGTCCTGCACACAGTACTAATAAAAATTAAAAATAACTTTACTTTGAACAATATAAAATAAAAAATATTAGCCTTAATCATAAATACATACATACACATCCATGACATACATACACATATATACATGCATACGTATAAACACACACAGAGACACACCCGTCACACACACACACGTCACATAAAATACCCATGTATTTGGTAACTTGAAAATCCACCCAAATCTTCGCAAAATCTTGAGTTAACCAAGAACTTGGAATCCCAATCGCACCTCCCTACCCCTTTCGGTCGTGAACCATCAACAAAACCACCATCACCATGCATTTTACTACTACACCTTCTCACAATCTCTCAAAACACTCTCTCCACTTCTCCTTGTAACACCCGGAAATTTTCTTTGAAGCCGACGAAAGAAGAAAAAGAAATAAAGTCCAAAGTCGGGGGACCAAACTTGCTAAAACGGGAGAAGGTAGGATGAGTGGGGGTATAAAAGGGGGAAGGCACCCCACACTCACCATTTTTCAGCCAAAGAGAAGGAGAAAAAGGAGAAAAGGGAGAAAAGCTTGGTTCGGGTGGATTCGAGCGTGAAAATCGAAGTGTAGCGGGTTGAAACGAAGCTCTTCTTGTCGGGATCGTTTGTGTGAGTTCTAGGACCCCTCTTTTACACATTTTTGAATGATTTTGGGGCTGGAACTCATCAAAACCCGTTTTGAAAAAGTTGGGTGTTAAACCCGTTTGTATGCGTATGTGTATGTGTTTGATGTGTATGGGGTTGGATTTCGGGCTTGTGTATGCTTGAATGATGTTGTGGTAGGTGTTTCTAAGGTTTAGGATGGTTGATTTGGGCTTAGAACGAGTTTGGGTGAGCTTGGAGGCCGAAAATGGCAGTTTGCGTTCGGCTGAACTGCATTTTACATCAGCTAGGGCTAGGTGACCGAATGGAGTGCGCCTGGAGGCCATACGGCCTATTGGCATGCAACTGAGGTCCATAAGCACGATTGCCATGCGACTAAGGTCCATACACATGAAAGTCATGTGACTGAAGTTCATGTGCCTGTAAGGCATGCGATTGAAGGTTATGCGACTGAGGTTCATTTGCACGAAGGTTATGCGACTGATGTCCATGCGCCTGGAGGCCATGCGACTGAGGTTCATTCGCACGAAGGGTATGCGACTGAAGCCCATGCGCCTGAAGTCATGCGACTGAAGGCCATACGCATGAAAGCTATGCGACTGAGAGTCCATACGCATAGGTATCCATACGCCCATAGGTCCATTCGCATAGAGTCCATTCGCCTGATGTCCATTCACCTAAGTGTTGAGTCACCTGGAAGGCCATGCACTGGAGGATGTCCATACGCCCAAGTAGGGCTCATACGCCTGAAAGAACAATGGTTTATTTTATGACTTTCGAGGGAAAGTGCAGATGTGGGTTTTGACTCGGGAGTTTCCCGGGGGTTTATGTAAGTTGACTTTGGAGGTCATAGATGATATGATGGGCATGTGCGTTGTATGATTGATGCTTATGGGATGGTGTATGTGATGTATGATGATGATGTTATGCATGATGGTAGGTGTGATATATGTTATGTATGTATGTTGATATGTATGATGATTTGCATGATCTTGCTGATGTTTCTGTTTATGTATGTTTATCTTCCCGTGGTTTTGCGATGAATGTTAATGAATCAAATGAAAGTATTATGTAACGTAAAGTGGAAGATAATGAAAAGAGGAACATGATGAACGAATGCATGCATGAATGGATCAATGAGAGTAAGAATGGCTTGCAAGTAAAAGAAGGGAGGTTCACAACTCACTAAGAATTGTTAGCTCAACTGTGTGTGTATTTACAGCGTGCGATCTTGGCTAACTCATAAGGGACTATAGACACAGTAAGAGTTCAGTCTTGGTGACTGCTCCGATACGTGCGATGTGGTATTCACTGTGTGCTATGTAACGTGCGATTTTGGCTAAATCCCTAAGAGTTCACACACACAGGGGGAGTCTGTCCTAGTGACCATATGTAGCGTGCGATTTTGGCTAACTTATGTGGGTTACACACACCCCCGATACGTGCGATGCGGTATTCACTGTGTGCTATGTAGCGTGGATTTTGGCTAACCCATGAGTCTGTCCTAGTGACAACTCCATTTGTGCGATTTGTGCAATATGTACGATGGGTGCAAAGATACGAAAGTGCGAAATGTGTGAAAGTGCGATATCTGTGATATGAACGAACGTAAGAAAAGGAGTTATGAACGAATGAAACGAATGATAAAGTACCGTACGATGATTAATGAATGGAAGAATGTAACGAATGTATTGGAAGATAATAATTATTATCTGTACATATGTATGTTGTGTGATCGCGTGCGAAATTAACAGATGGTTTTAAAAAGGAAGTAAAGTATGTTTTATTTAAAACTAGAACTCACTCAGCAACGCTAACTTTTATATGTTTCCAGTTGGCAGGTAATAGTTGTTGGGGATGGCACGAGGCGGCTACTCGGCTCATTTTGGATGGCATCCATATTTATAATGCTTTTGTAATGTAATGGAACAAGTATTTTGTAATTGGACGACGATGTATTATGTTGCAAAAGTTTTTATGATAAAATGGCATGTTGTTTTAATGTTTCCGCTGCAATGTTTATTTAAGTTAATGGAATTATATGTTTTATGTGCGATGATTGACTAACTGTAAGTGTCCCGGGAACGGGGCCTTACACTCCTACTCACTTTTTACTCTCTTGCACTCAAAGAAAAATTAGGGCCCTTTGGTAGTAATAATTAACCGCAAGAGCATAGCCATCAACCTCCTTGAACCACAACCAACCTCCGAACATCAAGTTTCTATCCTTCATTTCCTTAACCCTATGACCTGAACTAATCCAATGGTTTGGGCAGCCATCTTCCTTCATTCCAAGCTCTTTCGGCAGCCCAAGCATTCATCTCACCCACCTCACTCGTCAAGGTAACCTAGTATTACATGAAAACGCGTAAGATATCACATTTCATCGCGTTGGTGACATAACCAAACCCGTGACACCCTGAACTGTAAGGATTCCTATAAGTCTGATATAGCCAAAACATCCAAAGTCTTTCTGTAAGCATGCAGTAAAGAACAAAAGTAGAAATGCTTCGGAAGTTTTACATCATGCACTAGAAATATTCTAAGTGTAAAATCTTCCGAAGCCAAAAGTGAAGTCTTCCGAAGCTTCAAAGACAAAGTATTCCGAAGCCAATAGTGAGTAAGACAGATTTCTTCCAAAGAGTTTTAGAGATATGCCTTTATCTAAAGTTCACATGAGTTGGTGAAAGGTCCATGCTTTTAGTAACTGTACATTGAGGTCTTGAGTCCATGCTTTCTACTTTATGTACTTTTATCCTTTTTGTAATATATTAGGATGTGAGCTATGGCATGTCATAGTCACAAGTCAAAAGGCAGATATGCCTTTTGACTCTACATTTGATTTTGTAGTTGTCTAGTCAATTGTATCCAGCTGGCCTTCAAAGTATGGCCGGCTGTAGGATGTAGTATAAAGTATCTCAAGTACTTGTAACTTTCCATCGATGCTTTGTAACTTGTAATAGAACTTGAGAAGCAATATACAACATTCTTGAAAACCAAATACTTGTGTTGTTTTCAATCTTGTTCTGTCTCACTTTTACTTGTGTTCTTAGCATCTTTCATTAACAAGTTAACCAATTCCCTATTTGATATGTTAAGTGTTCTAAGCAACTCTGCTCAATGTGTTGTTGTGTTGTAAGTGCATACCCTTCACTGGTACTGCATGAACACCTGGTGAAACTTTAAAACACTAAATTTTTCAGTAATAAGAAGATACACAAGATTTCTCAAAACCTTTTTTCGCTCACAAGAACGGTTTTAGTAAATATAGCTCAATCGAAAACCCGGTTTTTGCAAAAATGTAAATGTGTGATATCTAAGTCTAAAAAATTAAACTAAATATTTATGGAAGCTCTTAGAGACCATCTTAAGTTAAAAATGAAGTTTCATAATATAAGTTTGTGTATTTCACATTTTATAAAATTATACAAAACCTTAATAATATGTGAGGTTGAGATAAATAAAAAAATAGGTTGGGAACTAAGCTACTAAAATTATGGGGTTACTTAGAAGATAGTTAAGATATGAAAATATTTGGGAAGGGGGAAAATCAGGCTAAAATACTTAGAAATTCAAAACCGGGTCTTAACAGACACTTAACGGAACTAGCCAGTAGACTTAACAGAAATATCAAATATGCATAAAAGCCAAATGTACAAACTTTCAGTGGACTCAGAATGATATGAAATGCCTAAAGTTCAATTTCATAATTTATAGAATATTTTTGCTTGATAAACAAAAGTATAAAGGATATTCATGCTAAAATACTAAAAATTCATAAAAACATGTCGTTAAGCTAAAATTATAAAATCTCCAGAACCAAAAGATTACTCCAAGTATATAAAAGTATTATACGACTAAACTGTGACCAAAGTTGACCCAACTTAAAAACCATGCCTCAAACGTTAAAATACTAAAACCAACATAACGCAAATTAAGACTTGAAAATACAGTTGCTAATGGCATAGTAATGATAAAAATGAGCTACAAATCAAATATTATCATTTATGGAAATTTCTATAACAAAATTTAACGTTAATTTATGTAAACTAACGTCTCACTAGAAGAAAATAATAAATATATTTATAAAAGCTTTAAATTAATAAACTAAAAAATTCCAGTAGATTATGACCGAAAGCAGAAAGATAACATAAAAAGTTAATAAAGTAATCGAACATGCAAACACATTACAAAACACACCCACCCGACGCGAACGAACCATATTTATATATAAAATAACCTAAACACCAACACCAGGGCCACAACATTTGCATTATAGGAGCAAAATAATACCCAAATACGTTAAAATTTAAATATAAACCATCATAGGGATCACTCAACAATTTCAAGTAAGAAATCTCTTAACGTATCTCCATAAAATGTTCAAACCGAAAACAAACTATTGACCCCGTTAAGAAAGAGCTAAATGACATAAAAACTAACTTACTATAGTAGCTTAATCCACTTGAGATAATAAATCCATTATAAATAATTAAAGTGCAAAAATTCCAAACATAAGGGATAAATTTGTCAATTTAGCAATGTTGAAGGACCAATCCTGCCAACAATTAAACTTTACTGTTGTGGAACCAAATCTTACCTATGACCGTTAGTATAATCTTAATCATTATTTAATGACCTAATTATCACCATTGACCAAATCAAGACTTTAAACTTCAAGATCTGAACCAAATTACACACGTGTAATGTATATCATCAAATCGCGCATTGTTGTTGGACCTTGAAATAGTTTATGCTAACAAGTTTGGTCAACCGCATTTCTTTTAATGCGGACGACCAGCACTGAAACTTTGTTGTATATTTGTATCAAAAATAAATAAAGTGTGCTTACACTCTTGTGTCATGATGTTTGAAGATCAAGAATGCGAACTGCGTAAGTGTTCATTCGCATTTGTTAACGTATTGTTGTAAAAGTAAAATTGTTCTATCACATTTGCTACAGTATACAAATGCTAACAAGTTTTACACTTCTGCATTTGTTACTGCAGGACCGTTTAGGGCTTGAACACAATTACAACACAACACACAATGAGGAGAGCAACTAAACTTTAATCAAACAGTGAACTGGTTTAACCAAGGTGATACAAAGAACACAAGTAAAGCAAGAGACAGAACAAGAGAGTATGGGTTTCAAGGAGGCAGTATATTGCTTTCTCAAGTTCTTTTACAAGTGTTACAAAGCATAAAGAAGATAAAAGAACTTGAAATACTTATACTACAACCTACACCCCGGCTATACTTTGAAAGCCAGCTGGATACAATTGACTAGACACTAACAAAATCAATTGTAGGATCAAAAGGCATATCTGCCTTTTGACCTTTTGACTATGACATGCCATAGCTCACATCCTTATACATTACAAAAAGGATAAAGTACATAAAGTAGAAAGTTACAGACTCAAGACCTCAATGTACAGTTACCAAAAGCATGGACCTTTTCACCAACTCATGTAAGTTGGTGACTTTACAGAGATGCAGCGGAAAAGGTGCTTTATGGAACAGTACATCAGATAAAGCATGTGTACTACAAGTCTTCGGAAGAAATCTGTCTTCATAGGTTGAAGCTTCGGAAGACTTTGTCTCTGAGGCTTCGGAAGACTTCATGTTTGGCTTCGGAAGATATTGGTCTTGGCTTCGGAAGATTTTACACTTAGAGTATTTTCTAATGCATTGTGTAAAACTTCCGAAGCATTCTTCACTTCAGTACTTAGTGCATGTTGCAAAGACACTTTGGATGTTTTGGGTTGCATCAGACTTAAGGAATCTTTACAAACTCCCCCTAGGCTGATGCTACCAAAACACTTAGAAGATCTTCAAATGTTTGTAGTCTTCAGTACAATCATGACCATTCCTTTCTTCATTAGATGGCCAGGATCATCAAGACTCTCATAGTATCTTCTCATTTCGAATAGATCATGCAGAGGTAAGTTGATTATGTCAACCCCTTGATCTCTGATAACATGCCATCTTTCTGGATTGGTAGAGTAAGTCCAGGACAGATGGGTGTCTCAGTTGTTAGAGGAGCCACTTGCATAGGAGTTGATTGGGCTGCCTCATCATGCACTTCCTCAGGTTGATCTGATTCAGCCTGAGGTGTAGAGGTAGATGACTTAGGCTTCTTCTTTTTTCTTTGGTTTAGAAGCATTCTCTTCTTCCTCTTAGATGACTTTAACTGAGAAGACTGGTCTGCAGCACCATGTTGATCATCATTGTCTTTCTCAGTTGGGTGTTCCTCCCTTACAGGTTCAGAAGGAGAGGGAGTTTGACCCTGTGAGGCTCAGCTGGAGGTTCTAGTTGAGGTGTCTCTGGTTGTTCAAACTTGACCTCCACTTCAGGTGGGACTTGACTTGGAAGAGAATGCAAGTCAATCAGTTCACCAATCTTTATCTTCTGCTTGATCACCCTTATATGCTCATCCATTATGGATAGAGACATGGGGCCAAGTCTCCTTCCGGAGAATCCATATAGCTTCAAGAAGCTCATCATTCTTTGTCTGTCAGCAGACTTCTTACACTCTTTTGAATGATGGCTCTTGACTTTGCAGCTTCTTCCCTTAGCTTCCTTTTGGTTGTCTTTCTTTCCTTGACTAGCTCAAGCTCAAGTTGCTTTACGTACTCAAACTCAATGAAGTCATAGGATAGTGGAAGAAGTGCATCTGCCCGATAGAAGCCTGTGGCACTCAGGTAGTTGATCATCTTGATCCTATCTTCTTCTTTATCTACCTGAGGTTCTTGTGGAGCCACATCTTCCTGTGCAGGACTTTCTTGAACTGGAGAGAGAGTGGGAGCATGCTTGTAGAGTCTTTTCTGTCTCTTCTCCTCTTTGAATTGGAGAAGTAGCCTTGCATCCTCTTTCTCCTTCATCTCTCTTGACACTTCCATGTCAGCTAGTTCATTTAAATCTTCTAAGGGGAGGGAGATGATTTTATCAATATCATAGCACCTGGTCTGTAATTAGGTAATCCTAACTGCCCTTAACTCATCATCTTGAGTATTTGGTCTGGGGGCAGCCCTGATTGCAGCTTGCATAAAGCTAGATGACCCAGAAGAACTTTCTCCCCCTTAGCCTCCTTTTCCTCTCTCTCTCTCTTCCTCCTCAATTTCCTCAGGAGTCATTTTCCTTTTCCCTTTGTCACCAACAGACCTTTGTGACTCAGGGTGGATAGAGGCTTGGCCTTCATTGCTTGGTGTAGCTTCCATGCTCTGGCCAGAGAGAGGCTGAGAAACACCTTCACCAGCAGGTGTCTCAGAAGGAGTTTGAACCTCTGCAGTAGTTGTTGATGATGAGACAGGGGTCTCAGGTTCTGCCACTGGGCCTTCAGTCAAGGTTTCCCCTAAGAAACTAATCTTAGGGTCCACCTCAATATCCAGTTGACCGATGACATTGCCTGATTGCCTAAGTCTCCTTCTTAGAGAGAACTCTACAAGGATCCTATCTTGGATTCTTTGAGCCAGCCTGTCAGCTTGTCTTGAATTGCTTGGATTGACAAGTGGCATGTTGACTAAATCCAATCTTTCATAGAAGTTCAGGCTTTGGAAATTAAACACTTCTTGTTGACCTTGAACTCTATGAAGGATAAGGGCTCTTCTGTGAGCATCATACCTCCACCTTATGATGTAGTTGCCAGTTCCTTGTGGTGGAGATGAGACAGCCCTTGGTATACCTTCCTCAAAGAGACTCCTGATGATTGAGTCTATAGAGTCCATATTAATGTGAACTTGAGGAAGTTGCTGAGAATGCACAACAGCAAGTGAGGATGGTGAGTCCTCTATGTCCATTCTCTGTGAAGAACTCCCAGGTTCTGTGGTTATAATAACTTTCTCCCCCTTTTTGGTAGCATCACCCATCTGGCCTGGAAGATTCACACCTCCACATTATCACACTTATCAAGATTAACCTGATCCAATGAGTGTGTGACAACATTGATGTTGTCATCTATGGTGTGGTTATTAGCATCAAGGATTTCCTGATCACTATCACCATCACCATTGTTGTCTTCTACAATTGAGGTGTCTTTATCTGGTTGAGAAGCCTCTGAGCTGGAATTTGAAGGCATACCAGATGTATCAGCTGAATTTGTCATTGTTGTGCTGATAGAAACCTCATTTGCTGAAGTAGTTCTAACTGGAGCTGAAGATGTATGAGTTAAGGATCTTCCTAGCTCAAATCTTGGATCAGGATCACCTGTATTAAATTTTCTGCAGATCCTGAAACATGCTCACAAGATTTGTTAAAACAGTTGGTAACTAAATCAAGATCAAACAGCCAATCAGGACCAGAACCAGCCACACAGGGTGTGTGTTCATTGAAAGTCACATTGGCTGACTCCTCAACTCAATTCTAGTTCTAAGATTGTATACTCTATAAGCCTTAGCTTGGGAAGAGTATCCAATGAAGTGTCCATCATCTGATTTCTCACAAACTTGGCAATTTGATCTTTGGTATTCAAGATGGTGCAGGGACATCCAAATGACCTGAGAAAACCAATGAAAGGTTTCCTCTTGTGCGAAAGTTCATAAGGAGTCTTACCATGTGTCTTAACTACTAAAACTCTATTTTGCACATAGCAAGCAGTATTAACTGCCTCTGCCCAGAAGGTGATGGGCAGTTTAGAGTCAGACAACATAGTTCTTGCAGCTTCAATAAGTGTCCTGTTTCTCCTCTCAGCAACTCCGTTTTGCTGAGGAGTCCTGGGAGCACTATATTGTCTTGTAATACCTTTTTCATCACAAAATGTATCAAGGATTTGGTTCTTGAATTCAGTTCCTTGATCACATCTTATGGTTTTGACCTTGTGATCACATTGATTCTCAACTTTTAAGATGAAATTCTTCAGAATCTCAGGGGTTTCATCCTTAGTTCTAAGGAAGAAACCCAAGTGAATCTTGTAAAATCATCTGTGATCACCAAACAGTAAGAGGTCCTTCCTAGACTCATTACACTGGTGGGGCCAAAGAGATCCATATGTAACAAGTGTAGGGGAGTAGTGATGGAGTTCTTTCCTTAGGCTTGAGATACCTTGTGTTGCTTCTCTTTCAGGCATGCAACACAATGATCATCACTTGTAAACTCTTTCTTTGGCATTCCAGTTACCAGATCATGTTTAATTAATTTATTCATGTTCTTAAAGTTTACATGGCACATTCTTTTATGCCATAGGAAAGACTCATCACTTTTTGCTTTAGATAGAAAGCATGAAACTTCTCCAGAGGGAGATGTTTCTTGCAAATCCATCTTGTACATGTTCCCTTTCCTGGGGGCTCTGAGCAGGATATGCTCATGAGGAATGACCACTCCAGGCTTGAGAACAATGCACTCATGCTCAGTAAAGAGCATGTTATGACTCTATCACAAAATTGGGATACACTCAGAAGATTGTACCCAAGCTCCTTAACAAAGTTTACCTTCTCAATGCTGAGCTTACCATTTGTGACCTTGCCCCTTCCAGAAATGTAACCACCTTCATCTCCTCCAAAAGCAACTGGTCCTCCATCAATTTTCTCAAAATTATGGAGTAGAGACCTATTGCCTGTCATGTGCCTGGAACAGCCACTGTCAATTATCCAGACATTCTTGTTTGTCTTGAGCTGTTCCTGCACAAAGAAAATGATTAGTTACATTTGGAAACCCAAGCCTTACTTGTCTTGGGCTCACTAAGTGTAATAGAAGGTAATGCAACAGTAATAGATCCTATGGTTATACTATGGGGATCTTCAGCTGTTGTTGATAGAGAAACTTCAGTCATTTGGTCTTTCTTAGACTTCCACACCAACTTTGGAGTCTTGGACTTGACCTTCAAAACCTCAGAAGCTTTTGGGACTTCGGAAGTTTTGATGACTGAACCTTCGGAAGATTCTACAGTCACTGCAGCAGCTTCAGTGCTTCGGAAGAATTCCTTTCTTCCGAGACTAACTTTTCTTCCGAAGGTAATTTTCCATTTGCCTTCTTCTTTGATTTGGAGCTTCCGAAGGAAACAGACTTTCCTTCCGAAGCTTGAATCTTCTTGAAACTCTTTGAAGTCTTTGTCTTGGTCATATGGACATACTTTTAGGATTGTATGGACAATCCTTAGCAATGTGAGAGATACTTTCACACTTGACACACAACATTTTCTTCTTCACAGAGTCTCATTATGAGAGCAAGACTGTCTTTGGTCACATCCCTTCTCCACCCTCATATTTGCAGATGCTGAGACAGTTCTTATGGTCTGTGAACTGTTCTTGGAGTTTGATGGTCTAGGCTGTGCAGCAGCGGTACACAGTAGATCAGCCTTCTTCTTGTGCTGAGATGATTTGAACAAGAACCAGAACTCTTAGCTGAGGAGTTTTGGTTAATGTCTTCAGTCTTTACTACTTTAAACCCTACAGAGATAAAAACTTGTTTTCTGCTTAGAGTTAAAAGTAGCCTTGATCTCTTGAGCCTTCTTTGCTTTTCTTTTGCTCTTCCTGATCAAGTTCTTTCTCATTGACTTGGTCATCACAGTAGTCTCTTCTCCTCAGAAGGATAGTGGCCCTTCTTAGAATCCTCCTTTCACTCTTCTCAAAGGAATTCTTCATTATCTATTCTTCATCCTCTTCACTTATATGATCTATGAGAGGAAGCTCATCTTCACAAGTTCCACACCTAGGAGATCTTACAGACAAGATTGTGTGTGGAGGAGCTATCTCATTGGATCCCAGTCCCTGTCTATTTTGATAACACACTTGCCTGGCACTCAGTCGCTTAGTTATGAGATCTTGGATTTGAGTCCAAAAATCTTTATGTTCATGTTTTAGAACTGAAATGGTTTTCTCTCTAAGTCCTCTATTTTACACCGAAGCCAAGACCAATATCTTCCGAAGCCAAATATAAAGTCTTCCGAAGCTTCATCCTATGAAGACAGATTTCTTCTGAAGACTTTTAGTAACATGCTCTATCTGATGTACTGTTCCATAAAGCTGGACACCTTTCCGCTGCATCTCTGTAAAGTCACCAACTTACATGAGTTGGTGAAAAGGTTCATACTTTTGGTAACTGTACATTGAGGTCTTGAGTCTGTAACCTTCTACTTTATGTACTTTATCCTTTTGTAATAGATAAGTATGTGAGCTATGGCATGTCATAGTGACAAGGTCAAAAGGCAGATATGCCTTTTGATTTACAATTGATTTTGTTTGTGTCTAGTCAATTGTATCTAGCTGGCTTTCAAAGTATAGCCGGCTGTAGGTTGTAGTATAAGTATTCCATGTTCTAGTATCTTTCTTTATGCTTTGTAACACTTGTAATAGAACTTGAGAAAGCAATATACTGCATCTTTGAAACCCAAATCTCTTGTTGTGTCTCTTTATTATTACTTGTGTTCTTTGTATCATTATTGTGGTTAATCCAGTTTACTGTTTGATCAAGTTTGATTAATCTCCTCTTTGTGTTGTTGTGTTGTAATTGTTAAGCCCTTAACGGGTCATGCAATTGGTATCAGAGCTTTTCAGGCTCTTGATATAAGATCTCACCATCTTAAGATCCCTCACACACACAAATACTAAACTTTCAAAATGGCATCCATTTCAAAGACTGATATGGAGACTGGAACCATGAACAAGTCCCCACTGATCACTCTTGATGACTTTGATACCTTGTGTATAAGAATGGAAGGTTTCATCAGGTCTCTAGACTCAAGAATGTGGGAATCTGTTGAAAATGGACCTTTCATACCTAGCACTCCTTCTGCTACTGGTGCTGGTATGATCCCCAAAGATGTGGCTAACTACTCTGATGAAGATAGGAAGAGAGTAGAGATTGATAGAAAAGTCCATGACTGCTCTTCAAACTGCCCTTCCAAACTCTATGTACAGAGGTTTCAAGAAGCGCAAAACATCTTAACAGCTGTGGGATGCATAAAAACTTATGTATGAAGGCTCCTCTGAAGCCAAGGAGAACAAGAAGAATCTCCTGAAGCAGCAGTTTGAAAACTTCACCTTCAAAACAGGTGAAACCATGACTCAGTGATACTTTAGGTATGTTGAGATAGTGGATACCCTTGTGGATGGAGGAGTTCCTCTTGAAAACAGAGACATTGTAAGGAAGTTCATGTCCTCACTTCCTAGGCAATGGACACACTACTGTGTGGTGATCAAGAGGACTGAAAATCTCAAAACTCTTACTCTGACAGAGTTATATGTGATTCTCAGTGGCTACCAGATGGAGATGAACATGCGAGGTTCATCTAGCAACTCCCCAACAATCAATTGGGTTCAGCCCTGCATGTGGTTGAAAGGGATACATAGAACCCCAACATCATCTCATATGCTACCCTGACAACTCACCAAAGGGTCCTTTCATCACCTTCCCAGAGACACCCAGGGAGAACTACAATCAAGGAAGCCCATTCCAAGAGACAAGCTCTTCTCTAGCTTTTGTGTCTTCTGATGAAAGTTGTGGTAACTCTCTTTTCACTCTTGAAGACATGGATTGTATCCATCCAGATGACCTGGAATATATGGAAATAGTTCAGCAGATGGATCTTCTCACTCATAGATCCAAGAAGTTCTACAAGAGAACTGGAAGGAGGTTTCCAAGCAATGCAACCCAGTGGAAAGTTTGGCTTGGATAAAAGCAAAGGTAAGTGTTACAACTGTAACTTGATGGGCCACTTTGCTAGAGAGTGTAAGGCACCTAAAACAAATGGTGGCCAAGCACAAACCAGACCAAACTACACTAACAAAGCCCCTCAGAATGAGAAGCCAAAGCAACAAGCGGTTGTTGCTGTTGAAGAAGGAGGTTTTGACTGGAGCTTTCAAGTGGAAGATGCTTCTCCAAACCAAGCATTAATGGCAGATCATGATGAAGCCAAGGTATTGGAACATCTATGTACTCCTGAATGCATTGCTAAAGTTACCAGATATAGGTCCTATAACTTGGAAATGAGATCTGATCTTGAGTCCTTAAACATTTTAAAACTCTGATTTTAGAAAGTCTGAAAATGATTATAAACTAAAAATAGAGGACTTAGGAAAACTATTTCAGTTCTAAAACATGAACATACAGATTTTAGGACTCAAATCCAAGATCTCATAACCAAGCTGACTGAGTGCCAGACTGAGCTTGTGATCAGCAAAGCCAGGACAGACTAGAGTGTTCTTGAAGAAGAGACCTTCAAGAACATGATATCCTCATCTTGCACAACAAGGTGTGTTATCAAATAGACAGGGACTGGGATCAAATGAGATAGCTCCTCCACACACAATCTTGTCTGTAAGATATCCTAGGTGTGGAACTTGTGAAGATGAGCTTCCTCTCATAGATCCTATAAGTGAAGATGAAGAAGAGATAGTGAAGAATTCCTCTGAGAAGAGTGAAGAGGAGGATTCTACTAAGGGCCACTATCCTTCTGAGGAGAAGAAGAATACTGTGATGACCAAGTCAAAGAGAAAGAACTTGATTAGGAAGAGCAAAAGAAAAGCAAAGAAGGCTCAAGAATCAAGGCTACTTTTGACTCTAAGCAAAAACAAGTTTTTATCTATGCAGGGTTTGAAGTAGTAAAGACTGAAGACATCAACCAAAACTCTTCAGCTAAGAGTTCTGGTTCTTGTTCAAATCATCTAAGTACCAAGAAGAAGACTGATATGCTATGTACCACTGCTGCACAGCCTGTACCATCAAACTCCAAGAACAGTTCTGGCCTAAAGAACTGTCTCAGCATCTACAAAGATGAAGGTGGAGAAGGGATGTGACCAAAGACAGTCTTGCTCTCATAAGGAGACTCTTGTGAAGAAGAAAATGTTGTGTGTCATGTGTGAAAGTACCTCTCACATTGCTAAGGATTGTCCATATAATCCTAAAAGTACTGTCCATATGACCAAGACAAAGACTTCAAAGAGTTTCAAGAAGATTCAAGCTTCGGAAGGAAAATCTGTTTCCTTCGGAAGCTCCAAATCAAAGAAGGTAAATGGAAAATTACATTCGGAAGAAAAGTTGGTCTTGGAAGAAAGGAATTCTTCCGAAGTACTAAGTCTGCTGCAGTGACTGTAGAATCTTCCGAAGGTTCAGTCATCAAAACTTGCGAAGTCCCAAAAGCTTCCAAGGTTTTGAAGGTCAAGTCCAAGACTCCAAAGGTGGTGTGGAAGTCTAAGAAAGACCAAGAGACTGAATTTTCTCCATCAACAACAGCTCAAGATCCCTCTAGCACAACCATAGGATCAATTACCGTTGCATTACCTTCTATTATTCTTAGTGAGCCCAAGACAAGTAAGGCTTGGGTTTCCAAATGTAACTAATCACTTTCTTTGTGCACGAACAGCTCAAGACAAACAAGAATGTCTGGATCATTGATAGTGGTTGTTCCAGGCACATGACAGGCAATAGGTCACTACTCCATAACTTTGAGAGAATTGATGGAGGACCAGTTTCTTTTGGAGGAGATGAAGGTGGTTACATTTCTGGAAGGGGCAAGGTCACAAATGGTAAGCTCAGCATTGAAAAGGTAAACTTTGTCAAGGAGCTTGGGTACAATCTTCTGAGTGTATCCCAATTTTGTGATCAGTCATAACATGCTCTTTACTGAGTATGAGTGCATGTTCTCAAGCCTGGAGTGGTCATTCCTCATGAGCACATCCTGCTTAGAGCCCCCAGGAAAGAGAACATGTACAAGATGGATTTGCAAGAAACGTCTCCCTCTGGAGAAGTTTCATGCTTTCTATCTAAAGCAAATAGTGATGAGTCTTTCCTATGGCATAAAATAATGTGCCATGTAAACTTTAAAACATGAATAAACTAATTAAATATGATTTGGTAACTGGAATGCCAAAGAAAGAGTTTACAAGTGATGATCATTGTGTTGCATGCCTGAAAGGGAAGCAACATAAGGTATCTCACAAGCCTAAGGAAAGGAACTTGATGTGCTCCAAATTATACATAAAAATCCTATCAAAAGCACATCACTTATCCTTAATATCTTCTTTAAATGATGAAAATGTACTTAAAGTGTTAAATTGTTTTCAGGTGTTTAAAAGGGCAAGTGGACAAAAGGAGTATATTTACAAGAATTGAAGTGATCCAGCTTTGGACCCAAGCATGGGGGTCGTGCTTCATTAAGCACGCCCCGATGCCTTGCCAAAACAAACACCCCCATGCTAAATTAACACACCCCCGTGCTTGGACATCTGACAGGACAAAAAAGTACTGTTCCCTAAAAGTAGACACGGGGCCGTGCCCCATGAGGCATGGGGCCGTGCCCCACCTCCAACACGGGACCATGCCCCATTTAGCACGGGGTCGTGCCCGACACAACCTGCATGTTCAGTCGCTGTGGTTCGGATCTTGACCAATAAAGTAATTTAACATGGTATAATGGTACATTAGACTCGCCATCTTGTCACTATAACCTATTAACTCAATTTTAACATTTTGCTTAGTTTATGTTGTTTTATTCATTTACATCCGTTCTTGTTTTCACTCAACATCACAAATTAGGGTTCCCTTTCTTCTGTCTTTTGGTGGATTTCACTGCAATCTACCATATAAACTCAAGCACGTGTCACACCCCGGGCCCAGGTAGGGTGGGACGTCACAGACTAGCAACAATATATGGCAGCGGAGAACAAACCATTACAAGAGCACAAAGGAGAGAATATCACATGGCATTAATGTTTTAAATAGATACCGGGCTAGAAACAGATCAAGCCCCCAAATAAGTTTTACAATCACCCCATAAAAATAAAGTGTACTTGTTCAACATAAACATGAAATTGTTCAAATGGTTCATTAAGAAAATATGCCAACGCCATGGTCGCGGGGGATAGGTCTAGGTCTTCACAACAACTAGGATTTCTTCATTCTTTACCTGAAACATGCTCAAAAGAAATTTGTGTCAACTAAAAAGTTGGTGAATTCAAGTGCTTAAAGTTTAAAAACAAAAGGACTTAACAAATCCTTCTTGATTAAAAAGAAATAATCATTGTTTAAACATCGTGGGAAAAATCATAATCAACCCTGCACTCAGTCCCGGTTGGCCTCTTCTAAAATTGTGTTTAACCGGATATTCCCGAAGGAAGAACTGAGCCCTAAACCAGTGAACCCTACCTGCCCGGATGGTTCACCATAGTTTCTTAACAAAAACTTGTTACATGCCACAAACGACCTCTTAGGATCTCAGTGGGGTAACCTTCCTGGAACGGAAGCCACTGTGTGTGGGGGATTCCCCAAATAGATCTATTCATATAAAACAAGCGGTTCACGAAAGAATTAATGATCATGATATATAGTATCAGCAGGTAACCATAATCCCACATACAATCATCAAGTAAAGCACGATTATAGTTCATAATAACAGAGCATGTTTCATCCCAAAACAATAGTAAAAAGGGGATCACTAGAACTCACCTTAGGTGTTTAAGCAAAATGAAACTTCGCGTGCCGGGAATGTCTCAAGTATAGCACCCTAACATGAATATAGTAAGTGATAAGCTACTGCTCTAAACTTATTTATGGTGCAACAAGTGTGTCAAAGGATTAGTTGTCGGGTTCGGCTTTGATTCGATTAGGGTTTGCGTAAAAAGTTTCCTTTTATGGAAAGTCAAGGTTTTTCATTTAATCAAGGATTTTAACACCATTTAGTTAAGAATATAGGGTAATTAATTTGTTCAAGTGATTATAAGTCTCGTAAGAGCTGGTTATGAAGTTTGGCAAAATTTTACAGTTTAGCCCCTCAAGTTTCAAAATTGACAGTTTCTACCCTCAAGTTTGATTTCTTGTATAAATGACATTTATGACCAAAAATCAGGTTTTTAAAGTTAGATTGACTTATTATAAGTAAGTGTACACAAAATTTTTAGATAATGGGTTCGGTTTAAAACCTATGTGTTTAACGTTCCCGGTTACGGTGAAACCGAAGAATTTTAACGGTTAAACAAAGGTCTCCATAAATCGGTGACTTAAACAGTAGGTAACACCTTAAGACATTTTTATAAGTTTCTATTCCTTTTAATCACAAAAATTTGCCTTTAAAGGTTGAAAGACCCGTTTTACGTTTAACCCGTTAATCGCGTTTTTAACCGAATTTGACCATTTAAAAACTCGTTTGACCACTTTTCTACTTATAAGTTATTTTCTCACTTAATCTTCTGGAATAACATGGTTTTTATAATTTTTAACCTTATACTCATTTTTCTTAGATTTTTTCAAAAACGTCATTCGGTTGGTACCCGTTTTCACTTAAAAATCCATTTAAATTACCTTTTTACCACTAAACTTTCCCATTGACTCCAGAACCCTTTTATTAATCATTTTGAGCCTGGAATACTTTTTAAGATGGTTAACATCCATGCTTTATTATTTTACCATTGTTTTACCATGTCTCGGTTCCCAAAAGTGACTATAAGGGGGGGGGGTCTAATCACAACATGTCCTTTATTCCAGAGATTAAACATTGTTAACACTCTTAATATTCATCAAAGCCTACTGAAATTTCAGTCCCAAAACGTGGCCTAGTTGTTCTACACATCCATAAACTTCAAATATGTAGAAAATGTCATAACCGACCATAACACATGTGTAAATCATCTTAACTTGAGCTTAAACATTACCAACACTTTATTTAGCTTTATAAACAGATTATTAAGGTGCCCCAAAGTCGTTCATGAGTAGGTTATGAGTCTTGGTTGAGAGGGTTTTCAAACAATGTTTAAAGGGTGTTGTTACATGTAGAAAGAAGGGTTTTCAAAGTGTAATCCATGTAATAACCATGGGTACGAGTTATGTAACCTTTTGTAACTTTTAAAACAGGTTCTTGGGAGTCCATTAAGCCATTAACATGCAGGTTACAAGTTTGGTTTACAAGAGTTGCAACATTCATAAGTTAGATGATGCAAAGCACCCAAAAAGAGGGTTTTCATGGTGGAAATCGGTTTCCACCTCAAGAGGACTATCATATCATGTGATTTACCTTAAAGAACGTTGGGAACTCCTTAAGAACAAAGTGATGGTGAGAAGTTTCTGCTACAACTAGAAAAAGCAAGGTTTTTAGGTGAAAAATGAAGAAAACATGAGAAATGTCCAAAACCACAACATGGAGCTTACACTTGATGTAACTCACGGTTTGGAAGGTGTTGATGGTCGTGGATGGCTAGAAACTCCTTGGACTTGGCTGTAGAACCTCGAACAAAAGCTGGAAAAGTCGGACAAAGTGCAGGTGTGTGTCCAAGACTCGCGAATGTGGCCACCTTCTTGCGGTTAGCTTGGCCGATGCTTGCTTGGTGTTGTGGTTCACGGTTTTGGAGCTGGAGTAGAGAGGATTTGAGAGAGTTTGAGTGTGTGAGTGTGTGTAATTCTCAGCTGAGAATTCGAACAAAGAGAGGAGAGGGAGAGGATTGAGAGAGGGTTGCATGAAATGGGATTGGAGAGTGAGGGTGGTGGTGTTTTAGTGGAGAAGGGAAGTGTGGATTGGGGAAGGTGGGGGCGGCCTAGATGCTCTCCAATGGGCAATTCTCCTTTAATTTTAATTGTTAAATAATAATGTGTAGTATTAATTTGTAGTATTGGGTAGTATTTTAGGTGGTAAGGTTTAGTTAATTGTTAAGTGTTATGCATGCACATGCATGTCTCTTAGCCGAAAATTACAAGTGTGTTTGTATACACACATTTTAATTGTTTTCACTAATAAATTGGTTTCAATTAGGGTTTTTAAATTCTAGCTAGGGTAGCTAATTAACATTCCCGGGGCACTAAGTTCTAATTGGTGGAGACCCAATTTGACTAAATAGTCACAAAAATCACATAGAATCATAAAAATGGAACAAATAGCAATAGATGACACTAAAATCACCAATAGGGTTAGATTGTTTCAATAATGGCATTTATAAGACGGATAGTGATGCAAGTAGATTAGGGTTAGAATTACAACCTGGAGTCCGCCGGAGTTGCTTGACCAAGCGATCCGTGATCTCCACGGGTTTCTTCCACAAAATTCAGTTTGTCGTTTATTCCTTGCTTCTTTTTAATGGCAGTTCTAGGGTTTTGTCTACCATGCTCTTCTTCAAGTTCGACACATGAAAGGTGTCGTGTATGTGGCTCAACCCCGGGGGTAGTTTCAACTTGTACGCCACTGGGCCAATTCTCGCCAGTATTTCGAATGGTCCAATGTACCTTGGGCTTAACTTTCCTCTTTTTCCGAACCTCACAGTTCCCTTCCATGGTGCTACCTTTAGCATTACCCTGTCGCCCACTTGGAACTCTAGAGGTTTCCGTCTCCTGTCAGCGTACTTTTCTGCCGATCTCTGGCTGCTTTCAGTCGCTCCTTTATCTTATAGATCTTGTCGGTGGTCTCCAACACGATGTCGGGTCCCATCACTTGGCTATCACCAATCTCATTCCAACTCAATGGTGATCGGCATTTCCTACATATGGCCATCCTACCATAGGGGCCTCATACGGAGCGGCTTTAATACTCGCGTGGTAACTATTGTTATAGGCGAATTCCACCAAAGGAAGATGATTATCCCAGTTTCCGCCAAAGTCCATCACGCAAGCTCTTAACATGTCTTCCATCGTTTGAATAGTTCTTTCGCTCTGTCCGTCGGTTTTGAGGGTGGTAAGCCGTGCTTAGATCTAAACGGGTTCCTAAAGCTTGCTGGAACGATTTCCAGAAGCGAGAGTGAAACGGCTATCACGATCGGAGATGATCGACAAAGGCACTCCATGCCTCGTTACAATCTCGTCGACATATAGTTGGGCCAATTTCGTCATGTCGTAGTCTTCTCTAATTAGCCTATCTACTATCACCCAAATAGCATCGTGGCCTTTAAACGTTCTGGGTAACTTGGTAACAAAATCCATCGTGACATTATCCCATTTCCATTCTGGGATTTCAGGTTGTTGTAACGTTCCTGATGGTTTTTGGTTCTCAGCTTTTACCATGGCACAGGTTAGACATTCCCCACATAAACGGCGATTTATTTCTTGATTCCCGGCCACCAGAAAAGTGCCTTTAAATCCTGATACATCTTATCACTTCCAGGGTGAATCGAATACCTAGACTTGTGTGCTTCGTCGAGGATTACTTCTCGAATTCCTCCGTGCTTTGGCACCCAAGTCCTTCCTTCATATCTGTATGTACCATCGTCCCCTATCTCAAATTGCTTTTCCATTCCAGTCAATCCTTCTTCCTTTAATCTTCCTTCCTTTAATGCCTCGCTTTGAGCTTCTTTCAGTTTTGCAATAAGGTGGTATACACACTCATCCTTAAGGCTCGTACACGAAGAGGCTTTTCTCTTTCCTTTCGGCTCAACGCATCCGCCACAACATTGGCCTTACCGGGATGGTAGCGGATTTCGCACTCGTAATCGTTTAATAGCTCGACCCATCTTCTCTGACGCATGTTGAGCATCTTTTGGTCAAGGATATGTTGCAAACTTCTATGGTCAGTGTAGATGATGCACTTTGTGCCATAAAGGTAGTGCCTCCACATTTTGAGAGCAAACACCACGGCACCCAACTCCAGATCGTGCGTCGTGTAGTTCTTCTCATGATCATTCAGCAGTCTAGATGCGTAAGCAATCACCTTGTTGCGTTGCATCAATACACATCCTAGCCCTTGACGCGAAGCGTCACAATAGACCACGAAGTCTTCTACTCCTTCTGGAAGAGCAAGGATAGGTGCACTGCATAACTTCTCCTTAAGCGTTTCAAACGCCTCGTTCTGCTCTCGCTCCCACACAAAGGTTGTGTTCTTCTTGGTTAGTGCGGTCAAAGGTTGCACTATACGCGAGAAGTCTTTTATAAATCGTCGGTAGTAACCAGCCAGTCCTAAGAATTGCCTTATCTCCGTAGGAGTTTCAGGAATCTTCCAATTCTTTATGGCCTCAATCTTGGAAGGGTCAACTTGAATCCCATTCTCATTCACCACATGTCCTAAGAATTGGATCTGGCGCATCCAGAATTCACATTTAGAGAACTTGGCATATAGTTGCTCATTCTTGAGTAATTCAAGAATTAGCCTGAGATGCTTCTCGTGCTCGTCTTTACTTCGGGAGTAGATCAGTATGTCGTCAATAAACACGATCACAAACTTGTCGAGGTAAGGGCGGCAAACGCGGTTCATGAGGTCCATGAATGCTGCTGGAGCATTAGTCAGTCCAAAGGGCATGACCAAGTACTCATAGTGTCCATACCTAGTTCGGAAGGCCGTTTTGGGTATGTCCTCTTCTCTTATCTTCAGTTGGTGGTATCCTGACCTCAAATCTATTTGGGAGAAATAACTTGCTCCTTGTAGTTGATCAAATAGGTCATCTATTCTCGGAAGAGGGTAACGGTTCTTTATGGTCAGCTTGTTCAATTCTCTGTAATCAATACACATTCGCAGGGTTCCGTCCTTCTTTTTCACGAATAGTACCGGGGCACCCCATGGAGAGACACTCGGACGTATAAATCCCTTGTCCAGTAGTTCTTGAATTTGTACCATTAGCTCCTTCATCTCAGGTGGGGCGAGTCGGTACGGTGCCTTGGCTACCGGTGCAACACCAGGCAACAAGTCTATCTGGAATTCGACTTGCCGATTCGGGGGGAGTCCTGGTAGGTCTTCCGGAAACACCTCTGGGTATTCAGAAACTACGGGAATATCTTCGATCTTCTTCTCCTTTTGGGTCTTCATCACATAAACTATAAAAGCTGGACATCCCTTCATTAAGCTCTTGGTAGCTTTTAAGTGGGATATCATGGGTATAGGGTGTTACTCCTTTCACCCTCTACCACTAACACTTCTTCGTCGCTCAACGGTATCTTGAGTAGACGCTCATCACATATGATTTCGACTCTATGCTTCGCTAGCCAGTCCATACCCACAACCACATCAAATCCTCCTAACTTAATGGGCATCAAGTTTATCCTAAACGTATTCCCCTTTAGATTCAGCGGGCAATCCCTAATGATTTCGTTAGTTTCTAAAATGTTACCGTCAGCTAATTCTACGGTAAACGTATCGGTCAAGGCACACGCGTCTAAGTCAATCAATGGCCTAAAAGTACTAGAGATAAAACTAGCAGTCGCTCCAGTATCGAACAGTACAGTAGCGGGATGATTGTTTACAAGGAACGTACCGTTGACCACGTCAGGTTCCCTACGAGCTCCTGCTGGGTCCATTACGAAAGCTCTTCCCTTAGGCTTGTTGTGCTTGGCATCCTTGTCTCTACCCAGCTTAGGACACTTGTTCCTCATGTGCCCTGGATCTCCACATTCATAGCATTGTTTTCCTGGTGCGTAAGTACAGTCTTTGATTAGATGGCCTGTCTCTTGCACCTAAAACAGGGCATCGGGTTACATTCCCCTTGATGATGTAACTTGCACTTGTTGCAAAATGGGCTTGTCCCCGAATACAATCTCCGGTTCTTGCTTCCCTGATCATCGCGCCTCGCACCTTCAGAACTCTTTCTACCTGACCCACTACTACTTCCAACCGCTCTTTTCACTTCAAACCACTTCCTTTTCTCACCAACAAACTTCCTCTTCTCATCAGCCCTTGCTTGTTCAGTCCATCCAGCCCTAATTAAGTCATCAGTCAAACTGCTGGTAAGGTCGACAACAGCTTGTAGGGTTAAAGGCTGGGAGGAACGGACCATTCCCCTAACTCTTGGGTGTAGTCCCCAGATGAACCGTGCTACACTTTGGCTTCAGGCGTCACCAGATGTGGAACAAGTCGGGATAGGGCTAAGAAACGATTGATATATTCTGTGTAGTTGGGACCTTTCATCTCCAAGCTTAAAAATTCTGTCTCCAGCTTCTCGAGTTGATTGATGGGGCAGTATTTGTTGGTCATTAGCTCTCGGAATTCAGTCCAGCCCATTCGATTAGCCACATTTCTTCCACGGCTTTGAGTAATTGACTTCCACCATTCAAGGGCTGATCCCTGAGAGATTGTGATGCAAACCTCACCATATGATCCATCTTGCACTCGCTAATGTCCAAGACAGCTTCCATTTCGTCAATCCATCTGTAAGTCTCTATAGCACCCTCGGTGCCATAGAAGTCCTTAGGCTTACATGCCATGAAGGTCTTATAGGAGCATCCATTCCTTAACGCCTCGGCTTCTTCGTCGTGGCCCTCGTCGTTCAACGGCCGATCATTACCAGTAGTGTTATCCCGGTCTGCATTTATCTGTGCAATAATAGTCGGAATGGCATTTGCTAGTTGCTGAGCTACGAGGTTAGCAATTCTTTCGTCACTCTCTTGATTAGCATTTTCCCCGTGGGGAGTCCCTGGTGGAGTAGGTTGGCTTCCAGTCTGCCTTGCTTCCTCACGGCGGCCCCTGGTGGCTCCTCGCCGTCCAAATCGTGTTCCTCTGCGAGTCGGCATTCTGATAGTATCACAAATAGATTCGTTTAGCATCTCAAAATTTGTTTCGAATAGCCTATGCATCATTACCCTATTACACCATGCCTCGGAAAGAGGGATCATGGCATGCACATATGTATTTACAACCCACTAAGGAAATCTTACAAAGTCCAAATCAAAACATGACATAACAGTTAGACAACCAATTAGAAAAAGGCACAGACCAATTTCAAGGCACAACACAACATATAGCAATTTATATACAGACAGTTCAATAAATCTAGCATCCCAACAAACAGTTCATAATAGTATCATCCAGCAAAGTAGAATCAGAGTCAAGCTCTTACAATTTGGAAGGTGCCATCACCCCCATGATAATAAAAATAATAGTATCGAATAATAATTCAAATAGTTTCCTTCTACTGTCTAGAGACAGATAATCCTGCTGAGTACTCCTACTCTCACATCCACTTTTTCTTCAGCCATCCAAACCATCCTGTACTCTTCTTCCTCTGCTCCTGCTCCAAACGCTGCACTCCTTGCGTAGCCATCATAGCCTGGAATTGAGCAGACTGGGAGGTTCGAGTGGCGTGCTGAACAGTCAACTCATGACGGCGAACGTCCTCAAGATCTCCTCCAATGTCGCATCAGAGGGTCCTACATCACTTGCCCGGCGACTCGACTGGGAGTACCTATCACCAGCCAGTACGCTAGGGCCGTCATACATACTATGTCTCGGCGGCATCAGGTGCTTGTCACGTGAGTCAAACAGTGGAGGTACCGAAGTCGGAATCCTAACAGGGAGGGGAGGAGGAGGAGGCATCCTAAAGGATACGGAGGATCCTGGCCTAACACTTTTGCGAGGTCGGGTGACAGTACGCGCACCCTTATTCCCAATAGGTGGGATGGGTGAGAGGGTAGGAGCAGCTACTTGAGGAGAGTGGGAACGCGTTCGGCTTCGGGAAGGTGATGTGTAGGAAGAGTCCTCGGAAGCTTCAGTGTCTTCTGACGTGACGGATATCCACCCTGGATGTCCGCATCTCCGGAGGTACGCTTCATACTCTGTCTGAGGCTTCGCCCTTCTCAGGGTTCCGGTAGGAGTGGTCTCAGTGTCGGGGTGAGCAGGCACCTTACCTTTATCAGCCATAGACGTTGTCCTGTAAGAAATACATCATGAGTAATTTGGTTTCTCATAGCTCATGATTATAATAATAGTACTAGTAATAGTAGTGATGGCAATAGTATCTGTTATTCCAACATATAGCTGTCCGTGTTGCCCAAATCAATAGTCTCTTCAATAGTATCGGATAACATAGTTCATAAAAAAAAATCATTTAAATCCCCTTTTTGAAATTAGTTTCAAAATCATCAATATAATCAGAGAAGTTCAATCATAACCTAAAGATCCGTGATGGAAATTACGCGTCCGGTAATTCATGATTACGTTGATCAAGTGTAATCATCAATTTACCCAACCCGATCATCCCAACACTTCCCACAAGGACAGTCCTAGGGTATCAGGGTTGTAGCCTAGGGTCTACTATGGTATTCCCGACTTCTCTACAACCTTTGGCTCTGATACCAATCTGTCACACCCCGGGCCCAGGTAGGGTGGGACGTCACAGACTAGCAACAATATATGGCAGCGGAAACAAACCATTACAAGAGCACAAAGGAGAGAATATCACATGGCATTAATGTTTTAAATAGATACCGGGCTAGAAACAGATCAAGCCCCCAAATAAGTTTTACAATCACCCATAAAAATAAATTGTACTTGTTCAACATAAACATGAAATTGTTCAAATGGTTCATTAAGAAAATATGCCAATGGCCATGGTCGCGGGGATAGGTCTAGGTCTTCACAACAGCTAGGATTTCTTCATTCTTTACCTGAAACATGCTCAAAAGAAATTTGTGTCAACTAAAAAGTTGGTGAATTCAAGTGCTTAAAGTTTAAAAACAAAAGGACTTAACAAATCCTTCTTTGATTAAAAAGAAATAATCATTGTTTAAACATCGTGGGAAAAATCATAATCAACCCTGCACTCAGTCCCGGTTGGCCTCTTCTAAAGTTGTGTTTAACCGGATATTCCCGAAGGAAGAACTGAGCCCCAAACCAGTGAACCCTACCTGCCCGGATGGTTCACCATAGTTTCTTAACAAAACCTGTTACATGCCACAAACGACCCCTTAGGATCTCAGTGGGGTAACCTTCCTGGAACGGAAGCCACTGTGTGTGGGGGATTCCCCAAATAGATCTATTCATATAAAACAAGCGGTTCACGAAAGAATTAATGATCATGATATAAGTATCAGCAGGTAACCATAAATCCCACATACAATCATCAAGTAAAGCACGATTATAGTTCATAAATAACAGAGCATGTTTCATCTCAAAACACTAGTAAAAAGGGGATCACTAGAACTCACCTTAGGTGTTTAAGCAAAATGAAACTTCGCGTGCCGGGAATGTCTCAAGTCTAGCACCCTAACATGAATATAGTAAGTGATAAGCTACTCTCTAACTTATTTATGGTGCAACAAGTGTGTCAAAGGATTAGTTGTCGGGTTCGGCTTTGATTCGATTAGGGTTTGCGTAAAAAGTTTCCTTTTATGGAAAGTCAAGGTTTTTCATTTAATCAAGGATTTTCACCATTTAGTTAAGAATATAGGGTAATTAATTTGTTCAAGTGATTATAAGTCTCGTAAGAGCTGGTTATGAAGTTTGGCAAAATTTTACAGTTTAGCCCCTCAAGTTTCAAAATTGACAGTTTCTACCCTCAAGTTTGATTTCTTGTATAAAATGACATTTATGACCAAAAATCAGGTTTTTAAAGTTAGATTGACTTATTATTAAGTGTACACAAATTTTTAGATAATGGGTTCGGTTTAAAACCTATGTGTTTAACGTTCCCGGTTACGGTGAAACCGAAGAATTTAAACGGTTAAACAAAGGTCTCCATAAATCGGTGACTTAAACAGTAGGTAACACCTTAAGACATTTTTATAAGTTTCTATTCCTTTTAATCACAAAAATTTGCCTTTAAAGGTTGAAAGACCCGTTTTTACGTTTAACCCGTTAAATCGCGTTTTTAACCGAATTTGACCATTTAAAAACTCGTTTGACCAACTTTTCTACTTATAAGTTATTTTCTCACTTAATCTTCTGGAATAACATGGTTTTTATAATTTTTAACCTTATACTCATTTTTCTTAGATTTTTCTCAAAAACGTCATTCGGTTGGTACCCGTTTTCACTTAAAAATCCATTTAAATTACCTTTTTACCACTAAACTTTCCCATTGACTCCAGAACCCTTTTATTAATCATTTTGAGCCTGGAATACTTTTAAGATGGTTAACATCCATGCTTTATTATTTTACCATTGTTTTACCATGTTTCGGTTCCAAAAGTGACTATAAGGGGGGGGGGTCTAATCACAACATGTCCTTTATTCCAGAGATTAAACATTGTTAACACTCTTAATATTCATCAAAGCCTACTAAAATTTCAGTCCCAAAACGTGGCCTAGTTGTTCTACACATCCATAACTTCAATATGTAGAAATGTCATAACCGACCATAACACATGTGTAAATCATCTTAACTTGAGCTTAAACATTACCAACACTTTATTTAGCTTTATAAACAGATTATTAAGGTGTCCCAAAGTCGTTCATGAGCAGGTTATGAGTCTTGGTTGAGAGGGTTTTTCAAACAAATGTTTAAAGGGTGTTGTTACATGTAGAAAGAAGGGTTTTCAAGGTGTAATCCATGTAATAACCATGGGTTCGAGTTATGTAACCTTTTGTAACTTTTAAAACAGGTTCTTGGGAGTCCATTAAGCCATTAACATGCAGGTTACAAGTTTGGTTTACAAGAGTTGCAACATTCATAAGTTAGATGATGCAAAGCACCCAAAAAGAGGGTTTTCATGGTGGAAATCGGTTTCCACCTCAAGAATGACTATCATATCATGTGATTTACCTTCAAGAACGTTGGGAACTCCTTAAGAACAAAGTGATGGTGAGAAGTTTCTGCTACAACTAGAAAAAGCAAGGTTTTTAGGTGAAAAATGAAGAAAACATGAAAATGTCCAAAACCGACAACATGGAGCTTACACTTGATGTAACTCACGGTTTGGAAGGTGTTGATGGTCGTGGATGGCTAGAAACTCCTTGGACTTGGCTGTAGAACCTCGAACAAAGGCTGGAAAAGTCGGACAAAGTGCAGGTGTGTGTCCAAGACTCGCGAATGTGGCCACCTTCTTGCGGTTTGAGCTTGGCCGATGCTTGCTGGTGTTGTGGTTCACGGTTTTGGAGCTGGAGTAGAGAGGATTTGAGAGAGTTTGAGTGTGTGAGTGTGTGTAATCTCAGCTGAGAATTCGAACAAAGAGAGGAGAGGGAGAGGATTGAGAGAGGGTTGCATGAAATGGGATTGGAGAGTGAGGGTGGTGGTGTTTTAGTGGAGAAGGGAAGTGTGGATTGGGAAGGTGGGGGCGGCTAGATGCTCTCCAATGGGCAATTCTCCTTTAATTTTAATTGTTAAATAATAATGTGTAGTATTAATTTGTAGTATTGGGTAGTATTTTAGGTGGTAAGGTTTAGTTAATTGTTAAGTGTTATGCATGCACATGCATGTCTCTTAGCCGAAAATTACAAGTGTGTTTGTATACACACATTTTAATTGTTTTCACTAATAAATTGGTTTCAATTAGGGTTTTTAAATTCTAGCTAGGGTAGCTAATTAACATTCCCAGGGCACTAAGTTCTAATTGGTGGAGACCCAATTTGACTAAATAGTCACAAAATCACATAGAATCATAAAAATGGAACAAATAGCAATAGATGACACTAAATCACCAATAGGGTTAGATTGTTTCTATTAATGGCATTTATAAGACGGATAGTGATGCAAGTAGATTAGGGTTAAAATTACAACCTGGAGGTCGGTTGTTACATGCTTCCACAGTTTTAGGAATTTCGTCCCGAAATTTTATTTTCGATTGGAGTCTGAACGAGTGGGTTTGAAGAGGTGTGGATAATTCTTCCTATTTCATCTTCCACGGTCCCAAGTGAATTAAGGTCCTCGCTTGGAGTTCAATCTAACCTTAACCTTGGGTATGCGGCTCCGCCGGAGTTGCTTGACCAAGCCCGATCCGTGATCTCCACGGGTTTCCCAAAATTCAGTTTGTCGTTTATTCTTGCTTCTTTAATGGCAGTTCTAGGGTTTTGCCTACCATGCTCTTCTTCAAGTTCGACACATGAAAGGTGTCGTTATGTGGCTCAACCCTAGTGGTAGTTTCAACTTGTACGCCAATGGGCCAATTCTCGCCAGTATTTCGAATGGTCCAATGTACCTGGGCTTAAATTTCTCTTTTCCGAACCTCACAGTTCCCTTCCATGGTGCTACCTTTAGCATTACCCTGTCGCCCACTTGGAACTCTAGAGGTTTCCTCTCCTTCAGCGTACTTCTTCTGCCGATCTCTGTGCTGCTTTCAGTCGCTCCTTTATCTTATAGATCTTGTCGGTGGTCTCCAACACGATGTCGGGTCCCATCACTTGGCTATCACCAATCTCATTCCAACTCAATGGTGATCGGCATTTCCTGCCATATAGGGCCTCATACGGAGCGGCTTTAATACTCGCGTGGTAACTATTGTTATAGGCGAATTCCACCAAAGGAAGATGATTATCCCAGTTTCCGCCAAAGTCCATCACGCAAGCTCTTAACATGTCTTCCATCGTTTGAATAGTTCTTTCGCTCTGTCCGTCGGTTTGAGGGTGGTAAGCCGTGCTTAGATCTAAACGGGTTCCTAAAGCTTGCTGGAACGATTTCCAGAAGCGAGAGGTGAAAGTTGGGCCAATTTCGTCATGTCGTAGGTCTTCTCTAATTGGCAAGAAGTGAGCTGATTTCGTTAGCCTATCTACTATCACCCAATAGCATCGTGGCCTTTAAACGTTCTGGGCAACTTTGTAACAAAATCCATCGTGACATTATCCCATTTCCATTCTGGGATTTCAGGTTGTTGTAACGTTCCTGAGGTTTTTGGTTCTCAGCTTTTACCATGGCACAGGTGAGACATTTCCCCACGTAACGGCGATTGATTTCTTGATTCCCCCGCCACCAGAAAAGTGCCTTTAAATCCTGGTACATCTTACCACTTCCAGGGTGAATCTAATACCTAGACTTGTGTGCTTTCGTGAGGATTACTTCTCGAATTCCTCCGTGCTTTGGCCATCCAAGTCCTTCCTTCATATCTGTATGTACCATCGTCCCCTATCTCAAATTGCTTTTTCCATTCCAGTCAATCCTTCTTCCTTTAATCTTCTTCCTTTAATGCCATGCCTCGCTTTGAGCTTCTTTCAGTTTTGCAATAAGGTTGGTATACACACTCATCCTAAGGCTCGTACACGAAGAGGCTTTTCTCTTTCCTTTTGGCTCAACGCATCCGCCACAACATTGGCCTAACCGGGATGGTAGCGGATTTCGCACTCGTAACCGTTTAATAGCTCAGCCCATCTTCTCTGACGCATGTTGAGCATCTTTTGGCAAGGATATGTTGCAAACTTCTATGGTCAGTGTAGATTATGCACTTTGTGCCATAAAGGTAGTGCCTCCACATTTTAGAGCAAACACCACGGCACCCACTCCAGATCGTGCGTCGTGTAGTTCTTCTCAAAATATTCAAGCATCAGCGTCTTGATGCGTAAGCAATCACCTTGTTGCGTTGCATCAATACACATCCTAGCCCTTGACGCGAAGCGTCACAATAGACCACGAAGTCTTCTACTCCTTCTGGAAGAGCAAGGATAGGTGCACTGCATAACTTCTCCTTAAGCGTTTCAAACGCCTCGTTCTGCTCTCGCTCCCACACAAAGGTTGTGTTCTTCTTGGTTAGTGCGGTCAAAGGTTGCACTATACGTGAGAAGTCTTTTATAAATCGTTGGTAGTAGCCAGCCAGTCCTAAGAATTGCCTTATCTCCATAGGAGTTTCAGGAATCTTCCAATTCTTTATGGCATTAATCTTGGAAGGGTCAACTTGAATCCCATTCTCATTCACCACATGTCCTAAGAATTGGATCTGGCGCATCCAGAATTCACATTTAGAGAATTGGCATATAGTTGCTCATTCTTGAGTAATTCAAGAATTAGCCTGAGATGCTTCTCGTGCTCGTCTTTACGTCGGGAGTAGATCAGTATGTCGTCAATACACGATCACAAACTTGTCGAGGTAAGGGTGGCAAACACGGTTCATGAGGTCCATTAATGCTGCTGAAGCATTAGGCAGTCCAAAGGGCATGACCAAGTACTCAAAGTGTCCACACCTAGTTCGGAAGGCCGTTTTGGGTATGTCCTCTTCTCTTATCTTCAGTTGGTGGTATCCTGACCTCAAATATATTTTGGAGAAATAACTTGCTCCTTGTAGTTGATCAAATAGGTCATCTATTCTCGGAAGAGGGTAACGGTTCTTTATGGCCAGCTTGTTCAATTCTCTGTAATCAATACACATTCGCAGGGTTCCGTCCTTCTTTTTCACGAATAGTACCGGGGCACCCCATGGAGAGACACTCGGACGTATAAATCCCTTGTCCAGTAGTTCTTTAATTTGTACCATTAGCTCCTTCATCTCAGGTGGGGCGAGTCGGTACGGTGCCTTGGCTACCGGTGCAGCACCAGGCAACAAATCTATCTGAAATTCGACTCGTCGATTCGGGGGGAGTCCTGGTAGGTCTTCCGGAAACACCTCTGGGTATTCAGAAACTACGGGAATATCTTCGATCTTCTTCTCCTTTGGGTCTTCATCACATAAACTATAAAAGCTGGACATCCCTTCATAAGCTCTTGGTAGCTTTTAAGTGGGATATCATAGGGTATAGGGTGTTACTCCTTTCACCCTCTACCACTAACACTTCTTCGTCGCTCAATGGTATCTTGAGTAGACGCTCATCACATATGATTTCGACTCTATGCTTCGCTAGCCAGTCCATACCCACAACCACATCAAATCCTCCTAACTTAATGGGCATCAAGTTTATCCTAAACGTATTCCCCTTTAGATTCAGCGGGCAATCCCTAATGATTTCGTTCGTTTCTAAAATGTTACCGTCAGCTAATTCTATGGTAAACATATCGGTCAAGGCACACGCGTCTAAGTCAATCAATGGCCTAAAAGTACTAGAGATAAAACTAGCAGTCGCTCCGTATCGAACAGTACAATAGTGGGATAATTGTTTACAAGGAACGTACCGTTGACCACGTCAGGTTCCCTACGAGCTCCTGCTGGGTCCATTACGAAATCTCTTCCTTAGGCTTGTTGTGCTTGGCATCCTTGTCTCTACCCAGCTTAGGACACTTGTTCCTCATGTGCCCTGGATCTCCACATTCATAGCATGGTTTTCCTAGTGCGTAAGTACAGTCTTTGAATAGATGCCTGTTCTCTTGCACCTAAAACAGGGCATCGGGTTACATTTCCCTGATGATGTAACTTGCACTTGTTGCAAAATGGGCTTGTCCCCGAATACAATCTCCGGTTCTTGCTTCCCTGATCATCACGCCTCGCACCTTCATAACTCTTTCTACCTACCGACCCACTACTACTTCCAACCGCTTTTTTCACTTCAAACCACTTCCTTTCTCTCACCAACAAACTTTCTCTTCTCATCAGCCCTTGCTTGTTCAGTCCATCCAGCCCTAATTAAGTCATCAGTCAAACTGTTGGTAAGGTCGACAACAGCTTGTAGGGTTAAAGGCTGGGAGGAACGGACCATTCCACTAACTCTTGGGTTTAGTCCCCAGATGAACCGTGCTACAACCTTTGGCTTCAGGCATCACCAGATGTGGAACAAGTCGGCATAAGGCTAAGAACGATTGATATATTCTGTGTAGTTGGACCTTTCATCTCCAAGCTTAAAAATTCTGTCTCCACCTTCTCGAGTTGATTGATGGGGCAGTAAATGTTGGTCATTAGCTCTCGGAATTCAGTCCAGCCCATTCGATTAGCCACATTTCTTCCACGGCTTTGAGTAATTAACTTCCACCATTCAAGGCTGATCCTTGAGAGATTGTGATGCAAACCTCACCATATGATCCATCTTGCACTCGCTAATGTCCAAGACAGCTTCCATTTCGTCAATCCATCTTAAGTCTCTATAGCACCCTCGGTGCCATAGAAGTCCTTAGGCTTACATGCCATGAAGGTCTTATAGGAGCATCCATTCCTTAACGCCTCGGCTTCTTCGTCGTGGCCCTCGTCGTTCACCGGCCGATAATTACCAGTAGTGTTATCCCGGTCTGCATTTATCTGTGCAATAATAGTCGGAATGGCATTAGCTAGTTGCTGAGCTACGAGGTTAGCAATTCCTTCGTCACTCTCTTGATTAGCATTTTCCCCGTGGGGAGTCCCTGGTGGAGTAGGTTGGCTTCCAGTCTTCCTTGCTTCCTCACGGCGGCCCCTGGTGGCTCCTCGCCGTCCAAATCGTGTTCCTCTGCGAGTCGGCATTCTGATAGTATCACAAATAGATTCGTTTAGCATCTCAAAATTTGTTTCGAATAGCCCTATGCATCATTACCTATTACACCATGCCTCAGAAAGAGGGATCATGGCATGCACATATGTATTTACAACCCACTAAGGAAACCTTACAAAGTCCAAACAAAACATGACATAACAGTTAGACAACCAATTAGAAAAAGGCACAGACCAATTTCAAGGCACAACACAACATATAGCAATTTAATACAGACAGTTCAATAAATCTAGCATCCCAACAAACAGTTCATAGTAGTATCATCCAGCAAAGTAGAATCAGAGTCAAGCTCTTACAATTTGGAAGGTGCCATCACCCCCATGATAATAATAATAGTATCGAATAATAATTCAAATAGTTTCCTTCTACTGTCTAGAGACAGATAATCCTGCTGAGTACTCCTACTCTCACATCCACTTTTTCTTCAGCCATCCAAACCATCCTGTACTCTTCTTCCTCTGCTCCTGCTCCAAACGCTGCACTCCTTGCGTAGCCATCATAAGCCTGGAATTGAGCAGACTGGGAGTTCGGGGTGGCGTGCTTGAACAGTCAACTCATGACGGCGAACGGTCCTCAAGATCTCATCCAATGTCGCATCAGAGGGTCCTACATCACTTGCCCGGCGACTCGACTGGGAGTACCTATCACCAGCCAGTACGCTAGGGCCGTCATACATACTATGTCTCGGCGGCATCAGGTGCTCGTCACGTGGGGTCAAACAGTAGAGGTACCGAAGTCGGAATCCTAACAGGGAGGGGAGGAGGAGGAGGCATCCTAAAGGATAAACAGAGGATCCTGGCCTAACACTTTTGCGATGTCGGGTGACAGTACGCGCACCCTATTCCCAATAGGTGGGATGGGTGGGAGGGAGAGGAGCAGCTACTTGAGGAGAGTGAGGAGACGCGTTCGGCTTCGGGAAGGTGATGTGGTAGGAAGAGTCCTCGGAAGCTTCAGTGTCTTCTGACGTGACGGATATCCACGCTGGATGTCCGCATCTCCGGGGTGGTACGCTTCATACTCTGTCTGAGGCTTCGCCCTTCTCAGGGTTCCGGTAGGAGTGGTCTCAGTGTCGGGGTGAGCAGGCACCTTACCTTTATCAGCCATAGACGTTGTCCTGTAAGAAATACATCATGAGTAATTTGGTTTCTCATAGCTTATGATTATAATAATTGTACTAGTAATAGTAGTGATGGCAATAGTATCTGTTATTCCAACATATAGCTGTCCGTGTTGCCCAAATCAATAGTCTCTTCAAATAGTATCGGATAACATAGTTCATAAAAAAAAACCATTTAAATCCCCTTTTGAAATTAGTTTCAAAATCATCAATATAAATCAGAGAAGTTCAATCATAACCTAAAGATCCGTGATGGAAATTACGCATCCGGTAAATTCATGATTACGTTGATCAAGTGTAATCATCAATTTACCCAACCCGATCATCCCAACACTTCCCACAAGGACAGTCCTAGGGTATCAGGTTGTAGCTTAGGGTCTACTACGGTATTCCAGACTTCTCTACAACCTTTGGCTCTGATACCAATCTGTCACACCCCGGGCCCAGGTAGGGTGGGACGTCACAGACTAGCAACAATATATGGCAGCGGAAACAAACCATTACAAGAGCACAAAGGAGAGAATATCACATGACATTAATGTTTTAAATATATACCGGGGCTAGAAACAGATCAAGCCCCCAAATAAGTTTTACAATCACCCATAAAAATAAATTGTACTTGTTCAACATAAACATGAAATTGTTCAAATGGTTCATTAAGAAAATATGCTAATGCCATGGTCGCGGGGATAGGTCTAGGTCTTCACAACAGCTAGGATTTCTTCATTCTTTACCTGAAACATGCTCAAAAGAAATTTGTGTCAACTAAAAAGTTGGTGAATTCAAGTGCTTAAAGTTTAAAAACAAAAGGACTTAACAAATCCTTCTTTGATTAAAAAAAAATAATCATTGTTTAAACATCATGGGAAAAATCATAATCAACCCTGCACTCAGTCCCAGTTGGCCTCTTCTAAAATTGTGTTTAACCGGATATTCCCGAAGGAAGAACTGAGCCCCAAACCAGTGAACCCTACCTGCCCGGATGGTTCACCATAGTTTCTTAACAAAACCTGTTACATGCCACAAACGACCTCTTAGGATCTCAGTGGGGTAACCTTCCTGGAACGGAAGCCACTGTGTGTGGGGGATTCCCCAAATAGATCTATTCATATAAAACAAGCGGTTCACGAAAGAATTAATGATCATGATATAAGTATCAGCAGGTAACCATAAATCCCACATACAATCATCAAGTAAAGCACGATTATAATTCATAAATAACAGAGCATGTTTCATCCCAAAACAATAGTAAAAAAGAGATCACTAGAACTCACCTTAGGTGTTTAAGCAAAATGAAACTTCGCGTGCCGGGAATGTCTCAAGTCTAGCACCCTAACATGAATATCGTAAGTGATAAGCTACTGCTCTAAACTTATTTATGGTGCAACAAGTGTGTCAAAGGATTTGTTGTCGGGTTCGGCTTTGATTCGATTAGGGTTTGCGTAAAAAGTTTCCTTTTATGGAAAGTCAAGGTTTTTCATTTAATCAAGGATTTTAACACCATTTAGTTAAGAATATAGGGTAATTGATTTGTTCAAGTGATTATAAGTCTCGTAACAGCTGGTTATGAAGTTTGGCAAAATTTTACAGTTTAGCCCCTCAAGTTTCAAAAATGACAGTTTCTACCCTCAAGTTTGATTTCTTATATAAAATGACATTTATGACCAAAAATCAGGTTTTTAAAGTTAGATTGACTTATTATTAAGTAAGTGTACACAAATTTTTAGATAATGGGTTCGGTTTAAAACCTATGTGTTTAACGTTCCCAGTTACGGTGAAACCGAAGAATTTTAACGGTTAAACAAAGGTATCCATAAATCGGTGACATAAACTAGTAGGTAACACCTTAAGACATTTTTATAAGTTTCTATTCCTTTTAATCACAAAAATTTGCCTTTAAAGGTTGAAAGTCCTGTTTTTACGTTTAACCCGTTAAATCGCATTTTTAACCGAATTTGACCATTTAAAAACTCGTTTGACCAACTTTTCTACTTATAACTTAATTTCTCACTTAATCTTCTGGAATAACATGGTTTTTATAATTTTTAACCTTATACTCATTTTTCTTAGATTTTTCTCAAAAACGTCATTCGGTTGGTACCCGTTTTCACTTAAAAATCCATTTAAATTACCTTTTTACCACTAAACTTTCCCATTGACTCCAGAACCCTTTTATTAATCATTTTGAGCCTGGAATACTTTTTAAGATGGTTAACATCCATGCTTTATTATTTTACCATTAATTTACCATGTTTCGGTTCCCAAAAGTGACTATAAGGGGGGGGGGGGTCTAATCACAACATGTCCTTTATTCCAGAGATTAAACATTGTTAACACTCTTAATATTCATCAAAGCCTACTGAAATTTCAGTCCCAAAACGTGGCCTAGTTGTTCTACACATCCATAAACTTCAAATATGTAGAAAATGTCATAACCGACCATAACACATGTGTAAATCATCTTAACTTAGCTTAAACATTACCAACACTTTATTTAGCTTTATAAACATATTATTAAGGTGTCCCAAAGTCGTTCATGAGCAGGTTATGATTCTTGGTTGAGAGGGTTTTTCAAACAAATGTTTAAAGGGTGTTGTTACATGTAGAAAGAAGGGTTTTCAAGGTGTAATCCATGTAATAACCATGGGTTCGAGTTATGTAACTTTTTGTAACTTTTAAAACAGGTTCTTGGGAGTCCATTAAGCCATTAACATGCAGGTTACAAGTTTGGTTTACAAGAGTTGCAACATTCATAAGTTAGATGATGCAAAGCACCCAAAAAGAGGGTTTTCATGGTGGAAATCGGTTTCCACCTCAAGAATGACTATCATATCATGTGATTTACCTTCAAGAATGTTGGGAACTCCTTAAGAACAAAGTGATGGTGAGTAGTTTCTGCTACAACTAGAAAAAGCAAGGTTTTTAGGTGAAAATGAAGAAAACATGAGAAATGTCCAAACCGACAACATGGAGCTTACACTTGATGTAACTCACGGTTTGGAAGGTGTTGATGGTCGTGGATGGCTAGAAACTCCTTGGACTTGGCTGTAGAACCTCGAACAAAGGCTGGAAAAGTCGGACAAAGTGCAGGTGTGTGTCCAAGACTCGCGAATGTGGCCACCTTCTTGCGGTTTGAGCTTGGCCGATGCTTGCTTGGTGTTGTGGTTCACGGTTTTGGAGCTGGAGTAGAGAGGATTTGAGAGAGTTTGAGTGTGTGAGTGTGTGTAATTCTAAGCTGAGAATTCGAACAAAGAGAGGAGAGGGAGAGGATTGAGAGAGGGTTGCATGAAATGGGATTGGAGAGTGAGGGTGGTGGTGTTTTAGTGGAGAAGGGAAGTATGGATTGAGGAAGGTGGGGGCGGCCTAGATGCTCTCCAATGGGCAATTCTCCTTTAATTTTAATTGTTAAATAATAATGTGTAGTATTAATTTGTAGTATTGGGTAGTATTTTAGGTGGTTTTAGTTAATTGTTGAGTGTTATGCATGCACATGCATGTCTCTTAGCCGAAAATTACAAGTGTGTTTGTATACACACATTTTAATTGTTTTCACTAATAAATTGGTTCTAATTAGGGTTTTTAAATTCTAGCTAGGGTAGCTAATTAACATTCCCGGGGCACTAAGTTCTAATTGGTGGAGACCTAATTTGACTAAATAGTCACAAAAATCACATAGAATCATAAAAATGGAACAAATTGCAATAGATGACACTAAAATCACCAATAGGGTTAGATTGTTTCTATTAATGGCATTTATAAGACGGATAGTGATGCAAGTAGATTAGGATTAGAATTACAACCTGGAGGTCGGTTGTTACAGCACGTCAGAAGATCAATAAAGATGTGAAAACACGGTCTAGAGAAATTTTGGTAGAGTAACGGTACGAAGTGCGATTTAGTAGCGATTGAGGGTGATGAGTGAAATGCGATCGACTGTGGCCCTTTAAATACTGAAGCTGAGTTCAATCGGCCGACTGGCCTCATTCGCTCAGTTCATTCGGGCGACTGAGGCTCAGTCGTGCGATTGGCCCAGTCAGTCGCATTCAGTTGGCCGACTGAGGCTCAGTCGGTCGACTGACTCATTCGTACCCTTTCATTCGCACTTTCAGTTGACCGACTGAGACTCAGTCGGTCGACTGACTCATTCGCACCCTTTCATTCCGTCGAATGGATCATTCTGATAAGCCATTCGAGTGAATGGCTCAATCTCATGTCCAGTCGTGCGAATGGGACCCATTCGTATGGTTGGTCCATACTTATGGTCCAATCGTGCGAATGGGTTAAACTTATGAAATTTTCTGCCATTTTGACCATTTTACATTTAAAACCCTTTTAACTTTTGAAATTAACATTATGTGCATTTGATCATCTCAGACATGATCATTTAAACTTGAAAACCTTTTGATCACCTCAGACGTGATCCTTTTAAACAATTTAATCACCTCAGACGTGACCCTTTTAAACACTTTGTCACCTCAGACGTGACCCTTTTAAACTTTGAAAACACATGTGGTCATCTCAGACATGACCATTTTAGGTGAGTTAATCCTATACTGATTTTCATGATGTAGTCCGACAAACAAACAAACTAAAATGACTAAAAAAATTAGAAAATTAAACTAAAGTACAAAAATTACACTTGTTTTTGGCTTTTTGTGAGAGATAAATCTTAAGATAGAAATCTACTGGATTTGGTTCGGGAATAGGCAACTTCAACTTAGATTGACCACACCTGGACCAATTCAATTTTGGAATCATACAGGCAAGTCAAATCATTTGGGACTTGTTATCAAAATCTTTTGATGCTCAATTCTTGGTTTTCATCCAGAGTCGTTAGCAACTTTAGGAAATCATACTGGTACTATTAGATTCCCACATTGATTTGAACTTTCAAGAATTGCAGCCACAATGATTGTCAGTATATTTGTGCTCTTAAATCCATACACAGACTTTAGACACACAACTGGTGATAGTTTTAGGTTTAATTATTTCAACTAACATTTGTGGATCCCACACTTATATGGTAATCAACATTCCTCAGGAGCTTTTGAGCGGTCTACGGGTATTATTACAAGAAGAGACTATTCTTAGAGCTTTCAAAAAGAAGCCAATCCTCAGGTCAGTGCCATGGCACAGCAGAGAGGCGGCAAACAACAATGAATTCTAGAATATCTAGGTTATGCTTATCCTCAGGTCAGTGCCATCGCACAGCAGAGAGGCACACAACCCATCTTCTTGTTAGAGCAGCTTAATTTTATTTTGCACAAACTGCACCAACAACATAAGTCATTAGCTTGATAGCATTTGTCTTTCATTTTTTTTTCTCGTGCTTTGCTCTATTTATGGTCATCCGCACACATTTGTGGCCTTTACTTGCTTATTACCCCTTATTGGAATATTGTTGATTGTGTTAACCAGTGACAAGATGGAAGCCCACAGTTAGTTGAACAACTTAGTTTGATCTTGAGATCACCAGTCAGGTCTAATCATCTATTGTGTTGAATCTACCAACATATCATTTGTGGTCTAGCAACCTCTAGGTCTACTTTCTTTGTGTTACCTTAGTAGTTACCAGTTTTTCTATCATCTTCCCTTTTTTATTGCTTAGACTACACAGACTCATACTTTGACTTTTGCATCTTTTCTAAATTAAATTTTAAAGTCCCTCTTGATTTGTTCCTGTGTACTATCATTTTCCAAAGGGTTTGAATCGGTATCACAGATACGATCTACCTTATATCAGCTATCCACTCCTTCTCACTCATTTTTTTTAATGTTACTGGCTGACTTATTCTCCCCCTAAAATACTAAAATCATAACTGGTTTAATTATTTTAGAATTTTAATAAACAACTAAATAACATGAGTTTAATTTAAACAGACTAAACTAAATAAAGAAAATAAAATAAAAAAAAAAATTAACTAAACTGCATCGGACTGCACATGATCATCATCAAGAATAACATACTTTTCTTTTTAACGCCGTTGACCTCTAACAAATATTGAAAACGTGGTTTATCAAAGGCTTTAGTATAGAGGTCAGCGCGTTGAAAATCAGTTTTAATTTTTACCACATCAATTAAGTTCTTTTCAAAACAGTCTCTTATGAAATGGTATTTAATACCGATATGTTCGGTCTTTGGATGTTGGACCGGATTTTTAGTTACTTCAATTGCAGCAGAGTTATCAACAAAAATAGGAGTAGAAGAAAACTTTAAACTGTAATCCCGCATTTGCTGTTGAATCCAGATGATTTGTGAACAGCAACTTGCAGCAGCAACGTATTCGGCTTCACAGGTTGACAATGCAACCGATGTCTGCTTCTTACACTGCCAGGTAACTAATCTCCTCCCAAAGAATTGACACCCTGCTGATGTAGACTTGTAGTTCATCTTGCAGCCCCTGTAATCCGAGTCACTATACGCCGTGAGCTCAATGTCATCATCATGAGGATACCACAACCCAAGTGTGGGTGTACCCTTCAGATAACGAAATATCCTCTTGACCCCGATCAGATGGTTCACCTTAGGCTTAGCCTGATATCTATAACATAAACATGTAGCATACATGATATCAGGTCTTGAGGCAGTGAGGTACATGAGGGATCCAATCATTCCTCGGTACATTGTGGCATCTACTAGATCTCCATTTTCATCAGGTGCTATATCATGATTAGTAGCAAGTGGAGTCCCAGCAGCAGAGGCATTCTCCATGTAAAAATGACCGAGAATGTCTCCTACATACTTGGTCTGATGTAGAAAGATCCCATTTGGTGTCTGATCCACCTGTAACCTGAGAAAGAACTTCATCTCCCCCATAGCACTCATCTCAAACTCTTTCTTCATAACTGCTTCAAACTCTTTGCATAATTCTTCGTTCTTTGAACCGAAGATTATGTCATCGACATAGATCTGTACGAGCAGTAGGTCTCCATCTTTTCTTTGATGAACAGCGTACAGTCAATGACTCCCCTGCGAAAGCCGTGTTTCAAAAGATGAGTCGAGAGTTTCTCATACCAGGCCCTTGGAGCTTGATGAAGCCCGTATAAAGCCTTGTCGAGTTTGTAAACTCCATCCTGATGATAAGGGTCTTCAAATCCCTCGGGTTGACTGACATAGACTGTCTCTTTTATCTCCCCATGAAGGAATGCACTCTTCACATCTAATTGGTAGACTTTAATCTTCATGTACGATGCATAGGCAAGGAAGATACGAATGGCTTCCATCCTTGCCACAGGTGCAAACACTTCATTGTAGTCAATCCCCTCGACTTGGCGAAATCCCTGAACCACCAGTCGAGCCTTGTTCCTGATAATGACCCCTTGGTCATCCTTCTTGCATTTCAAGACCCATTTGGTGCCAATGACCTTAGCACCTTTAGGTCTATCTACTAAAGTCCATACACCTAACTTCTTGAACTGAAGAAGTTCTTCTTGCATGGCACTCACCCACGCCTCATCATTTAGTGCATCACTGACGTATTTTGGCTCAAACTACGAGACAAAACACCGATAAGCACCATCATGAATGTATCCCTTTTCCATAACAGAGGCATAATCAGCTGAGTATAGCTGATTTCGGGTTTGTACTCCTGATCTGACATCCCCAATGACATTGTCTAAGGGATGATAGACGTTTAGACGTGATCCTGGAGTAGTAGGAACAGCTACCTCAGAGCCAAGATTATGAACATTTGATTCTGCATCTGAGGTAGTTGGAGTTTGAGGTTCCGAAGTCGAAGGAGCATCACTTTGATGCTTGTGGACTTGCAGGGATTGGAACCTGTTCCTTCTAACTGTTCTACTCATCTTCTTCAGCTTCATCTTCAGAGGAGGAGTCACTGTCGTCGACTACTCCCCCTGACTGAGTAGATGATTCTCCCTGTGAGCTAGATGATGTTGAATCATGAGATGGTGTATTCAAGATATCATACATCATCCGAGTAGCTAACTCATCATCCGAAGGAGAGATAGGGATGTTGAAAGACTTGAAGAATCCATCATAGTCGAAAAAGTAGGCGGGTCCTTTGCCAGTAGGTGGTGTGGTATATCTCTGAACATCGACATTACACCACACTTCTACTATTCCCGTTGAGTTGTTGTAAACTCGCTTGTTCGGTATGTTGTATCCTAGGAAGATTCCTTCATCAGCATTCTCGCTGAATTTACCTTCTTGAGTCTTCTTCAAAGTGTGCACGGCGCGCCAAATGGTTCGAGATACTCCAAATTCGGTTTGCGTCTTTGTAGTAGCTCGTAACATGTCTTTCCGTGGCGCTTGACTATCAGAACTCGATTCAGTGTATAACATGCATTAGCCACTGCCTCATTCCTGAATTGGATAGGCAGTTTCGAGTCTACCTGCATTGTCCGTGCTGTCTCTATCAAGCTTCTGTTCTTTCTCTCAGCAACGCCATTCGTCTGAGGCGTGTAGGCAGAAGTGAATTGTTGCACAATTCCCTTTTCCTTGCAGTAAGCCTCCATCCACTGATTCTTGAATTCAGTCCCGTTGTCTGAGCGTACTTGTCTCACCTTCAGGTTGTAGAGAGATTCCAGTGTGGTTACTAACTCCTTGAATGACTCAAATGTTTCTGATTTAGACTTCAGAAACATTACCCAAGAGAACCTTGAGTAGTCATCAGTAACCACAAAACAGTACAAGTCGCCTGCAATGCTCTTTGTACTGACTGGACCAAACAGATCCATGTGAAGAAGTTCAAGGGGAAGTTATATTGAATGAACTTTCTTTTCCTTATGAGACTTTTTCGTCTGTTTGCCTTTCTTGCAAGCTACACAAAAATCAGGAAGTTGGAAATTCTTGACGTTGACTCCTCTCACGAGATCCTTCTGGATCAAGTGATTCATCTTCCTTTGATTAATGTGTCCCATTCTCCTATGCCAGGAGATGGAATCCTTCTCAGTAGCTTTTGATAGAAAGCACTGAACCTCATGATCCGTTGTAGAAGCTGTTGACAAATCCAAAACATAAAGGTCTTTATATCTTGAAGCTGTCATCAGAACTTGGTCCTCCGGAATCACGTAGTCTTTCTTTAACACGTAACACTTCTTGTTGTCGAATATGACTTTAAAACCCTTATCACAGATTTGGGAAACATAATGTAAGTTGTTTTGAAGTTGTTGAACGTAGTTCACCTTATCAAACTTAACTTTCTGATTCCCAACTTCTCCCTGAGCTGTGATATAGCCTCCCTTGTTTCCAGCAAACGAAACATGCCCTCCTTTTATTTGCTTGACGTTTGATAAAAGAGCCCTGTTTCCTGTCATGTGCCTAGATGCTCCGCTGTCTACAATCCACGTGTTGGTTTCAGCACTGTATCGAACACCCTGCACATACAATGTAAAAGATTAGTTTAGGTTAGGAACCCAAGCCTTTACTGGCTTGGGTTTCCCAAAGGCATCACATATCATGAATTCAACCCATTGACCCTTAGAGGGTGAGGGTAGCTCAGGTTCCTTCTTGTCATCATTATCAGACACAGAGGATGACTTCTCTTTCCATAAGCCAGATTTGTGTAAGGCCTGTTTGTGATAAACAGTCGACTGGCTAATGGGTTGAACTTTAGGTTCAATAGTTCTTCTAGGTGGAGTTAAAAAACTCCTCTTAGAAGACCTAGGTTTTGAATCCTGAAGTTCAATCTTCTTCCTATGTGTCTGATAGTAAGGACAATAGGAAGCAATGTGTCCACACTCTCCACAGTTGTAGCATGACCTGCTATCAACTTTATGATTAAACTTTCTTTGTGGAGATGTGTGTGACACCCTAGTAACATCACTCAATTTGGGTTTTGACTCTGGTTCTCTTGATGTTTTCTCTTGTTTAACAAAATTAATATTTTTAACATTTTTAACATCCTTTTCTTTTTGGTTACCTGGTTTTTGACATGAAACTTGTGAAAGATTAACATTAGTAGACCTTTTAGGTTCTGATTTGACTCTGTTTGACCCTGACTTAATATTAACCTTTTCGAATTCTTTTTCCAGATTAACACAAGGCATTTTACCCATTGCCTTTGAAGTGGCCTTCTTTTGTTTTGTTCTAGATTCAATTAATGAACATGAGGAATCTGGATCACTAACAAGAGGAGTAGACACCACATGATCCTTGATGGGGTTATTATTTATTGGTCTAGTCTTAGTGTTCATCAAGGTCTCAGGTGGTGGTGGAACCACTTTATAACCTAAACCCTCCCCGTTGTTTCTTTCTATCACTAAGTGTTGGACAATGTGTGATGAACTTGTCCAACTATGCAGATCTGTTTTAATGAGTTTACTTCTACTTCTAGAACTGCCTTTTGCTTCTTAATGTCTTCTAGGGAGTTAAGATAATACCTAATGTCATTAGCTTGGTTAAATGCAACTACTTCAGTTTCCCTAAGCTGTTTAGTCAAAAGGTCTATCTTTTCTTTGTAACTATGCTCATTTTGTTTTAATACTCTATTAGCCTCAGTGCACAGTTGGAAATCTTTTACTAAGTTATCATTATGATCTAATAACCTAGCAAATTTCTCATCTATGCTATCTCTAAATGTATTACAATCAGAACAAGCATGATTTTTAAACAGTTGGTCAGTGGTACTTACCTGAGAAGATTCTGAAGAGTTAGCCATCATCGCAGCATCAGATGTCTCTGGTTCTGGTGATTCTGTCTTTTCTGTGGAAGTCCTTTCTTCAGGCTTGTAGCTGACCTCAGTTTCTTCACTATTTGACATCGCTATCTCAATTGCAATATCTCCTTCACTCGCGGAATCATCATCTAAGTCTTCTACACTTGCAATATTGGATTCCCCCGGAGAGACAAAGCGAAAGCTCCAGTCCTGTCCTTCATCATCATGAGCAGTCAAGGCTTTTGGATCCTTGCTTGATGAAGTAGAACTGCTAGCTTGCTTGTCTTGACGAGTGAAGGATGAAAATGGGTTCCCGTTACACGTCTTCTTTGGCTTAACACATTCTCTCTTGAAGTGCCCCTTCTCTCCATAGTTGAAGCAGGTCACTTTGCTCTTGTCAAAGCCAAACGTGGTGTCCTTAGTAGCAACCAAGTTCTGTCCGGTCTTTTTCACAAACTTCTTCGCCCTCCGGACAGCACTAGCTAAGGCCCACATAATGTCCATCCTGTCCAGCTCAATTTCATCCACCTGCTCGTAGTCCTCATCTGCCAGATGGCAGTTTCCAATCTTCCCAGCTACAAGTCCATCATAAGAATGAACCACTGCTGCCAAATGATTCATGTACTTCCACAGTCACATTACCGAGGTTCTCGGTCTTCAGTCTAGTAGCATTCGCTTCAGATCCAATATAGTGGGTACAAGAAGACCCTGACGTGTCTGATCCTGAAGGAGAAGCTTGTGAAGGACCCGATGAGCTAGACACAAATGCAGTCTGGAGAGGTGCTCCAGATGTCTTAGCTTGAGGCGTGGCATTGTACAAAGCTGGATTCTGAGTGTACGAAGACTTCTGAGCTCTTTACTTCATCCTAAGTGCTTCTTCTCGCAGCTTTAGAATGAAGTCATTGATATCTAGCTTTGCCAGCATTTCATTCTGTCTCAGGTTAGACATGAATGAAGCCCACTTTTCTGGCATTCCATCAGCAAAATTTAACACATTTTCTTCCATGGTAGTAGCAACTCCATGTGTATGCAGTTCACTCATCAGATGGTAGAATCTATCAATAACATCATCCAAACTCTCGTTTCCCATTGATGAGAAGTTGTCAAATTCCTTCTTCAGTTCCTTAGCTTTAATTCCCTTTAACGAAGCATTCCCGTCATATCTCTTTTCCAGCTCATCCCATAGTTTCTTGGCCTGCTTATTCTCCGAGTACTGGTGGAAAATATCTTTAGAAATAGACTGTGTGATCAATGCATAGACTCTCTTCTCTGCATTATACTTAACTTTCTGAGCGTCAGTCATCCCACCTAAAGTAAGCTTTACCCCATCTGCTCCAACCGGCATACTATACCCAATCTCGATAGCTTCCCACAAATTTGGATCCACTCCATTTTGGTAGATCTCAAAACGTTGTTTCCAGTGGGGAAACTCATCTAATGTTAAGAGCTTTGGTGGTTTATTATGATTACCCACCTCACTCTCAAGTAACAGCAGGTTCAGGATTCTTGAGTCCTTCCCAGCAGTAAAGGCTGACATTTGATCTTCCATCTCGAATAACTTTATGTGTACTTAAACAAACTGTCTACTGGTGCGACTGGAGGATGCGAATGGGCTATCCGTGCGAATGAACTATGCGACTGGTTCAATCGTCCGGCTGAACTAAGCGATTGGTTCAGTCGTGCGAATGAAGCTGATGCGTATGAACAATGCGAACGAATGGTTCAATCGTACGAATGGAGATGCGACTAGGTCCAATCGTGCGTCAGGACAATGCGAATGAAGTCCAGTCATGCGAATGGCTCACTCGTGCGACTGAAGCTGCTGTTTTGCGAATATTTCTAGGTTAAACGTGTTTTATCCGTAAAAATTCGAAATTTCGCCAACTCTAATCGCCTAAGGCCATAGAAACCGAAACTTGATGAGCAGGGAACGTCCAAGATCACTTTTGACACAAAAGATTACGTTTTTAGTGTAAAAACACAAGCTTTTTATCAATCTTGATTGAATCACACGTAATCAAGAGCCAATGCTCTGATACCACTTGTTAGAACCTGGTATTTGAACGAAATACCGAATGATTAGCGTGTAAACCAAACGAAATAGTGCGGAACCCTATTTGATTGGCGATCCAATCAGTGAGAACGCACGAAGAATCAATAAAGTATTGAATCTAACTTTAAGAATCGATTGGGAATCGATCTACAACGTTCTATGAACTTGGAGAACGAACTAGGAGGCTTCTGGACAGCTAGGGTACGTCTGGAGTCGAAATAGAATGAATGCTTTCGTTTTTCCACGAATTGGATTGTATTTATAGGTTAGTATTGTTCATTCGTGCGACTGAACCATTAGTATGGTTCAGTCGTGCGATTGAACCATGCGGTTGATTCATCCGCACGACTGAGTGTTCAGTCGTGCGACTGAGCCAATCTTATGTTACAATCATACGACTGATCCAGTCTCCTGGTTCAGTCGTGCGACTGAGTCATTCGTATGAAGTTATTCATTGGTGTGGTCCATTCGCATGGGCCATTCGCATGAGAACTTCATTGTGTTAAGTTTGAATGTATTAATTAATATAACATTATGTGTAACAATTCAAACAACCACAAACCTAATTAACCAATTCAACATCGACTCATTAATGAAGTATTAAACATTATAAATCACAAACAACCAATATCATTTCATTAACAATCCAAACATTACATCAGAATCAGATAAACAAGATCTATTACATTCATATCCTGATCTAGGGACATACATGTATCAACATGTACTCCAACATCCATTAAAGTATCCACAATCTCAACATACCTGAAGTATTGTTGAATCATGATTTCATCTATATGGTAAGTGAATTTCTCAAACTGTTGCTTCAAGAGGTCTTTCTTGTTTTCTTTTGCTTCCATAGACCCCTTATACATAAGCTTTAGTGCATCCCAGAGCTGCTTGAAGCCTCTGTAGATAGAGTTAGAAAGATCAATTTGGAGAGCAGTCATGGCCTTCTGATCTATATCAGTTTTCTTCCAATCTTCCTCTGAGTAGTTAGCCACTTCCTTTGGAATCATACCCCCACCAGCAGCAGCTGAAGTGATGCTTGGAACATGAGGTCCTGTGTAACACCCGACCCCTCATACCACCAATATTGTTTCCTTGCCCACGAGGAGCTCACGGATTTGCTTTTGGTTGCCCAGGTGAAAATTTCCCAATTCAACAAGTATCAAGTCAATATCAAAGACACGATCTTCTTGTACTAAGGTGCAACCTATAATTATTTCATTAGCCGCTATAGAGTAACTAATTTCTACGCAACTAGAGTCCATGCCAAGCAAATGAGCAAATTTCGAAGAAACGAGGCTATTATCTATCGTGATACCCAATACATAATTGCGTAATGACTATTTTGTAGATACGTACTCGTAATAACGTTGAGGTTTTGATGAGCGTCATTCGCTCCAATCACCAATGCATGACCACGTGCAACATTACCTGATTTGCATGACGTTGATTTTCAAAAATTCCCTTGACCCTGACTTCTAGGTATAGCCATTTGATCTTGCTTACTTCCAACTTGTTTCACTGCTTGGTTCAACCTAGGATATCTTGATTATGATCCGAGCTTCCATTTTATCTGCCTATCTAGTAGATGGCAACACACCTTTCCTATCATTAATCTTTTTTGGTTTGCATACCATCAACTTTGTATAGGTGCATCCTGCAGGATCATTTAAGGGATGGTCACTTACAACACAACACACAATGAGGACAGTGTTATAGAACACTTAACAATTCAAATAGGGAACTAGGAACAATATGGTTTGATACTTAGAATACAAGCAAGTATGAGACAGAACAAGAACAAACAACACAATAATATTGGTTTTCAAGAATGTTGTATATTGCTCTCAAGTTCTTTACAAGTGTTACAGAGCATAAAGAAAGATACACAAACCTGAGATACTTTATACTACATCCTAAAGCCGGCCATGCTTAGAAAGCTAGCTGAAAACGTTTGATCTAGACAACAACAAAATCAAATGTAGAGTCAAAAGGCAGATTGTCTTTTGACTAGTGACTATGACATGCCATAGCTCACATCAAGACCTCAATGTACAGTTACCAAAAGCATGGAACTTTCACCAACTCATGTAAGTTGGTGACTAATCAGAGTTGCAGCGGAAAGTGGTCCAACGTTCTAGAAAAGTACATCAGATAAAGCATGTGCTTAAAGGTCTTCGGAAAAAATTTATCTTCACTTCTTGGTTTCGGAAGACTTTGTCTTTAAACTTCGGAAGACTTCACTTTTGACTTTAGAAGATGTTGGTCTTGGCTTTGGAAGGTTGGACATGTCCTGTCATGTGTAGACATCTTCAACACCTTGATCTCAGATTATATGCTATCTTTCAGGATTGGTAGTGAAGGTCCAGGAGAAAATGAGTCTTCCTGATGCAAGAGGAGATGTTTGGATTGGAGTTGTTTGATCTGCCTCTTCATGCACTCTATCAGGATGATTTGATTCATCCTGAGGCTTGGAGGTGGATGACTCTGACTTCTTCTTCTTTTACTTGGGTTTAGAGGCCATCCTTTTCTCCTCTTTGGTTCTTCAACTGAGAAGATTGGCCTTCAGCACCTTGTTGTTCAGTCTTGTCTTTCTCAGTTGGGTCTACCTCCTTTACTGGTTCAAAAGGAGAGGGAGTTTGAATCTGTTATGGATCAGAAGATGAAGCTTGCTGAGATTTAGCAGGAAGTCTAGGTTATGTTGTCTCAAATTTTTCAACCTTAACCTCCACTTCTTGAGGAGTTTGACTTGGGGAGAGTGTAAGTCAATAAGCTTTCCTCGTTTGATCTTTTGCTTGATCACCCTTATGTGTTCATCCATGGTGGATAGAGACATTAGGCCAAGTCTCCTTCCAGAGAATCCATACAGCTTCAAGAAGCTAATCATCCTCTGCCTATCAGCAGACTTCTTTTGACTCTTTTGGATGATGGCTCTTGACTTGGCTGCTTCTTCCCTCATCTTTCTCTTTGTAGCCTTTTGTTCTTTGAGTACTTGAAATTCAAGTTGTTTGAGATACTCAAACTCAATATACGCAGCTGCCTGGTAGACCCCTGTGGCACTCAGGTAGTTGATCATGTTTTGTCTATCAGTTTCTTTATCGTCCTGAGATTGTGGAGTTGCCACAGTCTCTTGCATAGGGCTTTCTTAAAGTGGGGAGAGAGTAGAAACATGTTTGTACAGTCTTTTCTGTCTTCTTTATTCTTTGATTTGGAGGAGCAACCTTGCATCCTCTACTTCCTTCCTCTCTCTAGATATTTCCATGTTTGTCAGTTTATTTAGTTCTTCTAAGGGGAGAGAAATGATCTTATCAATGCCATAGCTCCTGGTCTGTAAGTAAGTAATCCTGAGTGCCTTTAACTCATCATCTTGAGTGTTTGGTCTTGGGGGAGCCCTGATTGCAGCTTCCATGAAGCATGAAGACCCAGTGGAACTTTCAACCCTTAGCTTCCTTTTCCTCTCTCTTTCTCTCCTTTTCAATCTCCTCAGGAGTAATTATCCTTATCCCTTTGTCACCCATAGACCTTTGTGACTCAAGATGGAGAGAGCTTTGGCCTTCATTGCTTGGAGTAGCTTCCATGCTCTGGCTAGAGAGAGGCTGTGATACACCTTCACCAGCAGGTGTTTCACTGAGGGGATGGATTGTTGAAGTAGTTGTAGTTGTGATAATGCTCTCAAACTCTATCACTGGTCCTTCGGTTAAGGTTTTCCCTTTGAAACTAATCTCAGGGTCTGCCTCAACATCCGCTTGGCCAATGACATTACCTGAATGCCTTTGTCTTCTTCTTGAGCTGAACTCTTCAATAATCATGTCTTGAATCCTTTGAGCCAGCCTGTCACCTTGCCTAGATTGGCTTGAATTGGCAAGTGGCATGGTGACAAGGTCAAGACCTTCATAGTAGTTCAAGGTCTGAAAGTTGAAGACTTCTTGCTACCCTTGAACTCTTTGAAGTAAGAGGACTTTTCTGTCAGCATCATACCTCCACCCAATTATGTAGTTTGATGTTCCTTGGGGTGGGATGACAAAGCCCTTGGAATACCTTCCTCAAATAGACTTTGAATGAGTGAGTCGATATCAATGTGAACTTGAGGAAGTTGGTAAGTATGGACAAGTGCAAGTGAAGATGGTGAGTCCTTAATGTCCATACTTTGTGAAGAACTCCTAGGTTCTGTGATTGCTATGACTTTCTCCCCTTTTTTGGTAGCATCACCCTCTTGCATAGGTGAGCTAGGAGTTAGGTCAATCACATCCATAGGTTCTTGTGTTCCTGAATGAGATCTCCTTAAAGGTCTCCCAGCTAGTTTTTCCTTAAGATAAGATATCTCAAGTTGCTGATCATTGACCTTGTTCTGTAAGGTAGTTGATGCGCTCCAAATTATACATAAAAATCCAATCAAAAGCACATAAAATATTCCTTAATATCTCCCTTAAAATGATGAATATGTACTTCAAAATCTTAAATTGTGTTTTCAGGTGTTTAAAAGGGAAAGATGGACAAAAGAAGCATATTTCACTAGAAATTGAAGTAATCCGAGCTTTGGAATCCAAGCATGGGGCCGTTCCTCATTAAGCACGCCCCAATGACTTGCCTAAGACACACCCCCATGCTAAATTAACACACCCCCGTGTTTGGACATCTGACAGGATAAAAAGTACTGTCCCCTAAAAGCAAGCACGGGGCCGTGCCCCACCTCCAACACGGGGCCGTGCCCCATTTAGCACGGGGTTGTGCCCGACATACCCTGCTTGTACGAGCCGACCAACTTTCGTAAGCATTGTACTAGCATGGGGCCGTGCTTTTTAGGCACGGGGCCGTGCTTAAACACTCCAGAAAGCCTATAAATAGAAGCCTAAGTTCACCATTTTCGGCAAGCTTTGGTGGGAGAGTTACTCTGCAGAATTCTCTCAGGAATCAAGTGTTCAGATCATTTAGAGGCTCGAGAGGTGCATATAACATTTGGAAGAAGCTCGGGATCGTCTAAACATCATCAATTGTGGATTATCGGTTTGATTGTTCCATTTCACCGATGATTTCATACCTATCTTCTTTTTTATCTGTTGTTATGTTCAAGCTAATTATGAGCTAAACTCTTTTTATCATCCTACTCGGATGAAACTTATGTAATTTGTGATGAACTAATGGTGTGATAAATATTATGTTAATGTTATGGTGGTCTTGGGAAAACTATTGATGGGTAGCATCTACATTTGAACGGGAAGTTATAAATTTATGGTTTGTGATTGTGATTGCATACAAGGTTGAAAAACGTATGATCAACTTTCATTCGCGAAACCGGTCTTCATAATAAATCCATGGCTAATGAACTAGAAATTGTTATTAGAAATCATATCACTTTAACTTTCTGATCATTTGTGGGTTTCCTTTTGTTAGTTTGAGAAATCTTCAGTAATTGTTATGGTTTTCTAAAATTAATGGTATGTTAGGAAGGAACTTGATCAACTCTCTTTTTAACATAAAAGATTCACCTACATTACTAGGGCTTTGATCTAAGCAGTAAATTCAGCCTGACGTGATCCTAGTCACTACGGAGTAGGATAGACGAGAAATCGCGCCAGCTCATCTTTGTTAGTGCTCTAAGAAAGAGTAAATGTTGTCTTTAGTTGTCTTTTAATACTTTGTAATAGTATAGGGACTAGGTTTGTAATTGGTTAGTTCCTTTACTTTTTATCTCATTATAAATAGCTTAGACTTACAGGTAGTAGAAAACTAGTTGAAACTAGTTGAAATCAGTTGAATAGAATTGTATTCGAACCTACTTACACACCTTGTAATTGTCTTTGCTTGATATTAATGAAACTCTGAATTTTGTTGATATCTTGCTTGATTTGATTACATTGCTTGTATTTTCATTGAATTGTGTTCAAAATTCATCACAGATTGGTACATTTGATCCTATCAAATGGTATCAGAGCTGTTGGTAAGCTGTTAGTGAGATATTTTTGAAGTTGTCGAACTCAAAATCTCACTGAATCTGTGATTGATATACGATATAATTGAAAATTTGTGAATTTCATATCTGTTTCATCATCTGAAACATGATTTGAATCACAATTAGCAGTAAATTCATCAAATTCAAGTCAATTTGTTGAATTTGTGTTCAAAAAAGGTTTACATTTTTCGGACTGAAAAGTTCAAAATTGAGTGATTTGTTGTTGAAATTGAAAGAAATTGATGTTAGAAGAATGATTATCGGCATAAAACACACTAATTGGAAAGTTTCAATCGAATTCATCAACATTTGAAGAATTCAAAAGATTTGAGTTAGTTACATTCATATGAACATGATGAATGTGGCGCATGAGCTGAGATTGACTGAAAATTTTGTCTAAGTGTTAGGAGCATTAACACTGTGTAGGCGCATTAACACTGTGTGGATGTTTTCTAGTTCAGACGTTTGACTACTGTTGAAGAGAAAAATTCCAGACGTATCATCTTTGTTGAGAAAGATTACAAGTGTTTAGGCGTTTTACAAGTGTTTAGGCGTTTTACAACTGTTTAGGTGCTTTACAACTGTTTAGGCGCTTGACAATTGTTTAGGCGCTTGACAACTGTTCAGGCGTTTTATAACTGTTTGGACGCATCAACCTTGGGCGTTTTGGAAAATTATCTAAGGCATTCCCTTAGACGTTTCTCAACTCAGGCGCATCAACTGTTTGGGAGTATAACCACTGTTCAGGCGTATCACCTTTGACACTTAGAATTTTTTTTTAAAGAAAACTTTTCAAAAAAAACTTTTGCATTTATTTTCTTAATTCAAAATCTAAAACAACAAAAATATAAGAATGGTGAAATCAGAAGATTCTGAAAATAGAGTTCCAAAACTTAAAAATAGAGCTGATTTCAAAAATTGGTCTCTTAGGCTAAAACAGCATTTTAATTCCATTGACACTGATCTTTGGAAATCTATAGAAAAAGGACCATACATTCCTATAATCACTGATCGAACTCTTTTAAAATCATCTCCTTGAAGACCATTTTCTGGAAGGGTTCTTGAGAATCTTTAGTATACACAAACCCTCTATCAGATCATTCAGTTTCATTTCATCAGGAAGGATCACAAAATATTCCTAACGATGGTAATGAGTTTGTGATACCTGAGTCTGGAACATCATCCATCTCTGGTGATGTTAGGACCTGGTATTTGAACGAAATACCTAGTGATTAGCGTGTAAACCAGATCAAATAGTGCGGAATCCTATTTGATTGGCGATCCAATCAGTGAGAACACACGAAGAATCAATTAAGAATTGATTCTAACGTTAGAAGTCGATTAGGAATCGATCTAATGTGTTCTGTGAACTTGGAGAACGATTTGGGAGGTCTCTGGACGGCTAGGGTACGTCTGGAATCGTAATGGTATGAATGCTTACGTTTTTCCACGAATTGGGTCTATTTATAGGTTAGTATTGTTCAATCGTACGACTGGGCCATAAGTATGGTTCAGTCGTGCGATTGAACTATGCGGTTGATTCATCCGCACGACTGAGTGTTCAGTCGTGCGACTGAGCCAATCTTATGTGTCAATCATACGACTAATCCAGTCTCCTGGTTCAGTCGTGCGATTGAGTCAATCTTATGAAGTTATTCACGCGTATGGTCCATTCGCATGGGCCATTCGCATGAGAACTTCATTAAGTTAGTTTGAATGTTTTAGTTAATATAACATTATGTGTAACCATTCAAGCAATCATAAACCCAATTAATCAACTCAATAACGACTCATTAATGAAATATTAGACTTTACAAATCATAGACAATCCATATCATTTCATTAATCATTACATATTACATCATAATCAGACAGACAAGATCTATTACATTACAAATCATGATCTAGGGACATACATGCATCAACAAACTCCCCCTTGGACCTAGATCTCTCTAAACTCTTGTATTCTGCATAACCTCCTTGTACATCTTGTACTTCTCCTCTTTTGTGACTCCTACGTGAATCTCAAACGCGAAGCAGAGTCGTATAACATTTTGGAACTGGAGGGCTTGTACAATATCTTGCGTGTCATAGAACAGTGGCCACTTGTATAATGTATAGACATCATTAGCTGACAAGTTAGTAAGCCACATCGGGTCGAATACCCTGATCGTATCCATTTGGCCCTCTCTGCTTAGGACTATGACCGCTTCAGCTGTTCTCCAATCATAGTACCACCATTTGAAGTGTGGAGTGAAGTCTTGTGGCATTTCCCTGAGTGGGATTCTCGACATTGTGCGCGGAGGACTCCACTTCAACACTATCTTGGGTTTGCCAGTAATGGCATCAACCTCAGACCTTCTTATGTACCTAGTAGGCTACTGGGGTCTGAAGTTAACCCATCTGGTGTGGTACTCCTTCTTTGACATCTTCCTCGGGTCAGCATACAAAAGCTTTAGCTTAGCCAGCTGGTTGAGCTCAAAACCTGGTAGAGTCTTCAGATCATGTGGGAATCTGAAGTACTCTATGCCCTGTTCTCTCTTAACTGCATAAGCATTTAGATCATCAAAATAAGCCCATGCTATAATCCTGCCTGACACCTTGTGGTGTTTCTTGACTCTATAGAGCTTGTGTAGGCATCTTTCTTTGGTGCAGCACGTTGGGCTCTTACTTCTTCCAAAACATGCAGCCCACTCAGCCTTTCTAATGTCAACATCATCATTTGAGGCTTGGGCTGTTCCTTCTGCCTTCTCAGTTTCCTGCTCCATCTTGTTCAGTACCTCAAAAGTATCACTGACGAGGGACTCACCAGATTGGGGACCACATTACCCTCGTTGTCAGCATACTGAGGGTACTCCTCTGCTGTGATGTCTTCGACCTCGACTTCATCAACATCGTTGAGCTCTTCATCACTAGTCGAATCAACTGTTGGAGCATCTTTAACTATTTCATCCGGATTGAGCCTGAACATCTCTGCGAGTTGCTCGTTAGATAGGTCATGAATTATTTCCCCTTCTTCAGGGGTATAACTCACAGACCTTCTTACAATCCCTTGCAGATCAAGAATCATGGTTAGTTGAGTCTTGACCTGTTGAAGGGGAGCAATATCAAACTCATCTCTTTGATAATTTGGATCTGTTTGATTTAAACATTCAACACATAAATCATTAGTAAGTAATCAAACGGAAGTACATTAACTTAATATATAAACATTCAAGACATTTTTTTCAGTACATGATTCAACATAAAAAATAAATAAATACATAAAACATCTAGTCTGTACTTTTATCTTGAATCAAGGTCTCATCGCTCGGAGGAGCAGAGGTGGTAGCTGACTGGTCTGTCGATTCTTCGATCTTCTTTCTTGACCTGAAGCAGAGGCCGATGCAGCCGCATCCCCTTCTTCTGCTTCGTCATCATCATCCTTTCCCTCTGTCCTTTCTTCATCTGTTTCCTCCTCATCCTCAGTATCCTCCTCATCCTCATCATCATCTTCATCATCGTCATCACCATCTCCATCATCTCCATCCCCTTCCTTGATCTTTATGGGCTCATCCTTTGATCCCTTAACCGCAGCATGATGGTCTTGTTGGTGGTCTCCAACTCCTCTATCCGTTTGGCTGATTGGGCATGCTGCTCCTGGAGTTGGGACATCTCTACTCTCTGTGCCTCCATCATCTGGGTCTGCTGCTCTATAACACGAGCCTGCTCTGCCATCTGTTGAGACTGGGCAGCAGTCAGGTCGGTAAGTTGGCATATCTGTGCAGCTTTCTCCTCGTCGGCAGCCAGTAGGCGCATCACCATACGGTTTAGCGCCGACAGCTGTTCCTCTACCCCGATTGGAGGTAGAGGTGATCCATACATGTGTGAGGACTGGGCTGACGGTCCCGCCTGATGTGAGGTGGTGGTGTGGTGGCTGTAGTGAATATGGGTCGGTAAAATTGTGAAGGTGATGTGGGTGTAAATGGTATGGTGGTGGATGGGAAAGTACTGTAGTGGTAGGTATGGTGGTGGCTGTGGTAGCAGTGGTGGATGTGGTGGCTGTGGTAGCTGCGGTGGTGGATGGTATAGCTGTGGAGGTGGTAGTGGTGGCTGTGGTGGTGGATGTAGAGGCTGCAGTAGTAACGAAGGTCAGTCGAAGCTTCTTCTTCTTCAGTCCATGGGGCTGAGCCATCCTCTTCCTCCTCGTCCCTGTGGAAGTGGATGCTCCCCCTACAGCCCTGCTTGCTGAACACGGAGCATAACTCGGGTCAGTCTCAGTCTCCCTGGAGTATCTAGGGTGTTCACCAACCACCCGTAGCCCGTGTTCTGTGGGAACAACCTTGCTTCCCACAGTTCGCGTGAGGGGCTCCTCATCAGACTCCTCCTCCTCCTCAGCACCAACAACAAACTCCTGATGAAATCCGGCTGTCTCTGCAACATCTCCGGCAGGGGCAGACACTGGGGGAATAACATCGGACTCAGTGCCTCTCGGTGGAGCAGGCATATCGTCCCCGGCGTCTCCACTATCATCATCATCCGAATCATGAGCTGGTAGAGCAATCTGCTCCACATCGGAATCACTATCATCGTGGCGCCACTTTCACTTGGCTGGCACCACGTAGTCAGCACGGGCCAGATGCCCAAACAACCTCCTGACAGGGGTTTTCACCTGTTTCCCCCTGTACACCTTCATCCTCCCCAACGTAGTGTCATCCATGACCTCGAGCACTACTGCATCCTCCTTCTCCTTCGGCAGGGAGGGAAGCTTCTGATCTATAATCATCTGCATAAACCTCGGATACATGCAAAAGCCCTCCTTCCCTTTCCCCTCAATGTTCTCCACCAGATAGGTGAAGATCATTTTGGAGAAGCTGAACGGGTGGTTCAGCACCAACGCAGCATATGCGTTCTGGATCTGATCCGACAGCTCATCAAATCCTCCCTTCCTAGACGCTATGCACTTTAGTAGAACATGCGCAAGATACTTGAACTGGGGACAGAGGTTACTCTTGTTGAGTACCCCAGCATTGATGTCCCCAGAGTACTTGGCTCTCAGAAAACATCCTCTGACCGTGAGGGGGTGTAAACGAGTAGGACAATCAGCGTCATCCCCTAACTGTAGAACGATCCTTAGATCCTCCTCTGAGATGGTAATAGCCTCACCAAAGATCGTACTCCTGATGCAATGAGGCTCAGAGGATCTATCAACGGTAGCGCCTTCCCAGAAGGCCTGCTGAACTGATCTATAAGGGGTACACGGTGTAGAGATAGCATGTGCAATCCTAGATCTCAGCAGAAATGTGATGATGCCTGAGAAATCAGCAGCGTTCCTGGATGTCAAATCCAGATGAGCACATATGTTATGCTTCGTGCTCATGGTCCATCGACTCGCCATCTGTAACACATATCAACATAAACATTAGTACCTTTGGCTAAGAACATCATGAAACACTTAAACTTGAATAAAATGTTTCTGTCATGCGATTGAGGTTGTGCGACTGAGATCAGTCGTGCGACTGAACAGTGCGATTGAGATTCAGACGTGCGAATGATCTCATGCGTACGACTGAGTGTGCGACTGGACTCATGCGCATGTAATCTCATGCGGTTACACCAGTCGTGCGACTGAGCTTCATACGCATGGTTCAGTCGTGCGGTTAGGCAAATCGCACCCTTCAGTCGTGCGACTGAAGTTCATCAGCCTGTCCAATCGCATGATATACTGTCTGTTCAATTCAAATTTACTTTTTCACCAATTTTGAGTTTTAGACATCGTTATCTGGTTCATTTGACTCGCAATACGTTCTTATAACACCTAACACACTTAATTTCATCTGTTTGAGTAGTTAAGTTAGGTTATTAGGCCGTTTAAGTCTTGGTTTGCTTTCGGTCTGATTTTGCAGATCTAGAATCAAATTGACCGTTATTTTGGTTTCTCTTCACCGCAAATTACCTGTAAAGTCGATGGAAATGATCAGTAATCAAGAAACGGGTGTTTTTAGGAATCAAATGAAATTTTGGCAGAGTGGAGTTAAGTCGTGCGATTTAGGGTTTCTTTGAGGGTGATGAGTCTCTGCGACCGACTCCCCCTCTATTTATACTAACCCTAGATTCAATCGTGCGACTGAGCTCATACGCACCTTTCAGTCGTGCGAGTGGGACTCAGTCGTGCGATTGGGTCAGTCGCCCTTCTTCAGTCGTCCGACTGGATCTCAGTCGTGCGACTGACTCACTCGTTCGCCCTTAAGCCTCCGACTGGGCCATTCGTATGGGCCATTCGGTTGATGGTCCATACTCATGGTCCATTCGTGCGAATGGCTTCCATTCGTATGGTTGTCCATACGTATGGTCCATTCGTGCGAATGGGTCACACTTATTAAATTTTTCTGCCACTTTGAAATTACATTTAAACCCCTTTTAATTATTGAAATTGACATTATGAGCTTTTGATCATCTCAGACATGATCATTTTACTTGAAAACCTTTTGATCACCTCAGACGTGATCCTTTTAAACAATTTAGTCACCTCAGACGTGACCCTTTTAAACACTTTGTCACCTCAGACGTGACTGTTTTAAACTTTTAAAACACATGTGGTCATCTCAGACATGACCCTTTTAGTGAGTTGATTCCTTACTGATTTTCCTGATGTAGTCCGACAAACTAACAAACTAAACACTAACTAACTTAGAAAATTTAAACTAAATACTAAACAAACTTGTTTTGGCTTTTTGTGAGAGATAAATCCTAAGATAGACATCTACGGGATTTGGTTCCGGAATAGACAGCTTCAACTTGGATTGACCACACCTGGACCAATTCAATTTTGGAATCATACAGGCAAGTCAAATCATTTGGGACTTGTTATCAAAATCTTTTGATGCTCCATTCTTGGTGTTCATCCAGAGTCATTAGCAACTTAAGGAAATCATACTGGAACTCTTAGATTGTCACATTGATTTGAACTTTTGAGAATTGCAGCCACAATGATTGTCAATATGTTTGTCCACTTAAATCCATACACAGACTTTTGACACAGACTGGTGACTGATTTAGGTTTAATTATTTCAACTAACATTTGTGGATCCCACACTTATATGGTAATCAACATTCTTCAGGAGCTTTTGAGCGGTCTACGGGTATTATTACAAGAAGAGACTATTCTTAGAGCTTTCAAAGAGAAGCCAGTCCTCAGGTCAGTGCCATCGCACAGCAGAGAGGCGGCAAACAACAATGAATTCTAGAATATCTAGGTTATGCTTATCCTCAGGTCAGTGCCATCGCACAGCAGAGAGGCACACAACCTATCTCCTTGTTAGAGCAGCTTATTTATTTTGCACAAAATGCACCAACAACATAAGTCATTAGCTTTATAGCATTTGTCTTTCATTTTTCTTTGCTTTGCTCTAATTATGGTCATCCGCACACATTTGTGGCGTTTACATGCTCATTACCCCTTATTGGAATATGTTGATTGTGTTAACCAGTGATAAGATGGAAGCCCACAGTCAGTTGAACAACTTAGTTTGATCTTGAGATCACCAGTCAGGTCTAATCATCTATTGTGTTGAATCTACCGACATATCATTTGTGGTCTAGCAACCTCTAGGTCTACTTTCTTTGTGTTACCTTAGGAGTTACCAGTTTTCTATCATCTTCCCTTTTGTATTGCCTAGACTACACAGACTTATACTTTAAATTTTTGCATCTTTTCAAAACTTAAATTTTAAAGTCCCTCTTGATTTGTTCCTGTGTACTATCATTTTCCAAAGGTTTTGAATCGGTATCACAGATACGATCTACCTTATATCAGCTATACACTCCTTCTCCCTCGTTTTTTTTTTTCTTTTTTTATGTTAACTTGCTGACATATTCTCCCCCTAAAATACTAAAATCATTACTGGTTTAATTATTTTAAGATTTTAATAAACAGCAAAATAACATGAGTTTAAATTAAACAGACGAAAATAAACAAATAAATACTAAAATGAAAAACTTTAACTAAACTACATCGGACTACACATTATCATCATCAGGAATAACCTCACTTTTCTTTTTAACGCCGTTGACCTCTAGCAAATATTGAAAACGTGGTTTATCAAAGGCTTTAGTATAGAGGTCAGCGCGTTGAAAATCAGTATTAATTTTAACCACATCAATTAAGTTCTTTTCAAAACAGTCTCTTATGAAATGGTATTTAATACCGATGTGTTTGGTCTTAGGATGTTGAACCGGATTTTTAGTTACTGCAATTGCAGCAGAGTTATCAACAAAATAGGAGTAGAAGAGAACTTTAAACCGTAATCCCGCATTTGCTGTTGAATCCAGATGATTTGTGAACAGCAACTTGCAGCAGCAACATACTCAGCTTCACAGGTTGACAATGCAACCGATGTGTCTGCTTCTTACACGGCCAGGTAACTAATCTTCTCCCAAAGAATTGACCCCTGATGATGTAA